>CM071927.1:39858767-40064982 GCA_016081115.2 Rehmannia glutinosa
AGTCAATTAGCATCTTAAGTGATTCCAAAGGCTTTAGTGCATAAGCTTTGGAATAATTTTGTAATCCTTGCAATCAATAAAATAAATATTTAGCCTCCAAATTGTCCTATCTTTTTTTACATTTATATTTGATACCCAACAGATTTGTGGTATCAGAGCCACCCTTGGCCTGATATCCCTACCCATATTCTAAAATGGCTTCCACTAGCAACAATGAATTAGCCTTCCTATATTCCGAACAAGGTGTCCCTATCTTTGTTGGCAAAGATTACGAGCAATGGAGTGTCTTAATGCAAACAATATTTATATCTCATGATCTATGGGATATTGTTGAAGAGGGGTATACACCTCGTACTCCAGATGAGGTGGCCGAATTATCAGCGACACAGAAAATAGAGCATAAGGAGAACAAGACCAAGGATGCAAGTGCCTTGTCCTTTATGCACCAAGGGGTAAGCCGATCCATTCTTCCGCGTATTACAAGTGCTAAAACATCAAAGGAGGCATGGCAAATTTTGAAGAATCAATTTGGTGGCTACGAGAAGGTTATCTCAATAAAATTGCAAAATCTCTGGCGCGACTTTGATAATTTATCTATGAAGGATAACGAAAATATGCAGGAGTTTTTTTCTAGAGTTTCCATCGTAGTCAATCAAATCAGAAGCTACGGTGATACTCTAGAAGAAAAAAAGATCGTTGAAAAAGTGCTACGTTGTTTACCGGCAAGATTCGAGCATAGAGTTGCCGCTATCGAAGAATCAAAAGATTTATCAAAATTATCTTTTGATGAACTCATGGGATCCCTGGAAGCACATGAAAAGAGGATGAACAGATTTTCAAATCAAAACTTGGAGCAAGCATTTCAAGGAAAAGTAAATATATCACAGCAGGAAAATAAGAAAGACGGGCATGACGAAAATCAACACATGCTATTTCAAAGATCAACAAGAGGAAGAGGTCGTGGTCGATATCAGAATTTTCGAGGCCGAGGTAGAGGAAGAAGAGACAATACTAATTCATGATTTTCTAGTCAGAATTCGGATTTGTATTGTCGGATTTGCAGAAGGAATGGCCACGACACCCAGAGTTGCTGGAATAAATGCAAGAAATGTAGAAACGCAAATCACTCTCAAAAGGATTGCTGGTATCAAAATGATGACCAGAAAAAGGAGGCGAATTTTACGGAAAAGATGAAACCGACGTATTTTACTCACTTGAATTCTCAACAAATTGAGAATGTTTGGTATGTAGACAAAGGGTTGAAGCAACCACATGTCCGGAATAAAGAAATGTCCGTGGAGCTAGATGAGTCATACTCATCCAAGTAAAGCTTGGTGATGGCAAATCGCACAGATTACCGGAAAAGGAGCTATTGCAGATCCCGATCAAGGAGCGGAAACACCTCTATCATCGAGAGATGTGTTTTACGTATCCGAATTTGACCTTAATTTATTGAGTGTTGGCCAATCCGCCGAAAAAATTACAAAGTGGAGTTCAACAATGATTTTTGCATCATTGTCGACAAAAGCGTAAAGATCTCACAATGGCTAAAATCAAGATGAGCTCAAATAAAGTTTTTCCTCTTAATTTGCCATTGTCAGAGAAACTTTTAGTACAAAGCAGGACTGAAGAAGATCACAAGCTTTGGCATTTGCGATACGGACATTTGAGCTACAAAGGCATGAATTTATTGAAGAAGAAAAATATGGTATTTGGTCTTCCACAAATTCCAGATCAAGACAGTCCGTGTGAAGGATGCATTATGGGAAAAATGCACCGTCAACCATTTCCAAAAATTTCCTACAGAGCCAAAGCCCCTCTTGAGCTTGTGCATGCAGATATATGTGGACCAACAGAAACATCATTCCTGAATAATAATAGGTATTTCCTATTATTTGTTGACGATTACACTCGGATGATGTGGGTCTATATTTTGCAACAAAAGTTAGACGCATTTTCAAAGTTCATAAAATTCAAGTCATTGGTGGAAAATCAGAGTGATCGGAAAATTAAAACGTTGCGCACAGATCATGGTGGTGAATTTATTGGAAAATCCTTTATGGATTATTGCAAAAATAACGGAATTCACCGGCAGTTGACAGTTCGTTATAGCCCACAACAAAATGGAGTCGCGGAACGGAAAAATTGTACAATTGTCGAAATGGCAAGAAGTATGATGACAGGAAAAGGACTCCCGAAAAGCTTTTGGGCAGAAGCCGTGAACGCAATAGTCTATATTCTGAATCGATCACCAACAAAGGCGGTTCCCAACAAAACTCCATACGAAGCTTGGCACCGTAGAAAGCCTCAGGTGCATCATTTTCGAGTCTTTGGTTGCATCGCCTACTCGCACATTCCATCTCAGCAGAGAGAGAAGTTCGACAGAAAAAGAAGAAAAGCTTATTTTTGTTGGCTATAGTGACGAGTCCAAGGAATATCGTCTACTAGACCCAAAGACAAACAAACTTGTTATCTCTCGAGATGTGACTTTTAGTGAAAAAGAAGCATGGAATTGGGACAGTAATCAACAAATGGAAACACCAATTACATATCCACCTGCAACATCAAGTCCAAGTGATCAACCAAGCACAAGTTCCAGTCCAGGCACCAGTTCATCACAACGCCATGACCAAGTCAGTTCAGATTCTGAAAGCCCAGTCCGAAAGGTACGAAGCTTAAGGGAAATTTATGAGTCGAGCGAAATAGCAATGTTTGCAAGTGAGCCCCAAACTTATGAAGAAGCTGCGAGAGAAGAAATTTGGCAAATTGCAATGAATGAGGAAATTAACAGTATTGAGAAAAACAACACTTGGAAGCTTGTGGACCTTCCTGATGGAAAAAATGTGATCGGAGTCAAATGGATCTACAAGACGAAATTCAAGGAAGATGACTCAATTCACAAGCATAAAGCTCGCCTTGTAGCAAAGGGGTATTCTCAACAGCCTGGTGTTGACTTCACAGAGACCTTTGCACCGGTTGCCCGAATGGAGACGATTCGCATTGTCTTAGCTGTAGCTGCACAGTTGGAATTACCAGTTTACCAGCTGGATGTTAAATCTGCATTTCTCAACGGCGACTTAGAAGAAGAAGTTTACGTGCAGCAACCTGATGGTTATATTGTCAAAGGCAAGGAAGAAAGAGTTTATCGTCTCCAAAAAGCCTTATATGGATTGAAACAAGCGCCACGGGTCTGGAACAACAAAATTGACAGCTATTTTTGTTCCAATGGATTTGAGCTAAGTCAAAGTGAGCCGTCATTATACGTAAAGAAAGGTGCGCAAATCGTTTGTCTTTACGTTGATGACCTAATTTATACCGGGACTAGTCTAGCTATGGTGCAAGAATTTAAGAAGACAATGATGGAGGAATATGAGATGACGGATTTGGGTCTCATGAAATATTTTCTTGGGATTCAAGTTCGCCAGTCAAAAGGAGAAATTTTTATTTCTCAAGAAAAATATCTTGAAGAAGTTTTGAAAAAATTTCAAATGAATAATTGCAAGCCAATTTCGACTCCGCTTGCGGTTAATGAAAATTTCCAGTTGAATGACGGAGCAGCCAAAACCGATGCGAAAACTTATAGAAGTTTAGTTGGCTCCTTGATATACTTGACAAACACGAGGCCTGATATTGTATATCCGGTCAGCTTGATATCAAGATTTATGCATGAACCCAGCAAGCTACACTATGTAGCGGCAAAAAGAATTCTTCGATACCTTCAAGGTACGAGAATGTTTGGCATCAACTATGTCAAAGAAATAGAAAACAAGCTTGTTGGATATACTGATAGCGATTGGGCCGGATCACTAGATGATCGAAAAAGTAAATCGGGTTATGTTTTTTGTTTTGGCTCGAAAATAATTTCCTGGGCATCAAAAAAATAAAAGACGGTATCACTTTCATCAGCAGAAGCAGAATACATTGCTGCCACAGATGACGCTTGTGAAGCAGTTTGGTTACGGAGAATTTTATCCGATGTACAACAAAGTCAAGACGAACCCACAACAATTCTTTGTGACAACATGTCGGTGATTGTTATGACCAAGAATCCAGTTTTTCATGCAAGGTCGAAGCACATTGAACTTCGACATCACTTCACTCGAAGTCTCGTGAATGATCAGGAAATTCAATTGGAGTTTATAAATACCAAGGAGCAGTTAGCAGACGGATTTACTAAAGAAATCACTTCAGAAAAAATTGAGCAACTCCGAAGCAGTGTCCGAATTACAAATTAAGAGGGGGTGTTGAAAAAAGGTAATTTGTAATTTCACTATTTTGGAAGTTGAGCAGACACACGTATGCATGCATGTTGCCAAGGATCTTCTATAATATGACTCACCAATTCACTAAGTTCATTGCATGGAGTAGCATGCATGCATCAAGCATGAAGTCAATCCAAAAGTTGGAAAGGTGGCTGCAAATTACTTTGGTTGACCAATTTAATAAAGCATCCTTTAATCTACTATTTGATTCCTATAAATAGTTGTGTATGTCAAGTGTTGAGAAGTAGACGAGAGAAGTGAGGAAAAAATTGTAAGTCAGTTAGCATCTTAAGTGATTCCAAAGGCTTTAGTGCATAAGCTTTGGAATAATTTTGTAATCCTTGCAATCAATAAAATAAATATTTAGCCTCCAAATTGTCCTATCTTTTTTATATTTATATTTGATACCCAACAGTTTCTTCATTGGCCTGAGCTAACTGGTTACCTATGTAATCAAAGCTCTGGTAAACTATGTATGTATCTGCACTAGTGAATGAAGTAATTTAGGAACAAAAATAACTTGAGTTGGAACTTACTTGCATTTGCTGGGAAATTAGCTCCCACAATTGTGATATAAACCAGGAAGAGGTCCAAAATTGGCTGTGACTTCATTTTCAGAATGTGAAATGCCATTTCGCGTAGTTATATAGAACACCAATTTCATTTGCCTCTTTTTCTCCTTTCCACTATTATAAAATTTTCCACCGTTAAGGTATATTCATTGCCTGTAAAATAGAATTCATGTTTTACTGCTGGATAACTGGGACTGATTTATTTGTTTTCTTAATTTTTTTTCAGGATGATACAACATTTGAAAAACAAAGTGCACTATTTGCTGACAATTATCAATATTCAAAATATCTTTTTTTTTGTTTTTCTCCATGTTTACAAAATTCTAAAGTCAAGACTCAAGCAGAAGTTATGTAGATATGACGACAATTTGTTTTTACTGACTCAGTTAATAATAGTTTCCCAAGTTACAACCATGCTAATTTTGTCCTCACGTATATTAACAAAACCTAATTTAATCAATAGCACACTTTTATTATTTTGATAATATTATTTTACCGGTAAGGACGATACTTTATTGCTTGACTGAGATCTGACTAACATTATTTAACAACACCCGGATGACAATGACTTGCCCGAATTTTGGTATTTTTGAAAGCTATGTTGATAATATGGATTGAGCATTGGTGGTTTTATTATATACTGATAATATGTTGTCAATTTTGTTTGCAGGGATGGAGGGGATGGTACTTTTGAAAGAACCTCCATTGATCATATGTTGATCATATGGAGAAGCTTGAGCATTTTTGAAAGCTTCAATGACATGAGCTATGTTGATCATATATTCATATGGATTTTGTTGCCTTTAGTTGAATTATATAGTCTTTTTGTTGGTTGATGGAATTAATTGGATTATGAATTTATAGTTGTTTTATCGAAAGGAAACTTCGCTACTAGTACTTTTTGTTGGATTTTGGCTATTGGTGACTTTAGTATTAATGGATTTCATGTTTAATTGGTAGTGAACTTATGATGGTTGCTAGAATTGGAGTTTATAATGAATTTTGTTTATTTATATGGATTTTTTGCAGATTTGGACCGGTGTCTTTAGATGAATCGACATTGGTTTTAAACCGGTATTTTGGCACGGTGTCTATTCATCAAAAGACACCGGTTTTAAACCAGTGTCAAATACATAAACTTTTAACATCAGGACTATAGGTCCCAAGGGGTGTGAGTAAGGTTTAGAAGCGGGGGGGGGGTTGAATAAACCTTACCAACTTTTCGATTTTAGTCCTTTTAAAATATTACAGAGTTAAATACACAGCTAGGTCCTTGGGGGACAACTAAGTTAGTTAACCAGCAGAGTTAGCCACTCAACAGACTCGATTGAGCTGTTGATAGAATAACTCAGCTGTTTAGTCTAAACATTAACTTGGCTGTGATGAGATTTTCAGCGGAAGACTTTACACCCTTTAATTTGATTTAATTTGTTTTAAACACTTGATTTTAGCACTTAGTTGCTTATCAGTTGGATAGCAAATTATCGTGAAAGAGATATAAAGTGATGCGAGAAATAAAATGCTTTGAAATGTAAATGACACAATAATTTTTATAGAGGTTCAAGATGGGGTAATTCTTCTACTCCTCTCTTCTCCAACTCCCGGAGGAATCCACTAAGTATTGATCGAGTACAAAGTGGTTAACGATCTGACACAAGTCTTGATCACACAAATGACTTGCTCCTTTGGGACTCGGTCTGAGATGCCTTGATCACACAATCGCTTCTCGTCCGACTCGGCTACTTCACGGGCGGTGCTTTGCTACTTCACTCACTTGCTCAAGCTTCTTGGATTTGATCACGAAGCCCTCCAATAACTTGAGACTGGTTCGACCTTGAACCTTCCTACAATCCTCCTTGGAAAGTAGACCCCTTTTGATTCTTCAAAAGTTTCCTCTTCAACAGTTTGAAGTTGTCTTTTCTTCACAACTTTGTGTTGGATTGATTTCCTTCGAGATTTAGGCTTGAGGATTTTGCTAGAATAACTTGAGAATGTTTTGCAGGTTACAGTATGAATAAAGCTTGTTATCTCAGATATGCAAGGTTCAGGTAACCTTTTTTCAATGTGATTCCTCAGCCTTATATAGTGAATTTTCAAAAATCTGCCCATTGAAGAGATAGGCTGATTTTCAAAAATCACTTGTGTTCGTTGGCTTGTCTTGTTGAAGTCCTTGATGTTGACATTTCCTCGTATTAAATGAATGATTAGCTTTTCAGAATCTGACACAAGGTGTAGTGCTTCCCATTGGTTTATTCCTTTTGCACGCTTCTGGGACTGAGCACTTTAAGACATGGCAGCATGGAAGTATTACTTGTTTAAGTAATATTCTTGACTTTTGTGCAACGGATTCTTTTCAGTTAACTCCTCTTTGCAGCTGCTTTTTCCCAGGAGACTTGAGTGTGCTCCAATGATTGAAAGACTCATCTGTCACTTCAACTTGACTTGGCTTCTTGGGTTGATTTAACTGACTCTTCTCACAGCTGTCTCACAGCCGATACTCCTTCAGTCGAGTTCTTGATATCTCTTCCTTGTCACACTCAGCTGCTTCACATCGGAGTCTTCATTCTAGTCTTCAGTTGACTTCTTGTATTCCTGGGCATAACTGACTCGACTCAGCTCATACAACCCTATCAATTTCAAATCAAATTACAAGGAAAATGGGGTGCCAACTTTCTAGTCTAAGTTTTACATGGCATTTATCAAAATCTAAACAATAAATTTCCCAACAATTTCCCCCTTTTTGATGATGCCAAAACTTAAAACATACAAGCAAAATGTAAGCATCAAAGATACATACAGACAATGCAGTAACAGAGAATGTATGCGTAGAATCAATCTTTTTATTGATCATAACATTCTTGTCTTTTACACAGATGTTTACAATGTGTATCAGAGCAAAAATAGCACTCTATATCTACGCAAAAATATAGAAATTACAAATTTCTTATTCAACGTACATAAGACTTACATACATATGCATTTACAATAGTAAAATACATGAAGGGGTGGACAACAACACTTCATCGCCTTCGCTGCCTCCTTCTTTCTTCTTCAGCTCTGTCTTCGTCAGCTCTCTTTCTTTTTCTTTTCCTCTTCAGCTGCTTTCTTCTTCTCGTAAGCTCTCTTCGCAGCTTCATCTCTTCTTTTTCTTTCTTATCTTTCTTGCCACAGCTGATCTTGCCTTTTGTTTTCCTCTTCAATCCTCTTTACATATTCAACATTTTTCCTCTCTACTTCCAGATTGGCTATAGCATCATATCCAGCCCAGTAGATCCTTCCTTTCTTGCCTGGATCTATATATTCAATATTCTTGGGTAGAGGTCTAGGTTTAAAGCCTCTACCTCCGCCACTTCTTCCTCCTCCTCTGGGCATATATTGTCAGACGAGTCTTCTTCTTACCAAAGACGGTGACCAAAGATAGTGATCGCTAGTAGTCTCGTCAGCTGTCGCCTTCTTCGCACAACTTCAGACCTTTCTCCCAGTACAAGTCCCAGGCTTGGGCTATAGACATGTTTTTGAAATATCCTTCGGACTCGAGCGTTTTGAATTCATCAACAGATCTTGGCTCTTGTCCGTCATCTGGAATGGCATCTGTATCTTTTCCTACCGAAATGCCTCCGAATTGTTTTAACATTTCTTCAACACGGGCTTCCGTTCTCTTGTCGAAATCCTCCATCTCTGCTTCTACAATCTTTTTCTTATGAGACATAGGCACATCAGAGTGATGAAGCGGCAGAGTCATGGGGAGTTTGCTCATTATCGATGCTGTAACATGACCTTGCTGAGGGGTTTCAGCAAGCATTAAGGTCACATCTTTTGACCTTTCCCCCTCAACAACTTTCCCCTTTTCTATCCTCTTTTCAACAACTGTGTCTTTCTTCTCTACAACAGCTGCCTCCTTTTCCATCTCAACAACCGTCCCCTTCAACATCTTCTGGTATTCTTCTTCCCCCTTTTTGGCATCATCAAAGGAGAGAGGAACCCCTGGAAACATTCCAGCAAGCATGAAGTCCATCTGGATAGTCAATTCTCGCTGAGTCTCATTGTGGAGTATCTTTGTTTGAAATTCTGAGCGGGTGGCTTTGGACTCGACTGCCACCAGTTTCATTTCAGCCATAAGAAAGCTGAATTTGGCATTCATGTTCTCCTCTACGCGCAAAAGTTCCTTTCGATGAAATTCACGCAGCAGCTCCATCTCAGTTGTCTGGGAGGCAGGCAATCTTTGCATATAGGTCTGCATCCTTGCCTTCATGTCAGCATTGTTAGCACTCCGGATCGGCATTCGTTATATAGTGCCTTGAAGTAGCGAACTCCGCCGAGACGCATGGCACTCTGGGCTGTTGAGACCATTCCTTATTCTCGACCACCACGCTTCTCAAGTCTGGGTGTGAGAGTGACATCTCTGTTGTCCAGGCGCATGTCAAGAGAGGCTTGGTGCCATTCAATCTTCTCAATCTCTTCACAGATCTTCTTGAAGATTTCACGCATCTCATCTGTCTGACTTGAGTCAGCTGCAGGCCACTCTGTATTGAAATTGAAATCAACTGGCACAATTGAATCAGTAGGGATTATGGGATCTTCTTGGACGGTGTAGAGCTTCTGTTCTCTTGCAGTTTCTTCTTCAAGTACGGGCATCTCTTGAGAGAAAAGAAACACTTCTTCATATGCATCGTCTCGCACTTGAGTAATTGTGCGCGAGGTGGTCACTCTGCAGACTCCGAAGCCTGCGTAGTTAGTATCGATTCACCGGGGCCTTTGATGGTATTGATCCAGCTGGCTGAGCCTCAGCTGTCTTAACACCTTCTTCGGTCTCAGCTTGTTTGTCCTTTTGAGTTTGATGTTCCTCGGCCGTATCTGTAGCGTCATCGGAAGATGATGAGACTTGAGGGCTTGGCTCATCATCAAAATTGAACGTTTGTCGAGCAGCTTTGAAATCTAGCTTGCTCGTACTTGGTAGAACATCCTCAGCCGAGTCCTTTGTAGCAGGGGTGGACTTAGCTTCGTCTTCAGATCCCAGAAATGATATGTCAGGGTTATCTTGGGAATCATGAAGTGCACTAATTTCCTTCTCTGATTCTTCAATGTGAACAGGAGGGATGTTCTGCATTTCTGTCTCTTTACCCAGGAAGTCTCAACCTCCCGCGAGCCTTCATTACCTCCTGCAGTCTCAACTGCAACAAGGCCGTGTACATTCCCTTCGACAGACGCAGCTGTCTTAGGGTCTTCTGCGGTGGCATCCACAGGAGTCTCAAATCCTTGGATTGCACTTTCATTGCCCAGAATGTTAACTCCCAGGGCTGATCCATCCTGTGCCTCGACTGCATCAGCAGCGTCCTCAGCCTGCAAAGTGGTTGGCACTTCAGCTGAGACAGACTCAACTGTCCGAGCTTCGTCAGTGACAACTTGCTGTTGTTCTTTTTCTTTTTTCTTCTCCACTTCGCCTCCATCCTGCATTGCGGAGTCATCTTGCAGCATTCTCCAACCTAGCTGCAGTGGAGTGAGTTTCCCCATCAGCTGGCGCACCAGCTGAGTGACTTATGTTGGGGTCACTCTGCTCCAGACTCCGGTTGCTTCCTTTGAGTGCTCAGCCGTGGGGGCAGGTGGTAAGACACCTTCAACAGGGGTTGGCTCAACTTGGGTGCCCAAGTTCCCAGTGTCATCGCCAAGTCCCTTAGATCCGTCCTCTGAGTGAACTGGGAAAGTGGTTG
The DNA here is from genome assembly GCA_016081115.2 of Rehmannia glutinosa. NCBI lineage: Eukaryota > Viridiplantae > Streptophyta > Magnoliopsida > Lamiales > Orobanchaceae > Rehmannia > Rehmannia glutinosa. Next base: position 39,869,310 of record CM071927.1, read on the forward strand.
CAGCAATAACTGTGGCAATCTGTTGCACAATTCCCAACGGATCAATTTCCAGCTGTAGTTTGGAAGACTCTCCTGGTCCTTCCGTCAGCTGTTGCTAATGCATCAACGTGGATTCCCGCATGGCTTGCTGCATGTCCAACTCTTCTTGTGCAACAATAGGGTCCATGTCCTCATCACTGTCTGAGAGCATGTCAAGGTGAGGATAAGTATGGTCGCTGGTTCCAGTGAGAGGACAAATGCTGGCTTTCTCACGAGCTTCAACTTCCTCTGCTAATCTCTCATTTTCTTTTTCCCTGAAGATATGCAAGATATCCAGGCAGTTATCTTCATCAAGTGCCTGAACCACGGTGGTAAATCCTAGGAAATTCAGCAATTCTTCCTCTTTCTCAATGAATTTAGTGCGTTCAAACTGCACCCTCGAGTGACTCAGCTTCCATGCTCGCCATTCACGCATACGACGCTGAATGTCTGGGTACACAAGAGAAACCACTATCACATCATCATCTTTATCCTCTTCTTGTTGCCCTTCATTTTCAGGAATGGAAGGCAACATACTCTGCTGCTCAGCTCCTTCAGCAGCATTGGGGGCAAGTGGAGACACAACTCTTTCATCAGGAGATTTTGCTCTCTCTCCTGCCTCTTCTTCCTCAGTTGTTCTATCCACAGTTGGGTCTTCTTTTTGTCTCTGCTGATCGGCCTCAGCAGACTTGGCTGTTTCATCAACAACTTCTGGAGACTGCACTTCTTCAAATAGCCTCTCGAGATTTTTTCCACCGAGTGGCGGCTCACTGTCTTCTCAAGCTCCGAGAGCTTGGTGATTCTTCTTCTTCTTTTTTGTCCTTACCAGAGGAAGTTCTGGTTCGGATACTTCTTTCTCAGCTTTCTTGGCGGTGGGGGCCGGTGCGTCTTTCTTTGACTGAGGAGCTGCCTTTCTTGGATTGGCAGTCCTCTTTTTTTTTGATGGTCGGAGAAGGTATTTGGGGTTCCTTCTCCGCCTCGGCTGTGTGGGCAGGAGACACGGCTGCTCGGGCAGGTGCGTCTTTTGTATTTGCTGCAGGGGCAACTATCTTCTTTCTAGCTGCATGGGCAGCTTTCTTCTTTGGAGGGGAGGCAATAGTTGTTTACTCGGGGTCAGCTGATTCTCCCTCACTGGTGTCCGCCCTCTTCGCATGGGCTCTCTTCTGGGTTCCTGAGAAGTTAGCCCTAAACATCTTCTTGTTTACGTGGAAGGACTTTCCATGCTGAAGGGGAATGCCCTTCACTTCCATCAAGTAGCCAATAACTAGGCCATAGCCGAGTGATCCTCCAAAGGATCCATCTTCCTTGAAGGACTTGTTCGCAACATTCTGGCAGAGTCTGCTGTATACAAACTCAGCCCAGTTAACTTTCTTCCCTTGCATGATCGTAGCCATGACGATTAGCTTGGTCTTGGACAGCTGATTAAAGCTTCCAAACTTCATGTCCACGCATTTTGAGACGACATCCATCAGCTTGTGATAGTCGTCCTTTAGCAATTTCTTTTCAGCTGCGTAGACTACTTTCGCAGCACCCTCGGGTTTGGCTACTTCTTTCCATGCAGTAGCCAAGTCCACATCAGCTTCATATATCTCCGTCATACCCTCCGACGGTAATAAGCAGTGCTTCGCAAGGTCTTTAGCAGTGATCATGATGTCCTTGCGGTGGACGGAGGACTTAATCCCTTCGTCCTGCACCTCGGCGTTCACATAGAACTGTGCCACCTCTTTGAGGTAGGTGTGCGAGTATTCTATCGTCAAAAAGGCCTTAACCCAGATTTTTCCAACATATCTGCTATTTTCTTCACAAGGGTTGCATCTGAACCCTGCTTAATCATGCCTTCAAAATTCACTAAGGAACCTGAGTGGATTTGCTTTGATAATTTGATGAAATCGGTCTTTGGTGCCATTTTTAGAGAATTTTACCGATTAAATCTTGATAATCTTGCTTTGAGAACAGGTAGGGTTTTCGAGAGAAAATAGACTTGCTTTCGTAGTTTTGAAGATGAACAGTTTTCAGTGTGAGAGAGAAAACTGAAGGAATGAGTATATGTATGGGTTATGAAAGGACGTCTTTTTGGTTTTTGAATTTTGATCGAGATCAACGGCTCAGATTTAGCAAGTCTCATTGCATTTAATTGCTCGCATTTAATGCGGCAACATTTATATCCAATCATATGCTTAATGTACAACTTTGGACTGTACCCGTCATAATTACGCTGGCGTCATCCTTAAAAACATTCCCGCTCATTAAAAACGACTGCGTTTTTATCACTTAGCTCATAAATGACTCAGCTTACTCCTTAAACGACTCAACTCTTCTTCTCTCTATTCTTATAGTGACTCAACTGTCAGCTAACTCGATACAGCTGACTTTTTGATACTGCTGATTCACTTGGCTGATTCATGAGATTTGCTCTGTTTTCATCTTTTCATGTTTCATCTCTTCTCATTGAGTCTTCTGAGTGTCAACTCAGCTCAATTAGCCCTAGCTCATGCTTAAGCTCTTCAAGTCTTGATTCACATAGGGGTTTGGTGAATATGACAAACAACTTTTATCGGTTGAGATATATTCCAAAGTGATGTCTTTATTTTCAACATGATCTCTTATAAAATGATATCGACATCAATGTGCTTTGTTCTCGAATGCAACACATGATTCTGAGTGATTGCAATAGCACTTGTGTTATCACACATAATTGGAATCTCTTTTTCTTCAATTTCATAATCTCTCAGCTGTTGTCTCATCCATAAGACTTGGGCACAAAGACTCCCTCCCACAGACTATGTACTCGCTTGGTGGGTGTGGCTATTGAGTTTTGCTTCTTCTAAACCAGAAACCAATATGTTTCCAAGCAATTGACATGTGCTTGAAGTACTCTTCCCCATCAACTCTACATCCAAAGATAGTCGAGTCGAATAACCAATAAGCTTGAATCCACCTTCCTTTGGATACCATAAGCCAACTTCTTGGCATCCCTTCAAATATCTTAGGATTCTCTTAGGAATCTTGCACATACTCATACTGCAAATGTGATGTCTGGCCTGCTTGCTGTTAGATAGAGCAGTGATCCAATAAGTGCTCTGTATCTGGTTTGATCTACAGCTTTACCATCTGCATCCATGTCCATCTTGATTGATGTATTCATTGGTATTTTCACAGAAGACTTCTCTTCCATACCAAATTTCTTCATTAGGTCTCTGGTGTACTTTGTTTGACTTATGAAGGTTCCATCCTTCAGCTGCTTAACTTGAAGTCCTAGAAAGAATGTCAGCTCTCCCATGATACTCATTTCAAATTTGCCTTGCATGAGGTTTGAGAACTTATCACACAGCTCTTTGTTTGTGGATCCAAAAATGATATCATCCACATATATTTGAACAAGCAGTATACTCTCTCCATCTTGAATTCTGAAGAGTATTCTGTCCACTTTGCCTTTGGTGAATCCATTATCTGTCAGAAATCGAGATAATGTATCGTACCAAGCTCTTGGTGCTTGTTTAAAACCATATAAAGCTTTCTTGAGCTTGTACACCTTATCTCCAATGGTTTTCTGCTCAAAACCTGGAGGTTGCTCAACATAGACTTCTTTTTCCAACAATCCATTTAAAAATGCACTTTTCACATCCATTTGATATACAATAAAGTTCTTGTGTGCAGCATAGGCAAGAAACATCCTTATTGCTTCTAATCTTGCAACAGGAGCAAATGTTTCATCAAAATCTATTCCTTCTTCTTGGAAATACCCTTTGGCTACCAATCATGCTTTGTTTCTTACCACAGATCCTTCTTCATTCATCTTGTTTCTGAAAACCCATTTTGTGCCAATAACATTTTGATGGGTTGGTCTTTGCACCAGTTCCCATACTTTGTTCCTTTCAAACTGATTGAGCTCTTCTTGCATGGCTTGAATCCAGTGTGTGTCATCCAATGCTTGGGACACATCTTTTGGCTCTATTTGGGAAATAAAACAAGTGAACATTGATTCTTGTTGAGCTCTGGATCTGGTTCTTACACCATCCCTTACATCTCCAATGACTAGCTCTGGTGGATGGTCTTTCAGCCATCTCACATCAGGTTGAAGTAAATCAGCTGGGTTTAGTTGTTTTGCAGCTATGTTGTCTTGAGCAGCTCTTTCATCATCATTTAGCTGCAGATTCTCCAGCTGTGTTTGAGACTCAGCAGTCTCATCTTCATCTTGATTGATTGCTCCAGCTTCAGCTTCAACATAGGGACTTTTCTGCATTGTTGGTTGATTCAGCTTATTACCTAACTCTTCAATGTCTTCTCCATTTACATTAGGTTCATCAAAAACCACATGGATAGACTCTTCTGTGACCATAGTCCTCTTGTTCAGCACTCTGTAGGCTTTGCTTTCAGCTGAGTATCCCAAAAAGATACCTTTATCAGCTTTAGCATCAAAATCCTTTAGATTATCCTTGCCATTGTTGTGGATGAAGCATTTACATCCAAATATTCTAAAATACCCAACATTTGGCTTTCTCCCTGTCCATATTTCATAGGGAGTCTTTGTCAGCTGTTGTTGATGGCTAAAGCCCAAAATCTTTTAGACATCCCAGCTTCAGCCCAAAATCTTTTAGGCATGCGACAGCATAGCGGTGTTGATAACTTCACCCAAAATCTTTTAGCGGCCCGACTTGACTAACATGGTTCTTGCGACTTCCTTGAGAGTTCTTCTTTTTTTTTTGCTACTCCATTCTCACTGCTTTGGAGTTCTTGCTGCAGATAATTCATGAGCAATACCATTTTCAACACAATACTGAGTTATTATCCCATTGACAAACTCAGTTCCTCTATCAGATCTTATCTTAATAATGGTTTGACTTTTCTCATTTTGAACGTTTTTCATCAGTTGAGGTAACTTCTGCAAAGTTTCCTTTTTTTTGCACATAAATATTGTCCAAGTGTATCTAGAATAATCATCCACCACCACTAAGGTGTATTTCTTTCCACTTATGATGGCTGGCTCAATTGGACCAAATAAATCCATATGCAACAGATGCAATATTCTTGTTGAAGATGGATTAGACTTGTCTTTGAATGATGATTTGATCTGCTTTCCCATCTGGCATGCATCACAAACACTTTCCTTTTTGTACACTGAGTCTGGTAGTCCTTCTAGAAGATTACTCCTTGCAAGCTTGTTAATTGTCTTGAAATTCAGATGACTCAGCTTCTTGTGCCACAACCAACATGATTCGGCTGTACTCTTTGCCAGCAGACAAGTGCTCGGTGTTGCAGTTGACCAATCTACCACATACATGTTCTTTTGTCTGCATCCTTGCAACACTATTTCATTAGTTTCAGTGTCCTTGATTTGGCACACTCCCATATTGAATCCAACATTATAGCCCTTGTCACAGAGTTGGTTGATGCTTAACAAGTTGAAGTTGAGGCCTTCAACGTATGCAACATCTGTGATTTCTACACCATTTTTCTTGATGGATCCAGTTCCTCTAATTTCCCCTGGAGCTTCATTTCCTCCAAATATGACTTTTGCGCCTCTAATCTCCTTGAATTTTGACAGATTTTTCTTGTTTCCTGTCATGTGTCTGGAACAACCACTATCCATGTACCAGGTTCCTTGGCACTCAGTTGTTCCTTGAACCCGCAATCAAGGAAATTAGTTTTTAGGTACCCATGTTTGTCTGGGTCCTGAGGGGTTAGTGCTGTAAGATGATCCAACCAACCTATAGCCAAATGACTTGACTCTAAGAGGTTGCCATCTATTTGTGCCATAATCATAACTCACTATGGCAAATTTCCTTCTTTGGGTAGTTGTGATATCTCTGAGTGTAGTGCCTGGGTGCATATGTGTGCTGATCATAGCTCTGTTGCCTTTGGAATGACCTTTGCTGAGTTCTAGGCCTTTGCCATTTGGGCTTATATTCCATATGTCTTTGCTGATATTTCACATTATTCCAATCAGCTTGGCTTGGGTAATTTCTACCATTCCCATCATATGTGTTTCTTTGATAAAACTTTTGGGGTTTTTGGTAGCTCTGTTTATTCTTCATAGAGTACTTCCTATTTGGAGTTTGCTTTGAGGAACTCTGATTTCTTTCTTCTCACTGTCCTCTCGGCAAGATACTCAATCGGTGTTTTCCTTTTCCTTTATATCCAAGGCTAGTTTGTTTGTGATTGTGCTTTGGAGTGAATGTGGGTAGTGCAACATTTGGTGTCTTGGGTTTTTGAGATGCTTACTTGAAGATCCTTTTTCCAAGATCACTCTGGGAGTTTGACTGTGCACAAAGGAATTGAATCCTATGCCTGTCTTATCTCCACACTCTTTTTGGCTCATAATAAGGTCATCCAATGATTTAGATGCCTTTGTGAATGAAGCAATCACATTTTTGAGATCATTTTCTCTCTTTTCTATAGCAGGTATCTCTGCTATTAGTTTATCATTCTCAACCTTCAGCTCTTTGTTCTCATCAGCTATGTGACTTAGAGTACTCAACTCCTTAGTCAGCTGTGAGTTTTGGCTTTTGAGCTGGCTGTTTTCCTCATTTAATAGTGTGTGTGAGGATTTAATGTTCTCAAAATCTTTCATTATTTTGCATAATGAATCATAAAGATCAGTGGGTGATGATTTGTGTGTGTGTCACAATCACTATCACTAGAATCTGAGTGAGATGACTTAGAGTGTATCTCATCTTCTTGGTCAGGTTGATCTTGTTTTTTAGCCATTAGACAGATCATTGCTTCTTCTTCAGAATCACTTGAGTAGTCGACTTCACTACTCTCTCGAGTCTCGCCGCTTCTTTCGACTTAGTTGTCTCAAAGATCTGCAGCCAACATGGCCTTTTTCTTTTCCCCTGTCTTCTTTTTCTCTCAAGACTCTTCTTTCTTCTTCATTCCTGTATTTATTGACTACAGGATATGGACAGTCAATAGCAAAGTGTCCTGGTTGTCTACAGTTCCAACACAGGTTCTCAGCTCTTTGGTCAGCTCTTTCCGTTCTTGGATTATCATTTCTTTGATATTCAACCTTTTGATGCTCAGCTCTCTTGGGTGGCCTATCTTCCCTTGACTTGGAGGGAGTTGAATGTCTTCTGGAGGATTCACCTTTGTTTCTCTTGTAGTTCTTGTTGAAGAACTTGTTGAATCTTTTAACCATCAGGGCAATCTCCTCCTGGTCAATGACTTCTTTTGCCTCAGCTCTATTCCCATCCTTGACTATAAGTGCAGTTGTTTTGGGTGCAGTTGTCTCCTCTTGATCTTTTCTTTTCAGCTCAAACTCGTAGGCTTTGAGGTCTGAGAATAGCTCATGGTTGGATGTTGTTGTGAGGTTCATTGAATGTGTCAGGGCCATGACCTTCATTTCCCATTCAGCAGGGAGGCTTCTCAGAATCTTCATACACATTTCCTTCTGTGTATATTCTTTCCCAAGTACTGATAGTTCATTGGTAATTTCAGTGAATCGAGCATCCAGCTGATCTAAGGTTTCACCTGCAAGCATTTTAAAATTTTCAAATTTTTGTACATCAACAGACAATTTGTTTTCTTTAATTTGCTAAGATCCTTCACAAATTAAAGTTAATTTATCCCAGATTTGTTTTGCAGTTTGACAAGATTTGACTTTGTTGAACATTGCTTTGTCCAAGGTTTTGTAAAGTATGTCCTTGGCTACATTGTCCAAGTTGTATCTTTTTCTGTCCTCGTTTGTCCATTCAGTCCTTGGTTTCTCAACCAGGGCTGGTCTTTCTTCAGCAGCATCTTCTTCTTCTTCAGCTGCGGATGCTCTCCGTACAGCTGTGTTTACTTTCAGTATTTGCAGTGGCCCATCTTCTATCACTATCCATATTTCATCATGTAAAGCTGATAGATGAGCCTGCATGCGTATTTTCCAGTCATCAAATTCCTCAATAGTGAACATAGGAATGCGTGTCAAATTTGCTTCCATGATAATAACTTTGCTGAATAAAAATAGTTTTTGAAAGAGCAAGTGTTTAAAAATTTCTTTGAAGGATTGGAGATCTAGTTCAGTAACCAGTGCGGAAGGCTCAATGATCCAACCACTCTGATATCACTTGTAGGTCCCAAGGGGTGTGAGTAAGGTTTAGAAGGAGGGGGGGTTGAATAAACATTACCAACTTTTTAATTTTAGTCCTTTTAAACTATTACAGAGTTAAATACACAGCTAGGTCGTTGGGGGACAGCTAAGTTAGTTAACCAGCAGAGTTAGCCACTCAATAGACTCGATTGAGCTGTTGATAGAATAACTCAGCTGTTTAGTCTAAACCTTAACTTGGCTGTGATGAGATTTCCAGCGGAAGACTTAACACCCTTTAATTTGATTTAATTTGTTTTAAACACTTGATTTTAGCACTTAGTTGCTTATCAGTTGGATAGCAAATTATCAGAAGATATAAAGTGATATGCAGAAATAAAATGCTGAAATGTAAATGACACAATAATTTTTATAGAGGTTCGAAGATGGGGTAATTCTTCTACTCCTCTCTTCTCCAACTCCTGGAGGAATCCACTAAGTATTGATCAGAGTACAAAGTGGTTAACAGTCCAGACACAAGTCTTGATCACACAGCTGACTTGCTCCTTTGGGACTCAGTCTGGAGATGCCTTGATCACACTGATGGTTTCTCGTCCGACTCAGCTACTTCACAGGGCGGCTGCCTTGCTACTTCAACTCACTTGCTCAAGCTTCTTGGATTTGATCACGAAGCCCTCCAATAACTTGAGACTGGTTCGACCTTGAACCTTCCTACAATCTTCCTTGGAAAGTAGACCCCTTTTGATTCTTCAAAAGTTTCCTCTTCAACAGTTTGAAGTTGTCTTTCTTTCACAGCTTAGTGTTGGATCGATTTCCTTCGAGATTTAGGCTTGAGGATTTTGCTAGAATAACTTGAGAATGTTTTGCAGGTTACAGTATGAATAAAGCTTGTTATCTCAGATATGCAAGGTTCAGGTAACCTTTTCTCAATGTGATTGCTCAGCCTTATATAGTGAATTTTCAAAAATCTGCCCGTTGAAGAGATAGGCTGATTTTCAAAAATCACTTGTGTTCGTTGGCTTGTCTTGTTGCAGTCCTTGATGTTGACATTTCCTCGTATTAAATGAATGATTAGCTTTTCAGAATCTGACACAAGGTGCAGTGTTTCCCATTGGTTTATTCCTTTTGCACGCTTCTGGGACCGAGCACTTTAAGACATGGCAAAGATGGAAGTATTACTTGTTTAAGTAATATTCTTGACTTTTGTGCAATGTGATTCTTTTCGATTAACTCCTCTTTGCAGTGCCTTTTCCCGGAGACTTGAGTCTGCTCCAATGATTGAAAGACTCATCTCATCTCACTTCAACTTGACTTGGCTTCTTGGGTTGATTTAACTGACTCTTCTCACAACTGTCTCACACCGATACTCCTTCATCGAGTTCTTGATATCTCTTCCTTGCCACACTCAGCTGCTTCACAGCGGAGTCTTCATTCTAGTCTTTAGTTGACTTCTTGTATTCCCGGGCATAGCTGACTTGACTCAGCTCATACAGCCCTATCTATTTCAATACAAATTACAAGGAAAATGGGGTGCCAACTTTCTAGTCTAAGTTTTACATGGCATTCATCAAAATCTAAACAATAAATTTCCCAACAAGGACCTTTGAAAGCGGATATTTTATATCTACGACACCAGTTTAAAACCGGTGTCTTTCAAGGAAATGACACCGATTTTAAATCGGTGTCAAAAAGTTCAGACTTTTAACACCACTGGTTTTAACACCGGTTGTTCTACTAATAGACACCGATTTAAAACTGGTGTCTTTCAAGGAAACGACACGGTTTTAAACCGGTGTCAAAAAGTTCAGACTTTTAACACCAGTGGCTTTAACACCGGTTGTTTTAGTAAGATTTTTGTAGTAGTGACGATGTTACAACCTACTATTAATTTCTCATTCTGCTTGACTTGTATCATTGCTTTATTTATTTTATTTAAGTATTGGAACTTCACATAAAATCTCAGACCATAGATCAAGAAAACATCTATAAAGGAAAATGGGTAGATGAGAAGTAACCGAAATTGATCAAGAAAGAGATAGGACAAATAGAAAATAACCAAAGTAATTTATATTGTACCTTTTATATGCGTACTATGCAAACCCAAATCTTATTCTTAAATGAAAACATCTATAAAGGAAAATGGGTATATGAGAAGTCTTGGTCATTTGAGTGCAACCTAAGACTTGTGCTAAAATTTGATGGTGAAATAACTAGGTCTTGTATGGTTGTATTTTCAAGAGTAGTTTCCCACTTTCCAACTATCTATTCCGAAAAATGGGTTTATGTTTGTTTTAGAAATTTTTTAGTAGAAACAAAGTTATTTCCAGTTTTCACTTTTTAATGGAAATATTCTTTTGAAAACACAACCAAACAAATTTCCACCCAAACACGCAAATCTAGGTGAAAATACATTACAATTATGCAAACCTATGTCAAAAATACATTTATAAAACTATAACCAAACATATTCTCATTTCCAAACAGAAATTCAGACAACAAATCAAACATATTCCCAATTCTTATACGAAAATCAATAAAGTTTGGAAATTCATTTTCCAACACTAGAAACTGAAAATTGGACTTGAAAATACATCCATCCAAGGCCGTAGGGCCTCCGGCACTCCACGGGTATCTACTTAATTCTACACATACAATTTTAAATGTTATCAACCTCATATAATTTGTTTTCCTAAGGGCGATTTAAAAGGAAGAAATCTGAAGAACAAAAAGGAAAAAAGAAAGAATAAATAATTAAACTCTTTAATTAATTTAATCGACTTATTACTTTCGATATTACTCCACTATAAATTAAGAATTGCACTGTTATAGTTATAGCCATTGCATATAGATTAATCTTCCACAGAAAATTCATACTGAAGCTAGGTAGTATCTGTTAAACATCTTCAATTACTTCTTATCCTCTTCAGAAATCCTGACTTGGAGTGATCTGCCCTAAAAAAATAGCATCATTTTGGCGCGTCTGTGGGAAATATCTAGGAGAGAAGCGGAAAGAGCCGGCAATGCGTCCCAGTTGGATGTGGAATGGCGAGAGCCGGCCTACCGATCTCCGGTTCATCCTGCATCGCTAGTTCTGTTTACCACAAATGGCCCACTTGGAGCTCTCGATTCCCTGGCGTGACTCATTTACCATTAATTTACTAGCGAATGGTTAATTTATAATCGGATTATAACTTAGAGATCTTAAATCATTTAGTTCCAGATTAACTTATTAGAGAATCGTCTTTCTACTTCTTGCAAGAAAGAATGGATTTCATATTTTATGAATTTATATTCCCAGTTATTTAATTCAAATGTGAATCTAAAATGCAATTACTGCTAATGTCGTAGGACAAACTTAAACGAGCAAATTAACAAACACATATAAATAAACAGGGTCTATAATCACCCGTGATTAAGATTTATATATATATATATATATGATTATACAATGATTTAATTTGATTTTTCATTTCTACAACGGAATTTGTATGAAAAGACAAATCAAATCGTTCCAAGTCCTATATGATCAAATCACATATAAATGCCACCTCCAAGATGTCTCCACATCGACGGCCCGGATAAGACGGTCACATTAACAAAAATTGTGGGCTATATTACTGATGTTTTAGTTAAAGATATCATACTTTAATTAATTTCATTACATATTTAAATTTAGTTTATTATCCATATACTTAATCCTTTTGTATATAACATTTATATACTAAGACTATTGTTACATCAAATAAACTATGGATTTTTATGATGTTCAGGAAAATGCAAACAATAAGAAGAAGTGTTTGAAAATAAATGTTCCCTTTATTAGTAATAAAAAATAATTCACAATTGGTTTAAGGATAATATCCCTAACAATCAACACCCTTGGAAAAAGGGTAAACAAAATTACTTGTGCTATAAAAGCTCGTGGTTGAGAGAGAAATGACATTTGTAGGTCCCAAGGGGTGTGAGTTAAGTCTAGAAGGGGGGGTTGAATAGACTTAACTAATTTTTCGATTTAATACAAATCAGAGTTTATCACAAGAAAACAACTAAGTCTCTTGAGAGATAGATGTGCCAAACTTCACCACTCAACAGACTCCTAGAGAGCTGTTGATAGAGTAACTCAGCTGAGTGAAGTTAGCTTTTTATAAATCTATTTTTCTTGGTTTTTAACAGCGAATTTTTTAACACCCTTTTTAAACTTGGCTATCAACACTTATTTTTAAACTTAGTTATTTTTAAGTGGATAGCAAATATTGATGCAAGTAAATATATTGCAAAAAGTAAATAACAAAAATATTTTATACTGGTTCGGAGATGGGGTAATTCTTCTACTCCACTCTTCTCCTACTCCAGGAGGAATTTACTTATGCAACTTTGACTTTGTTGCCAAAGTACAAAACAGTCCGAGCAAGCCTTGATTACACAACTGGCTTCACTTCTAGGACTAAGCTCTTTGTAAGACAGTTGCCTCACTACTTCAACTCTTCAAATCGTTCGGACTTAATCACGTAGCCCTACCTCGGATTTGAATCAGGTTCGAACTTGACCTCACTGAACTTCCTTCACTTCTTGGAAGAACATACCCCTTTGTTCTTGAAAATAGGCTACCTCTTCAACTTGGAAGTATGTCTTCTATCTTTCACATAAATGTGTTGGATAAAATCACTTCGAATTTCAGGCCTGAGGATTATGAATTCCGCTTGAGAGAGAGTATTCCAGATGTTTGCTTGATTGCTCAGATTTCTCTAATGTGTCATTTTTGCTTCTCTCTAAAAATTCCTCAACTTTTTATAGTGAGAGTTTTAAATTTGTCCGTTGAAGAGATATACAAATTCAAACTTCACTTCTTGTTCGTTAACTTGTCTTGTTTTGCAGCTTTTGATGTTGACCCAACCTTTGCATTAACTTCCTGCAAGTGTTTGAAATACACTAGGGTTCTGCAGGAGTTCTATTGGTTCCTGCACTCTTTTAGCAAGACAACTTTTTAAGGTTGCATGTCTGTCTCTTACCAAAATGGGTAAGTCTTGACTTTTTTCACAACGGAGTTCTTCAACTTTCTCTATGTCCTTCAGTTGTTTTACCCCATAAGTTGAGTCTTCTCCTTGATTCTTGGATGACGCTGCTGTAAGTCTTCTAAAAGACACAACTGCTACACTTGAAGTTCTTCTTGGCTACTCAGCTGCAACTTAGCTGATTCTTCTCTGCACATCTTCAACCAATCTTCTGCATCTTAAGGTTGCATGTCTGTCTCTTACCAAAATGGGTAAGTCTTGACTTTTTTCACAACGGAGTTCTTCAACTTTCTCTATGTCCTTCAGTTGCTTTACCCCATAAGTTGAGTCTTCTCCTTGATTCTTGGATGACGCTGCTGTAAGTCTTCTAAAAGACACAACTACTACACTTGAAGTTCTTCTTGGCTACTCAGCTGCAACTCAACTGATTCGTCTCTGCACATCTTCAACCAATCTTCTGCATCTTAAACTTAGCTGCTTGATAACTCAGCTAATATTCTAACTATTACAAAGTTGAAATACATACAAAAAATGGGGTGCCAACTTTCTAATTCTAAGTTTTCTAAGTATCGTCAAAATCTATACAATAAATTTCATAACAATTTCTCCCTTTTAATGATGCCAGAAACTTACATCATAATGTGTTTATATTAAAATAATTTAAAGAATGTATCATTTTATTAATGAATCATTCAACCAACTTTTATCGCCTTGGATGTCTCTTTCTTCTTTCCTCTTCCTCTCCCCTTCTATGATCTTCTTCTCTCCTCTTCAGCCTTCTTCTTTTCTTCCTCGTCTATCCTTTTCAATCTCAACGCTTCATGCTCATATTTCGGGCCAACTCAGTTGCTCTGTGATTGGCTTCTCTATTATGAGCTTCATCAAGACCCAACCAATAAATAGAGTCCTTTTTCGGGGGGTTGATGATTCCTCTTAGTCTTCTTGATGAAGAACTTCTACCTCTCCCTCCAGACCGAGAATATATGCCTCTGCCTCTTTCAGAACCTCTTTCCCTAGCTTGGCTACCTCCCCTTGGAACTTGGCTGCTGGGCTGACTCTTGGAAGGCTACTGACTCTGACTCTTAGAAGGTTTTTCTTGAGTCGGCTGCTTCCTAGTATGTTCAATATCTTTTAAGCCCTTCTTCCAATATAAGTCCCATGCGTCAGCTAACTCCATTCCCTCATAACGCCCTTCTGATAATAGAGTATCAAAATATTCATTTGACCTATCTTCCAATGGATCAAGAGGTGGAGTAGCTTCTTCACTTGGGAGCATGCCATCTGGTGGACCTCCGTATTAGACTTCTAATTTCTGGATTCTCTCATCTTGACTTTTATCTATTTTGCAATTTCTGCCTTAGACTTCTGAAAAGCTAGGGTAAATTTTTCTTCAGTTGATGAGTCTTGAGGGAGCTGAGAATGGATTAAGGTGGTGGTTCCTTTGCCTTTTATGATCAACTTTGTAGGGGGTTTTTTCAAACTTTTCTTCCCCCTTTTTGGCATCACCGCCTTGAGGAAAGTGGACTGATTTGAGAAGGGAGTCCAACTTCTTGTGTGTCACGAGTCTGCTACATGTTGGTTGGAGCTGAGTGTATACGACTGATTTTTCACAGATAAAATCTCAGCCTTCAAAGATGTCTCCATATGCTCCATTTTTTTCTCCATCTTCATCTGCAACAACTCCATTTCCAAGAAATGATTCTATCCATTCTTTCGATATTGTCCCTCTGTCGCTGCTGAAAGGCAAGCTGGTCAGCTCCCAAGACAACCAAATTTGAAAACAACTATCTGAAGTAGCCAACTTGCTCCCAACGAAGAGCTTTAGTCTGTTGTGCCAATTCCATGATCCACAACACAACTCCTCGAATGTCTCCAGAGATTGTGGCATCATGATTATTGATCCTGGTGCTCAAATCAGCAAACCTTTTTTCCATGGCCTCCATCTCCTCGCACATGGCTCGGAAGGCTCGTAGAAAGTCAACTGCTTGTTCACTGGAGTCTTCATGAAACGTGAACTGGAAATCATGGCCAAATGGTACGATGCGTGTATCTGATGAAACTGATAGATCAACTGGGTCAATTTAAATTTTGAAACGTGCAGCTTCCTCTGCAGACTCAGCTTCAAAAGGGACTTCTTCTGCGAAGGGAATATGCAACATCCCCAACATGCCAATTAGATGAGAGGAAGTTCCCACTTGTCCTTCAGGAACACTTCGCTCTTCTCCTAGGCCAACAACTCATTTTGCCTCAGTTGTGGAAGCCTCATCGGTAGTAGCAGTTGTGGAAGCCTGCTGACCTGACTATGTCTCAGCTATCTTAACAACTTTACTGGCAAAAGTAGGTTTATCCAATTGAGTTACCTTTGCATCAGCTGCCTAAGCAGCATCACATGCATCGACTAGCACAAACCTCATTCTGGTATACTTTAAACTTACA
Source organism: Rehmannia glutinosa (assembly GCA_016081115.2). Taxonomy (NCBI): domain Eukaryota; kingdom Viridiplantae; phylum Streptophyta; class Magnoliopsida; order Lamiales; family Orobanchaceae; genus Rehmannia; species Rehmannia glutinosa. The sequence continues at coordinate 39,884,808 of CM071927.1, forward strand.
TCCAAATCACTGGCTTTTTTGTCGGACTCTGCTAATTCATCAAAATCTTTAGTCATGTCTAAGTACTCAGCTTCAGAGTCTATAAGAGCATCTATCACCATTGGCTCAGTAGATTTTGATTAAAATTTAGGCACTTCACCGACCACCGTATTCACCAAGATTCCCGACTCAGCCTCAACCGCCAATGTGTCTTCAACTACCTTTGCAGTTGTCTCAACCACTGAAAGGCCTTCGATATTCCTACAACAGATTGAGCTGCTCTTTGGTATTCAGAATTGGCATCCTTAGAGGTCTCAACCTCTGGAATTGCGCTTTCATGACCAACAGTCTCAACTGTCGTGGTCTCTGCTGATCCTTCCTTTTCTCAATTACATGTATTTCAACCTCTGTAACATCACTAACCTTCAACACTGCTGGAGCATCAACTATGGCATTCTGAACCACCACAACTTCACTGGCAACAACAGTTGCTGATTCAACTATCTTTTCTTCACCTTCTAACTTCATTGAATCTTGGTTCCCTGCAACCTCCTCCGACCTGGCTGCAGTGTGAGCAGTTTCCCCCTCAACTGGCTCACCAGCTGGTAGATTTTCAATGGGGTTGACTGTCACCAAGAACTTAGCTAGATCGCATGACTGTTCAACCAATTGGTCTTGAGATATCTCAACAGCTTCCTTTGGGTGTGGCTCCACTAGGTTACCCTATACAACTTCTTCTATTCCAGTATGATCGCCATCTCCCTTTGTTACATTTCCTGTGAGTGAGCTGAGGAGGTGACTGCTGCTAGTCTCTCACGACATAACCAAGGATGATTCTCCAACACCTGACTGCTTAGCTTGCTCATGCAACTCACGGGATACTCTCAGGGCTTGCTTTAGCTGTGAGATTTCAACAACATCAGCACCCTCAATTAGTTCTTCATCACTACTGCGGCCACAATCTGGGATGACAACATCAGTGAAGGGGCAAATGTGACGCTCAACTTCTCAAGGGCCTTCGCTCTTTCTGCTTCTTTTTTCTCAAAGAGAACGGAGCTGGAATAGATCTCATCAAGTCCCATAACGACAGAAGCATTATCTAGAAAATTTAGAAGCCACTCTTTTTCTTCAATCATGTTGGGCCTCTGAAACTGGATTCTATTGCTGCTCAACTTCCATTTCCTCCACATGTGCAGCATGGCTTTGATATCAGGATAAATAGGGGATCTTGGTTCATCTGAAGCATCAGGGTCTTGTGCAGCACGCTCTTTTGTCAACTTGAGGCAACACAGCCTCAACCACTTCAACATTTGTCTCGACAACTGTCTTTTCAAGAACCGGTGCAGATCGAACACCTCTTCTACTTGCTTAGCTGCTGGGGCGCATAAGCAGCTGTGTCAGCGACAACCTTTAGGGACTGCTGCAGCAGACTGCAAGTCACATCGCCTATTGGATCGCCTCTCCAAGGGGACTTCTTTTTCTTCCTTATCAAAAGTCTCAACCATAACACGAATGGCTGACCCAGTCTGGGAGGTCTCAGCTGTAGGCTTCTCAGCTGCCTTGACAACTGATTCCTCTTCTTCATCTCTCAAGCCACCCTTGGCTTGGGTCTTCTGCTTCTTCGCAGTTGCCTTTCTAGGTGCAATTGTTCTTCTTTTATTTGTTACCATGGGGCAACATGGATTGGTACTGGAACTGGGGCTTGAGTTGGGGCATTGTTTCCTCCTCTAGAACAGTCGCAACTGTTTCCCCTCAGAAGCACCCTTCTTCTAGGCAGCTTATAGGTTCCCCTTAAACAATCATTTGTTCACGTGGAATGCCTTCCCTTCGCGCAGAGGCACTCCATTCTTCTCTAGCAGGTACCCAAGGACTTCTCATAGCCTAGGGTGTTCTTGAACTTCCTATCCTCCAGCTTCACATTCTGGACATTTTGACACAACTTGTCATATATGAACTCACTCCAGTTCACGTCCAGCTCTTCCATAATAGCTTCCATCACAGTCAGCTTAGTCTGGGACAACTGATTATATGAACCAAACTTAATGTTGATGCACTTCACCACCACATCCATAAGTTTGTGATACTCCTCTTTAATCACAGCTTTGGTAGCTGAAGGGTTCAACTTGTCATCTACCTTCTTCTTGGCAATCTCCTTCCATTTCTTAATGAAATTGAACTCATAATCCTTCATCTCAGTGAGTCCATTGTTTGGAAGGTGAAGCAGCTCAGTCAAATCATCAACAACCAACTTGACTTCTTTACCATCCACAGAGGAATGGACTTCGTCAACATGAATGGAGGTGTTTACGTAAAACATAGCGACCTCCTCCAAGAAGGTTTGGGACATTGTTCATGGAGAGGAACTCCAACAGTCCTGACTTCTCCAAATAGTGACAAATCTTTCTTGCCTTTTCTTTGTCATGCGATTGCTTAACCAGTCCATCCGCATCGATGAGTGCATCAGAGTACACCTCTTTAGAGAGGTTGGCAAAATCGAGAGTGAAACTTGCAAATTTCTTAGGTGCCATGAGAAATTTCTTGGGAAAACTTGAAGAAACTCGAACGATTTTGCAGAGAGAATTATTTGAATGTTGTGAGAGTAAAGTGAGAAGAGAGAGAAAGTGAAATCCAATATATATAATATGTGAAGATACTATTTCGGGATCTTTAGAATTTGAAATGTGATCAATTGTTGATACTAAACCGTATAAAGCATTAATCACATCGCATATAATACTTGCAACATATATACCTAATCATAGGCATACTATTGCAACTTTTAAAAGTATCACAAATAATGATACTGACATCATCATCAAAACATTCCCGCTTTAATGAAAATGACTTCGTTTTGTCTCTTAGCTCATAAATGTGTTTGCTGACTTATTTATGACTCAACTTTGCTTCTCTATTTCACTATATTCTACTGATGGGACTCAGTTGTTCAGTTGAGTCAACTCTGCTGAACATCCAAATAGGATGTTTTACTCTGCTGAAAGAGTAAAACTCTTCTGAAATGCAATTCTTCCACTCTTAACAATGCTAGATGAGTCTTCTGAGCATTTTAACTTAGCTCAATCAATCCAAGCTCATTCATCAGTTCTTCAAACCTTCATTCACATAGGAGTTTTGTGAATATGTCAGCTAACTGCTTCTTAGTTGAGACATAGTCCAAAGTGATGTCTTTCTTTTCAACATGATCTCTTATGACATGATGTCTGACATCAATGTGCATTGTTCTTAAGTATAATATTGGATTATGAGTAATTGCAATAGCATTTGTGTTATCATATATTATTGGAATTTCCTTCGCTTCAATGTCATGATCTCTCAGCTGTTGCCTCATCCAAAAGGCTTAAGCACAACAGCTACCTGCACCAATATATTCTACCTCAGCTATAGATGTAGCTATTGAATTTTGTTTCTTCCTGAACCAACAAATCAATCTATTTCCAAGAATTTGACAAGTACCAGATGTACCTTTCATGTCAACTCTACATCCAACATAGTCTGAATCTGAGTATCCATTCAACTCGAATCCACCTTCTTTGGATACCATAAACCAACTTCTTGGCTTTCCTTCAAATATCTTAGAATATTTTTAGCTGCTGTCATATGACTTTCCTTGGGAGCAGACTACCTACCACAAAATTTATGTCAGGTCTACTATCAGTCAAGTAGAGCAATGATCCAATGAGTGATCTATATCTTGTTTGATGCACTGGTTTGCCTTCTGCATCCATATCTATCTTGATTGAAGTATTTATGAGAATCTTCAGAGATGACTTCTCTTCCATACCAAATTTCTGCATTAAATCTTTGGTATACTTGGTTTGACTTATGAAGGTTCCATCCTTCATTTGCTTGACTCGAAGACCTAGGAAACAAGTCAATTATCCCATCATGCTATTCTCAAACTTTCCTTGCAATAGGTTTGAGAATTTGTCACACAGTGCTTTGTTTGTGGATCCAAAGATGATATCATCCACATATATTTGAACAAGAAAAATGATCTCTCCATCTTGAATTCTGAAGAGTATTCTATAAACCTTGCCCTTGGTAAATACATTGTATATTAGGAATTAAGACAATGTATCAACATGTTCTTAGTGTTTGTTTCAAACCATATAATGCCTTTTTGAGTTTGTAGACTTTATCTCTAATAGTTTTCTACTCAAAACCTGGAGTTGTTCCTCATAGACTTCTTCATCTAACAGTTGATTGAGAAATGCACTCTTCACATCCATTTGATAGACTATGAAGTTCTTGTGTGCAACAGAAGTAAGAAACATCCTTATTGCTTCCAATCTGGCAACAGGTGCAATGGTGTCATCAAAATCTATATATTCCTCTTGAAAATACCCTTTATCATTCATTTTATTCATTTTATATCTGAATACCCACTTTGTACCAATGACATTTTGGTGAGTAGGCCTTCGAACCAATTCCCAAACTTTGTTCCTTTCAAACTGGTTCAGCTCTTTCTGCATAGCTAGAATCCACATCCCTTGGTTCAATTTGAGAAATGAAACAAGTGAACGTGGCTTCATGGTGAGTTTTGGATCTTGTACTTACTTGCTCATTCTCTTACATTTCCAGTCACTAACTCAGGTGGATGGCCTCTCAGCCATCTCACATCTGGTTGGAGTAAGTTTGCTAGGTTGGTTCTTCTTGCAGCCAAGTTGTCTTAAATAACTTCTTCTTGATCATCTTCATTCCGTTGCTATCCTTCCAGTTGTCTCCGAGATTCAACTATCTCGTCCTCATCAGGATCAAATCTTTTGGGATCTGTATCAGCATAAGGACTCTTCAGAATAGTTGGTGATTTATCTTTTCAGCTAACTCTTCAATGTCTTATCCATTTACATTAAGTTCATCAAAAACGACATTGATAGAATCTTCTGTTACCATGGTACTTTTGTTTAACACTATGAAAGATTTACTCTCAGCTGAATATCCAAGAAAGATACTTTCATCAGCTTTAACATTAAATGCTTTCAGATTATCTTTGCCATTGTTATGAATGAAACACTTTTTTCAAAAAATGTGAAAATATCCCACATTTGGCTTTTTTCTTGTCCAAATTTCATAGGGGATTTTGGACAGTTGCCTGTCAATCATACACCTATTCTGAGTGTAACACGCAGTTATAATCCATTTGACAAACTCAGTTCCTCTATCAGACCTTATCTTGATAATGGTTTGACTATTTTCATTTTGAACTCTCTTCATCAACTGAGGAAGCTTTTGCAAAGTTTTCTTCTTCTTACACATAAAGATGGTCCATGTGTATCTTGAAAAATCACCCACCACCACTATGGTGTATTTCTTTCCATTTATGCTAGCCTGGCTCAATTGGTCCAAAAAGATCTATGTGCAATAAATGCAAAATCCTTATTGATGAAGGACTTGGCTTATCCTTGAAGGATGATTTGATCTGCTTTCATTTATGACATGCATCACATATGCTTTCCTTCTTGTAGACTGAGTATGGCAGTCCTTCAACCAAATTTATTCTTGCAAGCTTGTTGATAGTCTTGAAGTTCAGATGACTCAGCTTCTTGTGCCACAACCAGCTTGACTCAACTGTGTTTTTTTCCAATAGACATGTGCTTGGTGTAGCAGTGGACCAATCCACTACATACATATTTTTCTTTCTCATTCCAGATAACACTACATCATTGGTTTCAACACCCTTGATTTGACAAACACCTATGTTAAATCCAACATTATATCCTTTATCACAGAGTTGACATATACTCAACAGATTAAAATTTAGCCCTTCAACATAGGCAACATATGTGATCTCTAGTCCATTCTTCTCTATGGATCCAATGCATTTTATTTCTCCTGGAGCTTCATTTCGTCCAAATAAGACTTTGGCTCCTCTTGATTCCTTGAAATTCGATAAATCCTTTTTGTTTCATGTCATGTGTCTGGAACAACCACTATCCATGTACCAGGTTCTCTGGCACTCTGCTATTCCCTGAACCTGCAATCAAGGAAATCAAGCTTTAGGTACCCATATCTATTGGGGTCTTGAGGGGTTATCACTATAAGGTGTTCCAACCAACCTATAGCCAAATGATATGACTTTAACTGGTTGCCACCTATCAGTTCCATAATCATAATGAACTTTAGCAAATTTCATTGGAGCTTTAGGAACATACAACTGTCTCTTTTGTCTGTATGCCTGTGTATATGTCTGTGCATTTGATTTTCTATGAAAGTATGGAAACTTTTGTGCATAGTGTGCATTGTTTTTGGGTACATGAATGATGATTTCTTTGCCTAGAGAATGACCTATGATGAGTTTGAGGTTTGTGCCACTCAAGCTTGTATCCCATAGGACTCGACTGATATTTCATTTGAGGGTTCCAATCAGCTTGAGTTGGATAATTTCTTTCATTCCCTTCATATGATTTCTTTTGATGAAACCTTTGTGGCTTTTGGTAGTTCTGCTTTGATTTCACGGAATATCTCCTGTTAGGAGTCTAATGTTGAACTTTTCTGAATTTAATTTCAGCTGTTCTTTCAGCATACTCAACTGGCTTTCTTTGTTTTCCTTTATAAGCAAGGCCAACATGTGAGTGTTTGTGATTATGTGTGGGTGAAATATATGTTTTTTTTGGTTTTTGGATTTCCCCATTGCTTGAGGATCCTTTTTCCACAACTACTCTTAGAGTTTGAGCATTGACTAAGAAATTGAATCCTTCGTCTCCAATTTCCTTTTGTATCATCATCAATTCATCCAATATTTTAGATGAGTTGCTGAGTCATGCAATCATATTTTTTAATTCTTGTTCCCTCTTTTCCTTTTCATCTAGGTCTTCTTTAACCTTAGCTATCTTAGCCTTTAACTCTTTATTCTCACCAGCTATGTGACTAAGAGTACTTAGCTCTTCAATCAGCTGTGAGTTTTGTTACTTGAGTTGGTTGTTTTCCTCATTTAGAAGTGTGTGTGAGGATTTAATATGCTCAAAATCTTTCATCACTTTGCCTAATGAATCATAAAGATCAATGGGTGATGACGTGTGTGTATCACGATCATTATCATCAAAATTTAAACCATTAGAGTTACCTCATTTTCCTGCTTTTTAGACATGAGACATATCAATGCTTTTTCTTCAGTGTCTAAGGAGTAGTCAGCTTCACTGCTGTCTGACTCAACTATCTCCTTAAACTTGGTTGTTTCAGATTCTCCAGCCATCATTGCTTTCTTTCTCTCTTGTCTTCTTTCTCTGAAAACTTTCTTATCCTTTTTATTTCTGTACTTGTTGACTGGTGGATAAGGGCAGTCAACTGCAAAGTGACTTGACTGTGTGCAATTCTAGCACAAATCTCCAGCTTTCTTCTCAACTCTCTTAGAGGTTTTCTATTCCTTTCCTTTGGAAGGAGCTAAGTGCCTTCTAGAGGATTCTCCTTTATTCCTCTTGTAGTTATTGTTGAAAAACTTGTTGAATCTCTTGTCCAACAAGGCAATCTCTTCTTTATCAATGATGTCTTTGGAGTCAGTTGCCTTTGATTCTCCATCCACTAGAGCAGCTGTATTCGGTATAACTTTCTCATCTTGCTCTTTCCTCTTGAGCTCGAACTCATATGCTTTAATAACTGAGAACAACTCATGGTTGGAAATCTTGGTCACGTCCATTGAATGTCTGAGAGACATCTCTTTTATTTCTCACTCAACTGGGAGGGCCCTTAGAATTTTCATACACATTTCCTTATGTGTAAACTCCTTACCTAGAGTTGATAGTTCATTTTTAATTTCTGTAAATCTGGCATCCAGCTGATCTAATGATTCACCTGCCATCATCTTGAAGTTCTCAAACTTCTTCACTGCAACTATAAGCTTATTCTCATTTATCTGCTCCGAGCCTTCATATATGAGAGTCATCTTTTCCCAAATCTCTTTGGCAGCCAAGGGAGATTTAACCTTGTTAAACATTGCTTTATCTAAAGTTTTGTACAAAATATCCTTGGCCATATTGTCAAGGTTATATCCCTTTCTATCCTCATTCGTCCATTCGCATCTTGGCTTTTCAACCTCAGCAGGTCTTTCAACAACCTCTCATGTCGCTCTTACAGCTGTGTTCACCTTGGTGATTTTAATGGGTCCATATTCTATGACAAACCACATTTCATCATGTAAAGTTGAGAGATGTGCATGCATGTGAATTTTCCAGTCATCAAATTCTTTAATGGTAAACAAATTTGCTTCCATGATAATAACTTTTGAAAAACTTTTGAAAAACTTCAAGTGTTGATGTTTTGAAAAGAATGAGACCTAGTTCAGTAATCGGCGTAGAAGGTTCTTTGAACCAACCGCTCTGATACCACTTGTAGGTCTCAAGGGTTGTGAATTAAGTCTAGAAGAGGGGGGTGCATAGATGATACGTGTAAAATATACGTGCATTTAGGGGCTTAAAATGGTATATAAGCGATGTATTTGCATGTATATTTAGTGTGTTTTACTTGGCTTCCTTAGAAGCGCATGATACTACATATTCTTGTAACATTTTACCGGAAATGGAGCTTAAATGAAAAGATATCAGTTGGAAGGCCCAGACAAGATCGACGAGTGCAAAGAGAAGATCGAAAAGACGAAGAAACAAATGAAAACCAGTCCCACGGTTGGACCGTGTGGTATCACACGACCGTGTGACCTAACCGTGTGAAACAACATATATGTGTGAAGTGTCAGGGATAAAATAGGGGCAAAACCAAGCCGCACGGTCTGGCCGTATAGGACCACACGGCCGTGTGGTGTGACCATGTGAAACCACACGACCCGTACGAGCTGTTTGTGGCAGATTTTTGTGTCATTTTCTTACCAAAACTCTACAAGTAATCTCTCCAAGCACCTATATAGAGGAACCAAGGGTTGCACGAAAATTCATTCATTCATAAAACATAAAACACATCAAAATACATATAATTACACATCAAAGGTCTTCTGAGAGAGGAGGGCTAGGTTACAAAGAACACCACAAGACCTTTCATATCTACGGAAGCACAAAAGTTTCGAAGGAGGCAAGAAGGAGGTTTCTTTCTTAGTTTAGATCTCTTGTCTGTACTTAAACGATGTCCCAATGTTGATTTCGAGTTTGTCTATGAATTTATTATCAATGTTTGGCTAATCTTTTGGATCTTAGGGTATAATCAAAACTGTGGATTCATGTTAAATCTTGATTGATTATTTTCTTAATTGATTCATGTGTTCTATATTATGAATTCGAGTACTTATTCTTAATTGCTTGTTATCTGATCAATAATTAGCATGTCATATTTGTTAGTGCAAAATTCGGGAGAGGAGTTCTAACAAAGACGAAAATCGAATTCAGACGTAAACAGGTGTAACGAGTTGGGAGACCTACAACTGTTTGTGGGGAGTCATTCAATTCATAGATATTTCGGGAGCTATTAATAGTTATAACGTATCGGTAGATCTGCAATTGTTATTAATCAACTATTTATGTGTCGCCCGAGAGGGGGAATAGACTAACTTAGAAATTGAACCCATAGATTTGTATGTTTTGGTTTTGTTAAACATTAATTGGATTTAATATTGAAAAAGCATGTTGAGATTATATGTCGAAGGTTGCTTTCGTAGTTGTTGAAAATACTTGCGAGGTTTGATTTTTTTTATGTTTAATATTTTCGATTTTTATAAAACTTGATATTCGGTTGCTTAAATAAAATTAGAATGTAATGTTAATATAGCTTAAGTGTTTCATGGTCAATCCATGAGGAATACGACCTTGCCTGCCATTATCCTATAAACTACACTGTAGAATTGCAGTATGGAGATCTAAATATTTTTTTGTGAATAATAGACTTAACCAATTTTTGGATTTAAAACAATTTAGAGTTTATTACAAGAAAACAACTAAGTCTCTTGAGAGACAGCTGGGTCAAACCTTAGCAAGAGAGTTAACCACTCAATAGACTCTGAGAGAGCTGTTGATAGAGTAACTCAACTGAGTGAAGTTAGCTTTTTATAAATTCAGTTTTCTTGGATTTTAACAACCGAAGTCTTAACACCCTTTTAAAACTTGGTTATCAACACTTATTTTAAACTTAGTTGTTATCAGTTGGATAGAAAATATTGATGCAAGTAAATAGATTGCAGAAAGTAAATTTCTAAAAGTAATGACACAAATATCTATAGTGGTTCGAGAATGGGGTAATTCCTCTACTCCACTCTGTTTGATAAATGGTTTTATCATGATTTTGATGATTTTGTTTTTACACCAAAACAATGTTTCTAAAGGTTGTCCAAATACTCCAAAATGATCTAAAATGGTTTTAATATTTTTCGGAGTATTTCTTCAAGTTTGTTTTCGAATAAAATGGACAACGCTTTTAATGATTTTATGTCAAAATGTTTTTACATCAAAACTATGTCCCTGAATGTTGTCCTAATACTCCCGATCGGTCTAAAATGTTTTTACTATTTTTCGGAGTATTTCTTGGAGTTTATTTTCGATATAAAATTGGACAACACATTTGTTTCAGGCTCGATCGGTCGCCCTATAGGGCAACCCGTACCTATGTTGAGTTTTGAAACAGAAAACGGGACTGAAGGGAAATGGGGGAGGGCGACCGGTCAGCCCTAGGGGCGACCGGTGGGGGCGACCGATACCTGAACGTACCCCTGAGAACAGACTCTTTTTGTTTCTCATTTTTGATCCCTCCAACCGGTCACACATAGGGGCGACCGGTTGGACCCCCCGTCGACCGGTCCCCCTGTGTAAAAATTCGCAGAATACAGTTTTAATCTTATCTCCGCGCGACCGGTCGAACCCCTCTTTTGACAGCAAACTATCCATTGAGTTTGCAGACAACTTTTCCTTGATTTAAGGGTTTGATTTCTAACAGCTCTTTTCTTCAATTGTCTTGCAATTTTTTACAGATTTCATGTCCCCAAGAGGAGCCTATCATGTACGAGACATCTTCTATAAATAGAGGAAGAATTGAAGCAACACAATAAGAGAGAAAACTACAACACAACAAGATACACTCAAGAATACACTTGTTCTTACATTGTCTTATTTCTTGTTGTAATTTGCCTAGCTATTCACTTTCACATTCTTGAGGTCTAGGCTTTTCTTGATTACACTTGCACTCTATTGTATTATCAATTATCGAGTTGTAATCTTGAATTTGTGGTCGTCATTCAAACACAAGATATCTTTGTGAGTGTTCTTGTGGTAAGAACACACTTGGGTGAACTAGGTGTTAGGTGGAAGAAGATTGTGGTAATCTTCTTGTTGAGGTGTTGAAGAGTGTGGTGCTCTTGAGGGTGAAGATTGTGGTAATCTTCACAAGGTGCCGTTTGGGGATTGTGGTAATCTTCAAGTGAGATTGTGGTAATCTCAAAGGTGGTGTTGAAGAAGAGTGTGGTGCTCTTCAAGGTGTTGGTGTAATATTTTGTTGTAATAATTTTGGTAATTATTAATAAAATCTTTTTATCTTTTCGAAACCCATCCCGGATATACTGGGGTGGTAGGGCACGTAGTCCCTAGGTGGGGTGAAGCTCTATAAATCAACGCGTGTTGTTTACATTCCGCACCTTTATATTTGTCTTTGAGCATTTGGTTTGAAAAAGAGGGATAAATCGAAAAGATGGAGATAATCTATTCACCCCCCCTCTAGATTATCGTAGCCGCGTGGACTTACAAGTGGTATCAGAGCCAAACTCTTTGGCAAACTCGTTTCACATCGCGAGTGAAGAGAAACGATCATCGGCTACGAATGAAGCTCATCTTTCTGGCACCTCCACCACCAAGCCACCTCGGTTTGATTCCAAAAATTTTACATTTTGGAAAGAAAGAATGGAATGCTATTTACAAAGTTGCGGGTTCGATATTTGGAACACCGTCATCAATGGAGAATCCATTCCGACGAAGAATACACCACACACCTCTAAAGAGCTCAATGATGAAGAGAAGAGAATCATCTTCTTAAATGGTAAAGCTCTTAGTATTTTGTATTGTTCACTTACTACTTTGGAATTTGATCATTTTGTAGGTATTCGATCGGCACATGAAGTATGGCAAAAATTAGAAGCCATCTATGAAGTGTATGCAAATGAAAGGAGCAACTCAAAAGCATCTACTTCACAAATGGATACAACATCAAATCCAACAACATGGGATGAGCCTTCTACAACCTCCCATGATGAAGAAGTTGAACAATGCCTCATAGGCATCGAAGAAGAAAACGAGGTAAGTTCTAAACCCTCTACTTCCTATGATAGTGATTATAGTGATTTGCAAAATGATTTTGATAAACTACAAGATGAATTCCAAAACTTACTTGTTAAATACAAAAATTTGAAAAAGGAATTCATTGTTTTGAAAAATGATAAGGATAGTTTATTTACTTCCTATGAATCACTATCATGTGCTCACACCACCACACTTGATAAGGTGAGAAACCTTGAGAAAGAAAATAGTACTCTTGTTGAAAATTTGAAAATTGATTTATTAAAATGCAACTTGAGTACCAATAAAAAGACCAATATTGTTGATGTTCATAATTGTGATGAAAGACTTGATCGTAAGCCTAATGTTGTTAATCATATGAAAAAGAATCAAGTCCCTATGCATATTGGTCATTATGCTCCTAGAATTACTACTTGCTTTTATTGCGGAAAGAAGGGTCATACGATAAATACTTGTCGGGCTACAAATAGCTCTAATTATTATTGGAGACCTAAAAGTCTCAATACTAATCCCAAAGGACCCAAGCACTTGAGGGTACCACAAAATAATGTTTTATTAGGTACCCAGCGAAATAATAATCGGAGAAAATTCATACCGCCAAGAAGACATCAAATGACCAATTCATTTGATCAAAGGAGAAAACATTTTCAACAAAGCCAATTTCCAAGAAGAGGATATAATCAAAAGTGGGAAGAACACAATCCTTGGAAATGGCAAAGATATCATCAACAAGATGATTTTCAAAGAAGAAGAGACTATCAACAACGGGAAGGACAAAAATCTTGGAAATGGAGTAATCAAAGGAGCCATCATCAACAAAGTGACTTCTCAAAGGGAAGATATCATCAACAATGGGAAAGACACAACCCATGGAAACGGCGTAATTGGTAAACCGTATCTCCCCATTTAAATATGCATTTTATTTTTATTTCTATGCATGTTTTTATTTGTGTCTTTATTGCAAATGAGTTTTCAAGTATTTTGTTTAAGGTCTTCAATATATATTTGTACTTTTATGATGTTTTTAACACTCTTGTGCATTTTTGTAGACTAAAGTGTGTTATCATCTCTTATGGATTTTTATGGCATGAGCTTACTTGTGATATCTCTTAGCCTACACCTTTATCACTATAATTTGTGCTAGAATTGTTTTTAAGAATTGTGTAGGATTTACATATTTTCACAAATGGCCATTTACGTCATTATTTGTCAAGAAAGGCATAAATTATCGAGGTACGTTTACTTGTGTTATTCTTACTCTTATAGACTCGATATACGTATTGCCATGTGCCTATGTGCTTGTTTTTCATAGTATTTCATACAAGTGCCATTAAGAGGATTTTTAGATTTTTTTTTGAAAGGCACTATTCGATATTTGATTGCACATATTTGCTTTGTTAACTCTTGTTCAAATACTTCTTTTAAATGAGGTCTCAACTATATGCTATCGAATTCTCAAATTTCAAAATAGACCTTTTATAGCTTTCTTAAGCTTATTGGAACTTGCATGATTTATTACACTCTTGATGATATTCTAAATGCATAGTATGTGTTTCTTGCTTCATGGTCTATATATATAGTGTCTATTTCTACTATGCTCTTATGCAAGATATTTTGTGATTGATGATTGAGGCATGTTTTTACACTTGGGCTATCTTTTTTTCTTGCTTATATAAGCGATGCCGTTAATGAGTTTGCTAAGTTGTGTAGATGAGAAATGAAGTACTCCAAATATTAGTTACCTCAAAATATTTGGATATAAATGCTCTATTGTGAACACCTTAGACCAATTGGATGCCCTATGATGATAGTAATGAAGAAGACAAAAAGGGTATTCCGGAACAAACTCGATGACCAAGGCAACATTGGTCGAACTAAGGCAAGGTTAGTAGCTCGAAGGTATTCTCAAGAAGAAGTTGATGCAAGGTGTACTTGAAATGAGCATGATGAGGAAGCTCAATTTCTTGCTTGGACTTCAAATCATTGAATGCCAAGTAGATGGTTACATTTCAAAAGAACTCTTGAAGGAGTTAGGCATTGAAGAAGGAAGAATCATCTCAACCTCTATGGCTTACCAATGAAGAGATTGACAAAGGTTGAGAAAGGCATGTCGGTTGACAAACAAATTCGAGGTATGTTTTCTTGTATTATTCCTATAGACTCGACATTCCATATGCCTTATGTCTATATGCTCGACTTCAAAAACTATCCCAACGAATCTTATTAAAGTGCCATTAAAAGAAATTTTCAAATATTTGAAAGGCACTTCTTCTTCTGACTTGTTGTATCCAAAGCTTTAAAACATTCTTATTTTTTTCGGGATAACAAGTTCGGTATCTATTATACGGTTATTCGTATTCAAAATTTGGTTCGTCATAATCGAACTAAACATATTGAGATTCGATATATTTTTTTAGGGATTGTGATTTTTAACAAAAACTTGAGATGTGTTTAATTCTGTCTCAAGGATAACTCGCGGACTCTTTGATCGTTAACCGCCGAGTATTTTACCTCATTTCGAGCTTGATTATGACATAATGTATATTGAATGAGGTCTACGTTTGCATTTTGCACGTTTTAAAACTTAGGGGCGAAAAATCGGATTTCTGGATCAAAATCTGGATTTTGCAAATCAAATGAACAGTGGGCAACCAGGGCAGGGGCCGACCGGTCGCCCACCTGCTCGACCGGTCGCCCTAGCCCTTGACCGGTCGCCCAAAGTGATTTCTTGGCTTAAATCGTCTTTGTTCTTTTACTTAGCCATTTTGGCCCTTTCAATTTCTTTTTCGTCCCCTTTGCAAATTTCACACACAATTCACTTCAAATGAGTTTTGATGCATGAATTATATATTTTGGGGACTACCTAGCTCGGTTATCATCATTGATGCTCATCTTTACCGATTGAATGGTAAGAATTTCACTCTCTTTAGCTCAATTGGGTTGAACCCTTGAGTTTGTGGCTCATATGTATTTTTTTGATGCAATTCATATATTTTTGTAATGAGCTTATTGATTGTTGATGAATGATATTTGTTAAATTGCATTTGGTGATGAAAAACTTAGCTTGATTTCATTTACAAGGGCTATATATATTCTTTTCAATTTTTGACGCCCGCCAAGTGTTCGATAAAACGTTTCAATGAAAAATTCATCATCTACATGATTCTCTCGATTTCAAAAGTCTTATTTATTTATAGAGATCATGTGTTGCTTATCAAATGAGTTTTCATAAGCTTCTTCAAGTCGTATGATTCGACTCTTCCCTCTTATTTGGTTTAAAAGCTTCAATGTTCAAAATAGCTCGATACATCGGTTTACTTGCGTACTTTGATATGAATATATGATGTATTTATCGTGCTAACATTCTTTTTGATGATTCCAAAGGGGGAGAAACATGTTATAAGCTCATTAGCTCATAGAAGCTAAGATAAGCTTAACGAAAAGAAGCTATAAGCTTTGGCTTTTAAAAGCCATAAGTTGTGGATCACATTTAGTCCACTTGGTGCATTATGGTTATGTATGAATCATGGTCCATTGGTTGTAGTATGGACTTATATACAGTTCTAATGATGTCTCTTTGACAGGGGGAGCTTTTAAGTTATTGATACTTAAGCTCAATATCGAAAATGTTAGGAATTTTATTGTTTAGATTTTGATGAATGCCATGTAAAACTTAGAATAGAAAGTTGGCACCCCAATTCTTGCTTTGTAAAATGTATTGTAACAATTAGAGCCGCCAAGCCGAATTAAGTCGCCTACGCCCTAACATGCAAGAAGACAATTGAAGACCGGAAGGAAGACCTTCTTTGTGAAACAATGAATATGGTAAAGAAGAGTGGACGGAACTCTATCAAGAAGAAGCGGTGAGATGCAAATGAGTGGAGCATCACGTCAAGTCAACTCAAGAAAAGCCAAGTCTCAAGTTGAAGTGACGAAGAGTCATCCATGATTGGAAGGCGACTCTAAGTCACCTGGGGAAAGCAAGAAAATGCAATCAAGTCGAGATAATCAAAAGAACCGTTGCCGCAAAATCAAGAGATTTACTTAAACAAGTAATATCTCCATACCACCTTTCTCGAGTGCTCGGTCCCTGAAGCGTGCAAAAGGAATGAACCAATGGGAAGCACCACACCGTGTCGAACTCGAAAAGGTGAAAGAACAATTCATACGAGGAAATGGCAATTCCAAGAACTCGCAAGCCAACGACGCAAAGTGACTTTCAAAAATAAGCCTATCTCTTCAACGGGCAAATTTTTGAAAGTTTACTATAAAAGCCTGAGGAGTTTGTTTGAGAAGGATGATGACACACATGTGAGATAAACAAGCATATTAGAAAAATCAAACATTCTCAATCGTCAAGCCTACATTATGAAGTACATCAATCCAACACTCACCGTGAAGGAAAGAGAACTTCAATCGGTTGAAGAGGAAAATATCGAAAACAAGGGGTCTACATTCCGGAAGGATTGTAGAAAGGTTCAAGGTCAACCAAGTCTTAAGCTTTTGGAGGGCTTCGTGATCAAATCCAAAGAGCTTGAGCAAGTGAGTGTAGTAACAAGGCAAAATGCCTGTGAAGAAGCCGAGTCGTCATTTGAGAAGCCAATGAGTGATCAAGCGTCTCAGGATCGAGTCCCTAAGGATCAAGTCGGCCGTTGTGATCAAGACTTGTATCGGATTGTTACCACTTTGTAAACTGATCATTACTTAGTGGATTCCTCCGGGAGTTGGAGAAGAGAGGAGTAGAAGAATTACCCCATCTTCGAACCTCTATAAAAACTTCATCGTGTCATTTACATTTCAAAGACTTAAATTCCCGCACTTTTAACTCGCTTATATCTCGATAAATTTGCTATCCATTTGATAATTTATAAGTACTAAATCAAGCTCTAAAATCTTGCTTAATCAAACTTAAGGGTGTTAAGTCTTCCGCTAAAATAAAACCACGATTGAGTTAAATTATAGCCAACAAACCGAGTTACTCCATCAACAAATTTGAAAGTCATTGAGAGATTAACTCTCTTGAGTGACTAATTCGATCGTCCATCAAGGACACAAACTTGTGTAGAATCAACTCAGAGATTTAAAAGGACTAAATCGAAAATTTGGTAAGTTTATTCAACCCCCCCTTCTAAACCTTACACTTACACCCCTTGGGACCTACAAGTGGTATCGGAGCGGTTGGTTCATTGAACCCTCCGCACCCGTTCTTGAACTAGATCTCCAAACTTTTCAAAGTCTGCTTTAGCACTTAAACCTTCAAAACTTTTTTTTTTTTAAAAAGTCATTATCATGGTAGTAAATTTGACACGCATCCCTATGTTCACTATCGAAGAATTTGATGATTGGAAAATTCGTATGCGAGCTCATCTATCAAAGATTACATGATGAGATGTGGATAGTGATAGAAGATGGGCCTCTGCAAATATTAAAGGTGAACACAAACTTGTATGCGAAGAGTTGCGCAAAATTCAAGGAGAAGAGATGTCTTTGCTCCCGGACACTCATGGTTGAAAAACCAAGAACCGAGTGGACAAATGATGACAAAAAAGATACAACCTGGACAATGTAGCCAAGGACATCCTTTACAAAACCTTGGACAAAGCCATGTTCAATAAAGTCAAATCATGCAAAACGGCTAAAGAAATGGGACAAGTTGACATTGATTTGTGAAGGCTCGAAACAAATCAAAGAAAACAAATTATCGGTGGTCATTTGTCTGAGAAATTTGAGAACTTCAAAATGATCTCGGGAGAAAACCTGGATCAACTGGATGCTCGGTTCACAAAAATCACAAATGAGATGTCTACACTTGGAAAGGAATATACACGAAAGAAATGTGTATGAAGATCCTAAAAAGTCTTCCATTGAATGGGAAATGAAGGTCATGGCACCGAGACATTCCATGGACCTATCAAAAACATCCAACCATGAACTATTCTCGGACCTCAAAGCCTACGAGTTTGAGCCGAGAAGGAAAGACCAAGAAGAGACAATTTGTACCCAAAACAAATGCTTTAATTGTTAAAGATGGGAAGAGAGCCGAGGTCAAAGAAGTCATTGACCCGGAAGAAATAGCCCGATGGTTAAAAGATTCAACAAGTTCTTTAATAAGAACTACAAGAGAGGAAAGGGTGAATCTTCCGGAAGACACTCACTCCCCCTCCAAATCAAGGGAAGACAGGCCAACCAAGAGAACAGATCATCAAAAAGTTGAGTATCAAAGGGTGACAACTCAAGAATGGAAAGAGTGATCAAAAGGTGAATATCTATGTTGGAACTGTAGACAACCAGGTCACTATGCCATTGACTACTCATATCCTGTAGTCAACAAGTACAGGGATGAAAAAGAAAGAAAGGTCTTGAGAGAAAAAAGACAAGAAAAGAAAAAAGGCAATGATGGCTGCGCAGAGACTCCCGAGACAATCAAGTCAAGAGAGACAATTTGATTCGAGAGCAAGAAGCCGACTACTCAAGTGACTCAAGAAGAAGCCCCGATCCGCTTGATGGCCAAAGAACAAGATCAAGAAGATGAGGTACAATCTAACTCAACAAACTCGAGACACTAGTGATAGTGATGACACACACACTTCATCACCCACTGATCTTTATGATTCATTAGGCAAAATGATGAAAGATTTTGAACACATTAAATCCTCACACACACTATTGAATGAGGAAAATAGCCTACTCAAAAGTCAAAACTCAAAGTCGACTAAGGAGCCGAGTACTCTAAGTCAAATAGTCATTGAGAATGAAAGTTTAAAGGCTGAAAATGCTAAATTAATAGCGAAAATCGCTTATAGAAAAGAGGGAGAATGACCTCAAGAATGTTATTGTCTCATTCACTAACGCATCTAAATCATTGGATGATCTTATTATGAGTCAAAGAGAATGTGGAGACAAGACAGGCTTAGGATTTAATTCCTCTGTGCCATGTCAAACCTCAAGAGTAATTTTGGAAAAAGGATCTTCAAGTCATGAAGAGTCCGAAAAATCCAAAACTCTAAATGTTGCACACACATTCACTCCAAAGCACAATACTAAGCAAACGGCCTTGGTTACAAAGGAAAAGGAAAACAACCAGTTGAGTGTCTTTGAAAGGACAACCGAGAAGAGATTCACCGAGTCCTCAAACTCCAAACAGAAAATACTCAGTAAAGAAGAAGCGAGCTACCAAAAAAATCCCAAAACCCATAAAAGAAATACATATGATGGGAATGGTAGAAAATATCCAAGCCAAGCTGATTGGAATAATGTGAACTATCAAACGACTTATGGAACATAAGCCCAAATGGCAAAGGCCTAGAACTCAAGAAAGGCCATTCCAAAAGTATAAGAGCTTTCATCAAAGACACATATGCACCTAGGCACTACATTCAAAGACACCACAATTACCCAAGGAAGGCAATTGCTAAAACACACATGCAGGCATACGACACAAAAGAGACAATTTGTATGAACCTAGCATCCCCAAGCAATTTGCCAGGATTAATTATGATTATGGCACTCGATAGATGGCAACCTCTTAGAGTCAAATCATTTGGCTATATGTTGGTTGGATCATCTTACAATTCTAACCCCTCAGACCCGAGACAAGTATGGGTACCTAAAACTTAATTTTTCCTTGATTGCGGGTTCAAGGAACAGTGAGTGCTATGGAACCTGGTACATGGATAGTGGTCATTCCGGACATATGACAGAAATAAGAGAAATCATGTCAAAATTCAAGGAAGTCAAAGGAGCAAAAGTAATATTTGGAGGAAATGAAGCTCCTGGTGAAATAAGAGTCATTGGATCCATCAAGAGAAATGGATTAGAAATCACGATGTTGCATATGTTGAAGGACTCAACTTCAACTTACGAGTATCGATTAGCTCTGACAAGGGCTACAATGTTGGATTCAACATGGGTATATGCCAAATCAAAGATATTGAATCAAATGAAGTTGTCTTTGCAAGGATGTAGACAAAAAATATGTATGTAGTGGATTGGTCAACTCGCAACACCCATCACTTGTCTACTAGCAAAGAGTACAGATTGAATCAAGTTGGTCGTGGGCACAAAAAGCCGAGTCACCCGAATTTCAAAACAATTAACAAGTCGGCAAGAAGTCATCTTGTACAAGGACTTCCGGACTCGATGATACAAGAAGGAGAGTATATGTGATGCATGTCGAAGGGAAAACAAATCAAGTCGTCATTCAAAGAAAAGACATGCCCATCCTCAACAAGAATATTGCATCTTCTTCATATGGATCTATTTGGCCCAGTGGAACCTGCCCAAAGATAAGTGGAAAGAAATACACCTTGGTGGTAGTAGATGACTACTCAAGATATACATGGACAATATTCATGTGTAAGAAGAAAGAAACTCTACAAAAACTACCACAAATGATGAAAAGGATTCAAAATGAGAAGAGTCAAACCATTATCAAAATAAGATCGGATAGAGGAACCGAGTTTGTCAATGGAATAATAACTCAAGATCTTGTATTGAGAATGGTATTGGTCATGAACTATCGCAGCAAGGACTCCACAAAGAGAATGGAGTTGCGAAAGAAGGAACAGAACCCTCAAAGAAGCGGCAAGGACCATGTTAGTTGAAGTCAAGGGTTACCAAAAAGATTTTGGGTGAAGCAATCAACACACTTGCTACACCCAAAACAGATGTATGATAAAACAGACAGGTGACAAAGACTCCTATGAGATCCGGATCGAAGAAAACCAAGTGTTGCATATTTCGAATATTTGGATGCAAATGCTTCATCCACAACAATGGCAAAGACAACCTAAAGGCTTTTGATGCTAAAGGCGATGAGGTATCTTCCTAGGATACTCAAATGAAAGCAAAGCCTACAGGATACTCAACAAAAGAACTATGGTTACAGAGGAATCCATTCATGTAGTATTCGATGAGCCAAATGTAAATGGAGAAGACATTGAAGAGTCGGTTGATAAGCCGAATCACCAACCATACGAGAAGAGTCCCTATCTTTGAAGTCAAGCCGGAATTATCAATTCGAAGAAGATGAGATAGCTGAATCTCAAAAACAATGGAAAATTTGCAACTAAGTGATTACGAGAGAGCCGACCACAACAACACAACATGCAAGTCGATCAATCCACTAACTTACTCCAACCTCGATGTAAGATGGCCGAGAGATCATCCACGAGAACTTGTCATTGGAGATATAAGAGAAGGCGTCAAAACAAGATCCGAACTCAACAAGAAGCAATGTTCACATGCTTCATCTCGCAAATAGAGCCCAAAGATGTGTCACAAGCATTGGACGACACACATTGGATTCAATCTATGCAAGAAGAGTCAATCGCTTGAGAGAAATAAAGTATGGGAATTAGTGCAAAGACCCATACATCAAAATGTTATTGGAACCAAATGGGTATTCGAAATAAGATGAACGAGGAAGGTTACTGTGGTAAGAAACAAAGCAAGACTAGTAGCCAAAGGATATTCCCAAGAAGAAGGGATAGATTTTGATGAAACATTTGCCCCTCGTAGCAAGATTGGAAGCTATAAGGATGTTTCTTGCCTATGCGCACTCACAAGAATTTCATTGTATATCGATGGATGTAAAAAGTTCATTCCTAAACGGTTTATTGGAAGAAGAAGTGTATGTTGAACAACCTCCAGGATTTGAGCAGAAGACTCTTGGAGACAAGGTATACAAACTCAAGAAAGCCCCGTATGGATTGAAACAGGCACCCAGAGCATGGTATGATACCCTGTCACAATTCCTAATCGAAAATGGATTCACAAAAGGAAAAGTAGATAGAACACTTTTTCGTAATTCAAGACAAGAAGAGTATCTTTGCTTGTTCAAATATATGTGGATGACATCATTTTTGGATCCACTAACAAAGAGTTGTGTGAAAAATTTTCAAACCTCATGCAAAGTAAATTTGAAATGAGCATGATGGGAGAGTCGACATTCTTCCTTGGACTCCAAGTGAAACAAATGAAGGATGGAACCTTCATAAGTCAAACAAAATACACCGGAGATTTAATGAAGAAGTTTGGTATGGAGGAGAAGTCTTCGTAAAAATACCAATGAACACATCACCAAAATGGACATGGATGCGGATGGCAAGCTCAGTAGATCAAACAAGATACGAGCACTTATTGGATCATTGCTCTATCTCACAAAATAGCGGCCGGACATCACCTTTGTTGTAGGTGTATGTGCAAGATTTCAATCTGCTCCAAAAGAGAGCCACATGACAAAGAAATAAGAAAATATTGAGATACTTGAAAGGAAGCCAAGAAGTAGGCCTATGGTATCCAAAGGAAGGTGGATTCAAGCTAATTGGCTATTCGATTCGACTATCTTTGGATGCAAGAGTGGACAGAAGAGCACTTCGTGCACATGTCAAATGCTAGGAAACAGACTAATTTCCTGGTTTAGCAAGAAGCAAAACTCAATAGCCACCTCTACAAGGGGCGAATACATAGGCTGCAAACCGGCAAAATGTTGTGCCCAAGTCCTATGGATGAGACAAAGAATGAGAGACTATGAAGTTGAAGAAAAAGAAATTCCAATCATGTGTGATAACACAAGTGCAATCGCAATCACTCAAAATCTCGTGTTGCACTCAAGAACAAAACATATTGATGTCGATATCACTTCATAAGAGATCATGTTGAAAAGAAGGACATTATCTTGGAATATATCTCAACGATAAACAACTAGCCGACATCTTCACAAAACCACTATGTGAGTCAATATTTGAAGAACTCAAGCATGAGTTGGGGCTAACTGAGCGAGTGGTGACACTCGGACAAATCAAAGAAGAGAAATGGAACAGAAAAGGGGTGAAAAAGAGTCAAAACAAAATCACTCAAGAAATCACCAGATGTCGGAAAGACACTACACCAAGTCACCGATAGGTGAGTCACTAAGAGAATCATGCGAGAAGTAGAGTTAAATCGGCTAAGGGATAAGCTGAATAACTTATGAGCAAAGTGACAAAAACGCAATCGTTTGACTAAGCGGGAATGTTTTAAGGAATACGTCGAAGATAATGATGATGTGTACGGACATAAAGCCGCACACCAAGCTTATGATTGGATATAAATGCTTTGCCGCATTAAATACTAGACATGAAATGCTCAATAGGCGTCACGAAATCCAAGCCGTTGATTTCAACCACATTTCAAAACCACCCGCACGCCCTTTCATAAACCATATTTAAACCATTTTCGCCGTTTCTCTCTCACACTTCTAAAAACTGTTCATCTCTTTCTCTCAAAAGCAAAGGCAAAATACTCTCAAGCCCTATCAATCTTCAAATCATTTTCTCGAGTTTTTCCTTGATATAATCCTAAGAAATGGCACCAACTTATGACTTTACCAAGTTAGGAAAGCAAATCCACACCGGTTCGACGGTGGATTTCGACGAATGGTGAAACAGGGGTCCGACGACACCCTAGTGAAGAAAATCGCTGAGAAGTTGGAAATGTCCGGGCTAAAACCGTTTCTAACATTAGAATATCCGATGACCTATGTGGAGGAGGTCGCACAATTCTACATGAATGCTTTGAGATTCACGATGAAGGAATCAAGTCATCTGTTCACGGAAAGCGGTGACTATCACCGCCAAGGATTTGGTGAACATTGCTCATCGCGGCAGAAGGAGCATCCGAGATTAAAGAAGCCGATGTAAACTTGGGACGCATGGAAAGAAATAGCCAAGTCCGACTTTCTTTGATAAAATAATATACACAAAGAAACAAGAGACTACTGCGAAGGAGGACTATCACAAGTTGTTGGATATAGTTGCCAAATGTATCGACATCAAATTTGGCACTTTGACCAACTATCAAAGGCAAAGCTGATTGTAATGGCTGCAATCATCGAAGAAAAGAAGATAAACTGGGCCGAGTTTGTCTACACGCAGACTCTGCCCGAACGTGGGAACAAATCCTTCAAAGAAGATGGCACATTTGGAGGATCCCTAGGATATGGCCTGGTGATTGGCCGGCTATTGGAGGTAAAAGGAGTCCCTCTTAAACATGGGAAGGCATTCCATGTTAACAAGAGGATGTTCGAGCTAACCTCTCTGGCGCACAAGAGAGCTTACGCCAAGAGAATCGACACCGGTGAGGGGAATCACCGACCCCAAGATACAAACTGTTTCCTCTCGGCCAAGAAGAAAGGCTGCCCTGCGCAAAGCTAAGAAGATCGCCCCCCTGCAAAGAAAGAAAACCAAACATGCTCCCGCCCTGCAAAGAGAGTCACCGCCCCAAGCCGTGTCTCTCCTGCCCTGCAGCGGCGGTCGAGAAGGACTCACAAATACCTTCTCCGATCGTCAAAAGGAGGAGAACCGACAAGCCAAGACGGCCACTCCTCGAGAAACAAACACCAAAGACACTGCCCCCGCCGCCCAAGACTCGAAGACAACATCTCTCGAAC
The DNA here is from genome assembly GCA_016081115.2 of Rehmannia glutinosa. Taxonomy (NCBI): domain Eukaryota; kingdom Viridiplantae; phylum Streptophyta; class Magnoliopsida; order Lamiales; family Orobanchaceae; genus Rehmannia; species Rehmannia glutinosa. The sequence continues at coordinate 39,909,447 of CM071927.1, forward strand.
TAGAAATTCCCCTGGTACAAACCAAGAGACGAAGACGAATTATCAAGCACTCCGAACTAAAGAAACCACCAGTCGATTACTCGGCTAGCGCAAATACCGGAGACTACGGAGAAGTAGAATCTCCGGATGTAATTGATGAAACTTGACTAAGTCTGTTTGAAGGCGATCAGCAGAGGCAACCCGAAGACACACTGTAGCTCACACAAATGAAGCACAAGAAGAACTCCGCCGGAGCGGATAGTGATGTAATGATCCTATCTCCACCTTACCCGGACATCCAAAATCGTCTGCGTGAGGGAGGAAATGGAAGTTGAGTAAGTCAAGGGAACAGTTCCAACGGCCCGAGTTCATAGAAGAAGAAGAGGAATCTGCTAAATTTCCTTGATTAACTCTGTGCTCCCGGCTCGGATGAAGACAATCGCACGGACATCCTGCAGATCTACAAGGACAAGGAGAGAGAAAAGCAAGTCAAGAAGCCGAAGCACGTGAGAAGGCAAGCATCGCCTATCTCCGCACCACGTAACACACACATCCTCTTCTTGATGTCTTCTCTAACGGTGACGAGAACCGGAGAATGTTTGCCGCCAGAAGAGTTGCAAATGCAGCAAAGCACTTTGCATGAATCAAGAATCCTTCACGAGCAAAGACTAATGGAGGGACCAGGAGAGTCCTCCGGATCACACTGAAATCGATCCAATGGGAGTGGTTCAAAATAGCCACCGTTGTTCTTTGCTACCACTTCCCCACTCACTTAGAAGAAGGCAATAAGGGATATGGCGATGAAATCGGGATAGTGGGGACCCCATTCGAGCCAACCCATATTGAAGGTGTGCTACCACCGCCCCAACGGCTAAACAATCAATCGCAACAGTAGGGAGTTTGGAGACGAGTGACCCCATTCCAAGTCACTCACCGGTGCGCCACCGAGGGGAAACTCCTCCACTGCGGCAAGGTCGGAGGATGCTGCAGATGACTCCACAACGAATCAAGGAGGCGAAGAAGAGAAATTACAATCACAAGAAGAACAACAAGTTGCCATCAACGAAGCTCGAGCTTGAGACTGCCTCTCGAGGTGCCAACCAACTCCTCGAAGGCTAATGACGCTGCTGATGCAAGAGGCACGAAGGAATGACCACCACGGAGTTAACACTGGGCGATGAAAGTGCAATCCATGGGGTTGAGACTCCAATGGATGCCACAAAGAAGACCCTAAGACAAACACACTTTTGTCGAAAAAGGGTGGACCAAACCTCGCGGCAGAGAGAGACCGCCGGAGGTAATGAAGGCCCATGGGAGGTTGAGACTTCCCCAGGGTAAAGAAGCTAAAGTAGAGAACATCCCTCCCGCTATCATCGACCCATCCGAGAAGGAGATCGCGCACTTCATGATTCCCAGGACAACCCCGATGTCACTTTTCTCGGGATCGGAAAGGCGAAGAAAGAAAAGTTTGAGTCATCCCCATGACAAATCCAAAAGACTCACGGTGTGGATGTTCCAAGCACGAGCAAGTCCGATCCCAAGACTACTCGTCAAACCTTTAATTTTGATGATGAGCCACCAATGGAAATCTCATCATCGTCCGATGACGCTCGATAAGGCCGAGGACCGACCATCTTTGAAATGGAAAAATCACCGAGACCAACGAAGTCAAAGAACATTAAGACAAATTGAGGCTCAAGCAAGCGGGTCTACTTCACAAAGAACCCAAATGAACAAGAGACCACCGCACAAAGCTCCTCAAGTGCAGCAGATCGATTCCCAAAAGAACTTCACGCGCACCGCTCATCGAATGCATCCCGGTTGGCGGTGATGAATCTTTTGTAGAATCTTTCCCTTTTTCACTGGAGATACGAGAACTCCACGAAGAGTCGAAACGAACAAGCACGCTATCACAAACCAGCTCTGTTCTTCCATCGGACACCATTGTTCCAAATTGATTATGATTTTGATGTTGCATGGCCATCACCGCAATGAAGAATCATCTCAAGTTCGAGAAGTGTTCAAGGCACTATTTGGTGAGGTGGAATGGATGGAGAGGCATCGAGCCTCTTTGGACATGCGATCGACAACAGAGATGCCACCCTTACCACTGGTGATTTAAGAGGCATAACAGATTCGGATAAGGGAATGGTGGCAACAAAGCAAAACAATGCGTGTGGAACAGGTGAGATACTTGAGAACATTGTTCAACAAGTCTGCTGTGTGGAGAGTCAAAAATGCTGATGCAAAAACGAAGCCGAGAGAACACATTGAGCATATGCATGAAGCTCACACTGCCGAGATCAAGCCGCTGCGTGAGCAAAATACAAATGATCTACAGCGTTTGGAAGAACACATGACAAGAAAATTCAGCATTCTCATGGCCGAGATGAAGCGATTTCAAGAGAATCCAACGCTACTCGACCCGAATTCCGTCTTTGCGCATACAACGCAGCAGACTTGAAGCGTAACTCAACCATCGAAGACTTCGACTTCATGCTTGCCAAATGTTCCCTGGGGTTCCTCTATCCTTTGATGATGCCAAAAAGGGGAAGAGGAATACCTCAAAGCGCTAACATCTGGCGAGAAGAAAGGAACAATGAAAGCGGGAAAATCACCGTGAGGAAGTCTTGAAACAGATGAAAGGAAAGCTTGTTGAGGGGGAAGGATCAACAGATGTGACATTGATGATTGCACAAACCCCCAACAAGGTCCTCACACAATGACATTATCGGCAAACAAACTCCCATGACTCGCCACTCCAACACTCTGTATCTATGGCCGAAAAGAGAAAAACAATTGAAGCGAGGGATGAAGGAAGTGGAAGGAAGAATGGATGCCAGGGTGATGAACATCTTGAAAGAACATGGAGGCATTCCAAAGAGAGAGACACTTATGCCATCTCGGATGTCGGGACAGAGCCACGATCGGTCGATGAATTTAAAACGCTTGAATCTGAGGATACTTTGCAAATATGTCTATGGCTCAAGCTTGGGACTGTCGGGAAAAAGGTCTCACGTTATGTGAAGAAGGCGACAGAACGGAAACCGGATCAAATACTCTCTGGTCACTCCGCCGTCACTCACCGGAAAAGAAGAAGACCCGTCAAAAATATCGCCCGCAGGTAGAGGAAGAAGCGATGAGTGGAGGAAGAAGCTTGACCTAGGCCTCTCGCCCAAGAATATTGAATACGTAGATCCGGAAAGAAAGGAGGGATCTCTTTGGGCTGGGCTTGACCAAGTGGCAAATTTGAAAGTGGCTAAAACTAACGCCGAGTATGCAAAAAGACTAGAAGAAGAAAACAAGAGACAAACTCAATGCTATGGGAGGAGAGACAGAAAAGAATAAGAAGAGATGAAGCCCAGGGAAGGCATATGAGAAGAAAAAAAAGGCAACGGCGACGAGAAAAAGAAGAAGAAGAAGAAAGAAGATGCTTTGTTGCCAATGAATCAAGATGAAAGAAGGAGACAAATGAAGGAGATGAAGTGTTCTTTGTCCAACCCTTCGTGTATTTTATCATGTAAATACATACAATGTAAGTCTTCGTAATAAAGCTATAAATTCTTTATTTTCGGTGTAGATATATATGTGCTCGATACACCTTGTAAATTGTGTAAAAGAACAGAATGATATGATCAATGAAATGATCTATTCTCGCATACATTTTATGTCAATACACTATCTCGTATGTATCTTTGCTATTTGCATTTTTGAATGGTTTAAGTTTTGGCATCATCAAAAAGGGGAAATTGTTAGGAATTTTATTGTTTAGATTTTGATGAATGCCATGTAAAACTTAGAATAGAAAGTTGGCACCCCAATTCTTGTCAAAAATGTATTGTAACAATTAGAGTGCTGTCTGAATTAAGTCACTACGCCCTAACATGCAAGAAGACAAAACTTTGAAGACTGGAAGGAAGACCTTGCTTTGTGAAACAAATTGAATATGGCAAAGAAGAGTGGACGGAACTCTCTCAAGAAGAAGAGATGAGATGCGGTGGTGGAGCATCGATCAGTCAAGTCAAGAAAAGCCAAGTCTCAAGTTGAAGTGACAAAGAGTCATCCAATGATTGGAAGTGACTCTAAGTCACCTGGGAAAGCAAGAAAATGCAATCAAGTCGAGATAATCAGAAAAGAACCATTGCCTTGACGAAATCAAGAGATTTACTTAAACAAGTAATATCTCCATACCACCTTTCTCGGAGTGCTCGATCCCTGAAGCGTGCAAAAGGAATGAACCAATGGGAAGCATCACACCGTGTCGAACTCGAAAGGTGAAAGAACAATTCATACGAGGAAATGGCAATTCCAAGAACGCAAAGCCAACGATTGCAAAGTGACTTTAAAAAATAAGCCTATCTCTTCAACAACAATTTTTGAAAGTTTACTATAAAAGGCCGAGGAGTTTGTTTGAGAAGGATGATGACACACATGTAAGATAAACAAGCATATTAGAAAAATCAAAACATTCTCAATCCTCAAGCGTACATTACGAAGTACATCAATCCAACACTCACCCGTGAAGGAAAGAGAACTTCAATCGGTTGAAGAGGAAAATACTGAAAACAAAGGGGTCTACATTCCGGGAAGGATTGTAGAAAGGTTCAAGGTCAACCAAGTCTTAAGATTTTGGAGGGCTTCGTGATCAAATCCAAAGAGCTTGAGCAAGTGAGTCAGTAGTAACAAAGCGGCAAATGCCTGAAGAAGGCCGAGTCGTCACGAGAAGCCAACCGAGTGATCAAGGCGTCTCGGTCGAGTCCCTAAGGATCAAGTCAATTTGTTGTGATCAAGACTTGTATCCGGACTGTTACCACTTTGTAAACCGATCATTACTTAGTGGATTCCTCCAGAGTTGGAGAAGAGAGGAGTAGAAGAATTACCCCATCTTCGAACCTCTATAAAAACTTCACTGTGTCATTTACATTTCAAAGACTTAAATTCCTGCACTTTTAACTCGCTTATATCTGTGATAAATTTGCTATCCATTTGATAATTTATAAGTACTAAATCAAGCTCTAAAATCTTGCTTAATCAAACTTAAGGGTGTTAAGTCTTCCGCTGAAAATAAAACCACAAATGAGTTAAATTATAGCCAACAATTGAGTTACTCCATCAACGGCTCAAATTTGAGTCATTTGAGAGATTAACTCTCTTGAGTGACTAATTCGATTGTCCATCAAGGACACAAATTGTAGAATCAACTCAGAGATTTAAAAGGACTAAATCGAAAATTTGGTAAGGTTTATTCAACCCCCCCCTTCTAAACCTTACACTTACACCCCTTGGGACCTACAGAAAAGCTAATATTTTAGCTTATGTTTAAGTTGTGCATGTTGATAGGGGGAGCATTTGCTATATGCGTTTGAATATCTCTACTCCCATCCTTGTGTTTATATTGCGCGAAATGTTGTCGCTCTCAACGGATATTTATTTTTGACCGGAAAACTTGTTTTGTTTTCAAAATCGCCTCTCAAAATTATTTTGTTTTCAAAATCGGCCTTGTTAAATTGTTTTGGTTTGTAATCATCAAAAAGGGGGAGATTGTTTGATAAATGGTTTTATCATGATTCTGATGATTTTGTTTTTACACCAAAACAATGTTTCTAAAGGTTGTCCAAATACTCCAAAATGATCTAAAATGGTTTTAATATTTTCCGGAGTATTTCTTCAAGTTTGTTTTCGACTAAAATGGACAACGCTTTTAATGATTTTATGTCAAAATGTTTTTACATCAAAACTATGTCCCTGAATGTTGTCCTAATTCTCCCGATCGGTCTAAAATGTTTTTACTATTTTTCGGAGTATTTCTTGGAGTTTATTTTCGATATAAAATTGGACAACACATTTGTTTCAGGCTCGATCGATCGCCCTATAGGGCAACCCGTACATGTGTTGAGTTTTGAAACAGAAAACAGGACTGAAGGGAAATGGGGAGGCGACCGGTCAGCCCCTAGGGCGGCGGTGGGGCGACTTTGGTCGACCCTTTGGCGACCGGTGCACAACGCACCCACGAGAACAGACTCTTTTTGTTTCTCTTTTTTGATCCCTCCAACCGGTCACACATAGGGGCGACCGGTCGGACCCCCCGTCGACCGGTCCCCCTGTGTAAAAATTCGCAGAATTCAGTTTTAATCTTATCTCTGTGCGACCGGTCGAACCCCTCTTTGATGAAAACTATCCGTTGAGTTTGCGGATGACTTTTCCTCGATTTAAGGGTTTGATTTCTAACAGCTCTTTTCTTCAACTGTCTTGCAATTTTTTTACAGATTTCATGTCCCCAAGAGGAGCCTATCATGTACAAGACATCTTCTATAAATATAGGAAGAATTGAAGCAACACAATAAGAGAGAAAACTACAACACAACAAGATACACTCAAGAATACACTTGTTCTTACATTGTCTTATTTCTTGTTGTAATTTGCCTAGCTATTCACTTTCACATTCTTGAGCTCTAGGCTTTTCTTGATTACACTTGCACTCTATTGTATTATCAATTATCGAGTTGTAATCTTGAATTTGTGGTCGTCATTCAAACACAAGATATCCTTGTGAGTGTTCTTGTGGTAAGAACACACTTGGGTGAACTAGGTGTTAGGTGTAAGAAGATTGTGGTAATCTTCTTGTTGAGGTGTTGAAGAGTGTGGTGCTCTTCAAGGGTGAAGATTGTGGTAATCTTCACAAGGTGCCGTTTGGAGATTGTGGTAATCTTCAAGTGAGATTGTGGTAATCTCAAAGGTGGTGTTTAAGAAGAGTGTGGTGCTCTTCAGGGTGTTGGTGTAAGATTTTGTTGTAATAATTTTGGTAATTATTAATAAAATCTTTTTCTCTTTTCGAAACCCATCACGGATATACTGGGGTGGTAGAGCACGTAGTCCCTAGGTGGGGTGAAGCTCTATAAATCAACGCGTGTTGTTTACATTGCGCACCTTTATATTTGTCTTTGAGCATTCGGTTTGAAAATGAGGGATAAATCGAAAAGATGGAGATAATCTATTCACCCCCCCTCTAGATTATCGTAGCCGCTTGGACTTACACACTCTTCTCCTACTCCAGGAGGAATTTATTAATGCAACTTTGATTTTGTTGCCAATGACAGCTGGCTTCACTTCTAGGACTAAGCTCTTTGTAAGACAGTTGCCTCACTACTTCAGCTCTTCATATCGTTTGGACTTGATCACGTAGCCCTCCCTCGGATTTGAATCAGGTTCGAACTTGACCTCACTGAACTTCCTTCACTTCTTGGAAGAACAGACCCCTTTGTTCTTGAAAACAATCTGCATGTAGTGATATTCTTGAATACTTGCATGATGATGTTTGGGGTCCTTCTAATGTTCCTACTCATGGTGGGAATATATGTTTTCTATCTGTGATTGATGATTTATCAATAAAAACGTTTATTTTTCTAATAAAAAATAAGTCTGATGTTTGTTCAAAAATTACAAAATCGGAAGTCTTTATAGAAAATCAAACTTGAAAAAGGATTAAGTATCTAAGAATTGATAATGGTTTGGAATTTCGTAACCAACATCTTGATAAAAGCTGTGAACATTAACTCATGATTGGATATGAATGATGCCGCATTAATTACGACGTGATTAATGCCTTTTACACGGTTACCATTGATCAACTTTCAAATCTTTGAGGTTCTGAAACCGTCCTTTCACATCTCATATATATCTAAAATAGGTGTCTCTCTCCACACTTTCAAAATTCTCAAGCATTCTATGCAACCAGAAACCCTACAGTTCTTCGAAAAATTTCTCAAGAAATCAACAATGGTACCAAAACAATCTTTGTTGAACTTTGCAAAACTCGAAGAGAAGGTCCACACCGGTTCTTTGGTGGACTTTGAAGGCTTTGTCAAGGAATCTGGTGACAAGGAGTTGGCAAAAAAGATAGCCAGACACCTTGAAAAGTCTGGGCTCAAGAAGTTTTTGTCAAGGAGGAGGCTGCAATGTTCTATGTGAGCGCTTTGTTGTTTACGACGATGCATAGAAAACTTAGATTACTAAGTTAACACCCTATTTTCTATTTGTATTTCAACTATGTAATAGATAGGATATAAGCTGAGTTTAGAAGCAACCAAGTTGAAGATCGCAAAAGTTGACTGAAGGAATGCAGTGAAAATTCAGCTGAGTTGCAGTTGAGTATCGAAGAAGAATGTCAGTCAAGTGAAAACGTTGTGTCTTTCAGCAGATTAACAACTGAGTCATCCCAGATTCATGGAGAAGACTCGACAAAAGGGGTAAAGCAGCTTAAGGACTCAACTACTTGTGGAAAGAGTGCAAGTAGCTGAGAACCAATGGGATGTTCGCAGAAGAGCCGCAATGTTTTAACCAACGTATTCAGAGAAGGAAGGAAGAAAGCTTCAACCAGTTGAAGAGACAACTGGTTTTCTAAAAACAAGGGGTCTACACTTTCATGAGTTGAAGGACGTGCATTAAGGTTCAAGTTAGAGCCTACTTTGAGTCCAACGGAGGGCTATGTGATCAAGTCCGAAAGGTTTGAAGGAGTTGAAGTAGTGAGGTAGTGATAAGTGTCTTTTATGCATGTTTTACTTGTTTATTTGAGTATGATTTAGGTTGTTTTGTTGTTAGTTTCAAAGGTTTTTGATTTCACATGGTTCATATTACTGTGAGATGATTTTGTTGGTGTAGATTGATCATTTGGAGCTATTTTTGGTGAATTTCGGACCATAGATTCATGTCAAAACAACCCCGAGGTTTAAGGATGCAAAAACACTCGAAATCCCATGCTAACCGCGTCATTTCGGGGCCTTTTAGGCCGAACACAGGCATGGTGTGTCGGGCATCATGGACATGTTCAAACATGGCGAAAATAACGAATTTGAGGGCATGGACAGACTCCGACACGGCCGTGTTCCGCTGAACAAGAAAAACACATTACAACACGTCTAGGCCATGTTATGTGACATGGGGGTGTTCGGATCACTTTCCAACATCAATTTCTGGCAGAATTTGTGGAAAACTCACCAACCAAGCTTTTTGACCATTTTTTAGCACCTTTAACACCCTATTTTATTGCACAAACACCTCACCATCCCAACATAATTGCATAAAAACAAATGTCCAACAACCCAACTCATAAGTGGAGCATTAAACTACCAAAAGCTGATATTATTGATGAATAATTTCAGCAAAATAATGTAAATAAAAGTCATGGACGGGGTTGAGGATATTCATTATTTGTTTTTACCCAACATTGATTATTGATTCATTCATCCATTAAGTAGAATTAGGATTAAGGAGCTTGGAGGAGAAGACTTGGAGCAACATTTGAGAAGAAGGCTTGGAGCAACATAATTTGAGTCAATCAAGATAGAAGTCCATTTGAGATTTTGAGAAAAGATAAGTACACCATGTCTACAATATTTTATTCTTCTTGTGTAATTTCTTCTTTTGTCAAAATCATGTGTAGCTAAACTCCTAGTGTTTGAATGTAATGAACTCTAGAATGAATTTGTGATGAAGGCTTGTATGTTTTTAATATAATCTTCATGTTTTATGCGATTCACTTATATTATGCTTTGTTCATTCGAATTAATATTTTTTGTATATTGGTTTGAATTATATTCCTCATCGGGCAATCGAGAGATTTATGGTGAGAAAGAACCAATATAAGTGAAAGAGTTGCATGCAATCCTAGATATAGGATGACATAAATCTTCCGGATTAGGGGTCAAACCAAATATGGGAATTCATAAATCGTTATAATGCAATCTTGGGGGTTTTAACTAGAAAGATATTTCGGTTAATCAACTTGAGATTAGGAGTTTTTCACCTTGAAAGAGGGCTTAACTTAAATTGGGAATTTCTACGGTCCAAGAAACATGAGATTATGCTAAAAAAGGATGGTAATTGCTTAAGGGTTTAAGGTTGTATTTCATCTTGTTAAAATCACATAAACATTCTAGAGGGATAATCTTCCTTTATTTTATCAATTGTAATTTATTGATTATTTAGATTCTTTAATTTTCTATTTTTATAAACCAACCTCTGAAAATTGTTATTAGATAACAAAAAGACGGTGATTACTAGTATTCCTAATCCTCGTAGGAATGACACTCGGTACTCGGTAATCTATAACTATAAAATGATAGGTGCACTTGCCTAAGGTTTTTAGAGTAGCTTTTGAGTCATCAGATAGCTGCCTTACAAAGAAACTAAGTCCCAGGAGTGTAGTATCCGTTCTGTAACAGCTGTTGCATTACTTCATTCCCTCCACCAGTTGGAGAAGAGTTGAGTAGAAAATTACCCCATCCTCGAACCACTATAAAATTTCCTTGTGTCTTTTACATCCATCATTTACATTTTCAAACATATTTAATACTGCTGATATATATATTTTCTCACTAAATTGATAATAACTTAACCTAAAAACAAGTATCGTAAAACCATTTTACAAAAAAGGTGTAAAACCTCCGCTGAAAAATCAAGTAAACTGAACTTTTAAAAAGAACCCATTTCACTCAGCTGACTTACTCTATCAATAGCTTAGTCGAGTCTGTTGAGTGGTTAACTCTCCTATTGAGGTTGAACATAGTTGCCTTTCAAAGGACTAAGTTGTTTACTTGCATAAAACTCTGATTTAAGTTTAAAATCAAAAAATTGGTTTGGTCTATTCAACCCCTCTTTTCTAGACTTAACTTAACACCCCTTGGGAGCTACAAATGGTATCAGAGCGGTGGTTCAAACAACCTTCCGCACTGGTTACTGAACTAGATCTCAATCTTTCAAAAGATCAACACTTGATAGTTTTTAAACTTTCTTTCAAAAGTTATTATCATGGAAACAAATCTATCTCGCATTCCCATGTTTAGTGTAGAAGAGTTTGATGACCAAAAAAATTGCTTGCAGACACTTGTTTAAGCATTACATGATAAAATGTGGTTTGTCATTGAAGATGGACCCATAAAGATCACTAAAGTGAACACAATTGTGATAGATGCTGAGGATGATACTGCAGAAAGACCTGCCATAGTTGAAAAACCCAAGAGTGAATGGACCAATGAATATCGAAAAAGATATAACTTGGTCAATGTGGCCAAGGATATTTATAAAAAACTCTTGATAAAGTAATGTTTAACAAGTTTAAATCTTGCAGGACTGCTCGAGAAAAACGGGAAAGGCTGTTTCTAATCTGCGAAGGCTCAGAGCAGATTAAAGAAAACAAGTTGACAGTGTTAGTCCAAGTGGCTACGATAATCTAGAGGGGAGGTGAATAGATTATGCCGATTTTCCGATTTTCTCCCTCTTTTTCGAATGTAAGAATGATAACAAAAATGACAGTGCGGGAATGTAAACAACACACGTTGATTTATAGAAGTTCAACCAACCTAGGGCCTAAATTTCTACCACCCCGGTATATTCGAAGTGGATTTCAAAAAAAGGAAAAAGTTTTATTGATACCAAACAATTACAAACCTTTACCTTGAAGAGCACCTCACTCTTCTTACAACACCAGCTATGAAGATTACCTCAATCTTCTCACAACAATGAAGAGTACCACACTCTTCAACACCAAAAAATCACCCAAGTGTGTTCTTATCACAAGAACACTAACAAGGATGTCTTGTTTTGGATGATTGAAACTTACAATCAAGATTACACTTTATTTGAAAAATATACAACTCAAAAGTGCAAGTGTAATCAAGAAGGAAGCCTAATACTCAAGTTGTGCAAGTGTAAAACTAGGCTTAAAAATACAACAAGAATTATGCTAAGAAAGAATGAGAAGTTTGCTGAGAATTTTCTTGTTGTTTGAATGTTTGTGTGTTGTGTTTGATCCTTCAAAGCCTTCATCTATTTATAAAATTGTCTTCAAGATTGGATCTCCAACATAGGCTCCTCCATCTTCACTTTTATCTACAAAACAAGGATCAAAAGATCTACAAAAATGGTTAAGAATTGTAAAGTAGATCATGACAGATAATAGCTCAACAACGGATAGAATGTTGCTGTCCAAAATCATAGGTCGACCGGTTGACCTATTGAAAATTCGAACGTTTAAAAAGTTAATCTGAGATTTGATACAATTAATTAGGGGGTTGGACCGCTCCAAAGGGGGTTGGACCGGTCGACAAGGGGTTGGACCGGTCGACTCCCACCTTGACCGGTCACCCAACAAGTTTTGAGAGACAGAGAGCAATTTTGGAAAATCTTTATGTTCAGCTACCACACCGGTCGGCCTCAGGGTTGACCGATTGACCTCACCCATTTTTAACCACTATTTTGTTTCTGTTTCAATTTTTAACTTTCAGGCACGGATTGCCCTCTAGGGCGACTGGTTAACCTCGAAACATAAGTGTTGCCCAATATTTGTCAAAAATAAACTTCAACAAAAACTCCGAAAAATTAGTAAAAATCATTTAAATCAATTTGGAGTATTTTGGACAACATTTGGGAATATTATTTCGGTGTAAAAAATCCATTTAAACAAAATTATCAAAATCAAGATAAAAATATTTTTCTAAGAAACTCTCCTTTTTTGATGATTACAACCCAAAATAATTTTACAAGATCGAATAAGTTTTCCGGTCGAAAAAGTAATCTATCCATTTTAAGCAACATATATCCAAAATAAAGTTTTAATAAGAAAAGGAGCAAAATTTTACAAAAGAGGTTTTAAGAAGTTCCCCCTATCAACAAACTTAATCAAAACACACAAAAGCTGGAATTTAATGCATAAAAGCTACAACTTTTACAAAATAGCTTAAAAGCAATATATCTTAAAAACTTTCAATGTCAGTATAAATCATTAGTAACATGCTTAATTAATTAAGGGAGCAAAATATAAAGAGAGTTGTAGCTCCATAAAGCTATTTTCATAAGTGCTTTTCTTAAGAGCTTTTGAAGATCTAAAAAAGCTTAAAAGCTCCCCCTGTCAAAATAAACTTGTTATAAGCATAACTAAATGAAATGAGGGAATACAAAGGTGTTAGATCATAAAAAAACTTCAAAAGCTCCAGCTTTTGAAAACCAACTTTTATGTCCAAAAGCTTTTTTTGTGAGCTTTTACAAGCTCTTTTACCTCATCAAAAATACTTTAAGCTCAAGAAACGTTTCTCCCCCTTTGGAATCATCAAAAACACCATTAGCATAAATAAAACAGTAGAAACTAATATCAAAGTAGCGCATTACAAAGGTCAATACCAATCAAATACTAGAAATATAAAGACAAGAGTTCAAAAGCTAAGCATAACAAAGGAATGGATCACTCTTTGTCGGAACAGAAACACGCGGTTGGAAGTAGTTCTTTGATAAACTTCTTCAATTGTCCAACCGATATTTTTAACCTTGAATTTTCTTGATGAAGCTCCACATTTTGTGTTTCAGGAGACGTACAACGAGCTTGAAGATGTCTTATAACATCATCATTCCGAACCTCGGCACTAGTATTACCCTCCGGGTTGCCTTCATTACCACCCGCCGCCAATCTTTTGGCTTCTTCATCATCAAAAATATCATCCGGGTTATGTGATGTTGAACCTTGTGATTTTCCCTTAGCCAACTTAGTAGGACGTTTGGGCATTGTCCTACGCATCCTAATCATTTGTTGAACATTATCATTGTCAAAGTCATCTTGGATGATTTGGGAGTTGAACTCGGAAGAAGGGAGTCCCGACTGTAAAAGCAGTTTGCAAATCCAATTTTCCATTGAGAATTTCTTATTTCCTTGGGTAATCGACTCAATAGCACATTGGATGAGTATCGCTCCAAAATTCACTAGTTCCCCCTTTGAGATTTTGTAAGTCAAAAAATAATCTATGTTGTTGGGCAATTTCACATATTTTCCACAAACACAATACGCTACAATCATGGATATTAAACGGAGCTCGGTTGTCATGGCTAAAAGTGTAAAATCGGGCCAAACACCCAAATAAGTCTTAATCACTTCTAAAGACACTCCAAAAATGTCATCATTCCAATGAGAACAACGAAAATAATCCCAACCTCCTTCACGAACATTCAACAACCGACAAATATCATTAGGCATCCAACGAAAATGACGCCCCTTAACAAATGAATTCATAGCAATTGGCTTTTCACCCATATCATACTCAATCCACAAATTTGTGTAAAAGAGCATAATTAACTCATCACCATACATCACAAAATGGTGTTCCCACAAATACATCCACCATTGAGTCTCAAAATAACCTCTAATTTTAGGAAATTCATTAGACAAAATACCAAAGCGACAAATTTTAGTACGCCCAATCGATTTATTAATCAACTCCAAATCCTCATAAGTTTTCTCCGCAAATTTATTAATGAACTTCATTGAATTAGAAAGACATGGAGCTTGAGATAAAAGGGATTTCTTACTTTTTGCCCATTTAACATTGTCCTTTGAGATTGTCGCCCAGAGCTCGGAAATGGGCCCGTGTAAGTTGGGGTTTTGGATTTTTCGCCTTGCTCCTAAGCTATATTTCTTTGGGTAGCTCGAATTTCACGTTGCTCGGCTTCATCTTGGCGAAAACTTGAAGAACCCTCTCCAGCTCTTCTTCACTTGGGATTGGGATTTTGACTGGTAAAATTCTTGGGAAGTGCCATAAGATTGAAATTCATACAAAAAATAGAGAGATTAGCAACAACAATTGAGAGATTTGGTGAAGAATTGAGAGATTTAGAAGTAAAAATCAATATTCGCACATAAGGATTTGAGAAAAATGAAAGAGGATAAGTTTGGGGCTATGAGGAAGAACGTGAGACATAATGTTTTAAGTCTCCGAAAAAGTGCAGGTCGACCGGTTGAAGGAGGGGTTCGACCGGTGCCTGTACAGGTCGACCGGTCGACCCCCTAGTTCGATCGGTACCTGTGCAAATTTCTCCCGTTTCAGTTTTTATGTTTTGCAAAAATTCGATTTTTTGCCCCAAAAATTTTAAAATGCATCAAATATGAAAATATAGACTTTATTCAATATGCATTATGCCTAAACGAGCTCGAATTGAAGTAAATATCTCGGTGGGTAATGGTTTTGTAAAAGTATCCGCGAGTTGATCTTGAGACGGAACAAAGCACATCTCAATTTTTCGTTTAGAAACACAATCCTTTAAAAAATGGTGTCGAACCTCAATATATTGTGTTCGGTTATGATGATCTGGATTTTGTGAAATATAGCGGATGTATTGTCACAAAAAATAGGAACATTTTCGAAAGAGCATTTATAATCCGCTAAAGTTTGTTTCATCCAAAGAAGTTGAGTACAACAAAAAGCCGCAGAAATATATTCGGCTTTGGCCGTTGATAAAGATACACAATTTTGTTTCTTAGAAAACCAAGATACTAGGCAATCGCCTAAAAATTGACATGATCCGGAAGTACTTTTACGATCATCAATATTTCCTTCATAATCCGAATCACTATATCCTTTTAAAGAAAAATTTTCATTCTTTGGATAAAATAAGCCATAAGAAATAGTGCCTTTTAAATATCGAAAAATTCTTTTAACGACACTTAAATGAGATTCTTTGAGATTGCTTTGAAATCGAGCGCATATGCATACATCATGAAGAATATCAGGTCTACTTGCGGTTAAATAAAGTAAACAACCAATCATACCTCGATATTTTGTTTGATCTACTAGTTTATCTTTCTCGTCTTTGTTGAGCTTGATATATGTTGCCATCGGAGTAGCAACTGTCCTTCCTTCTTAAATTCCGAACATATTTAGAAGTTTTTTTGTATACTTAGATTGAGTTATATATATATATATATGCCTTCTTGACATTGTTTTATTCGAAGTCCAAGAAAGAAATTGAGCTCCCCCATCATGCTCATCTTAAATTCACGTTGCATTAACTTGGAAAATTTCTTACAAAGAGATTCATTAGTAGCACCAAATATAATATCATCAACATAAATTTAAACTAATAAGAAATCTTGCCCTTTTTCAAAAACAAAAAGAGTAGTATCAACTTTAAAATATATTTTGTAAAAGAAAAGAGCTAAGTCTATCATACAATGCTCGGGGTGCATGTTTTAAATCATATAAGGCCTTTTTAAGTTTATAAACATCATTTGGCCTCGAAAATTTTTCAAACCCCGAAGGTTGTTTTACATAGACTTCTTCTTGAATAAAATCATTTAAAAAGGCGGATTTAACATCCATTTAGTAAAGCTTGAAAATTTTAAAACAAGAATAGGCAAATAAAATTTGAATTGCTTCTAAACATGCTAGGGGTGGAAATGTTCCATCATAGTCAATACCTTCTTATTGACAATACACTTGAGCTACTAACCTTGCCTTGTTTCGAACGATGTTGCCTTGGTCATCGAACTTGTTTCAGAATACCCATTTTGTGCCAATTATAGTTTGTGATGGAGGGCAAGGTACCAATTCCCAAATATCATTCATTTCGAAATGATTCAACTCTTCTTGCATTTCTAGAAACCAATCTTAATCTTCAATGGCTTCCTCTGCATTTTTTTGGCTCTTTTTGAGAAATAAGAGTTTTCTCGGAAAATTTTCTTCTAGTCATAACTTTGTCTAGAGGATCCAAATTATGAGATCTTTTGGATGATCTCCTTTGAATTTTAAAGCCACGGGAAGATCCGAGTTGTCACCTTCATCTTCTTGTGGAACATTTGAAGTTGAAGGTTGATCATTTAATGTGGAAGGTTGATCACTTTGAACATCATTTGGAAAAATTGGTTCAATATCATCATCTTCATCACTTTCATCATTGGGTATTCTTTTCAACACCCGAGGCTTCATTGAATTTGACGTGAATGGACTCCTCGACCAATTGCTTGTTTTACTATAAACCCGATATGGCTTACTCTTAGTTGAGTACCCCATAAAAATTTCTTCATCGGCTTTGGGATCAAGTTTGTCTAATTGATCCTTGTCTTTCAAAATAAAACACTTGCAACCAAATATTTTGAAAATGACTAATATTCGGAGTTCTTTCTTTCCACAGCTCATAAGGAGTTTTATTTAACTTAGGACGAAGAAATACCCGATTTATGACATAGCAAGCGGTGTTGACGGCTTCGGCCCAAAAATATTTTGGAAATGAGAATTCATTGAGCATGGTCCGACTCATTTCTTGAAGTGTCCGGTTTTTCCTTTCGGCTACTCCATTTTGTTGTGGTGTTCTTGGAGCCGAGAAATTGTGAGCATATCATTTGGTTTCACATGGGACTCTAAATTCACAGTCAAATTGACCTCCTCGATCACTTCATATAGACTTAATAGTATCTTTCTTTTCATTTTCAATAAGTCTACACAATTTAGCAAACTTATTAGAGGCATCACTTTTATTGGCAAGAAAAATAGTCCAAGTATATCTAGAAACATCATTAACTATAACAAAATGTGTAATGTTTTCCACTTAAACTTTATGTGCCAAAATCCCCATACAAATCAAGATGAAATAATTGTAGAGGCTTGGTTGTGGAAATTTCATTTTTGGGCTTAAAACTATTTCTAACTAATTTGTTCTTTTGACAAGTGTCACATAAGCCAAGGTTTTCAATATTTAATTTGGGTAGTCCTTTGACATGTTGATTTTTGTAAATCTGTTGCAAATTTTTGTATCCAACATGTCCAAGTCGCCTATGCCATAAACGTTTTAAATCATTATTGGCGACAAGACAAGAAACATTTTGACTAACCAAATCACTTGTGCAAATTTTGTAAAGATTGTCGTTTCTACTTGCTTCACAAATAATATATCATTTTTGAGAATGAGGCATTTTTATTTATTAAAAATAACATTATAAATAGAATCACAAAGTTGGCTAATACTTATTAAATTGAACTTAAGCCCTTCAACTAATAAAACATTACTAAGAGAGAAAGAAGAGTTACCAATTTCTCCATTTCCAAGAATTCTTCCTTTGCCATTCCCAAACATGACCATCCCTTATTGTTGGAGCTTGATGTTGGTAAAATGTTATCTCCTTCCGGTCATATAGCATGAACACTCGCTGTCCACGAGCCATTTTGAATCTTCCGAAATTGTTATAGCCCCTAGTACCTACAAATGAATTATTTTTAGGTACCCTATAATTTTGGGGTCCATGGGAGTTAGTTTTGAGACCTTTGGGTCTCCAAAAATGACTAAAGCTAATTTTCAAATTACAGTCATTAGCATAATGTCCATTTTTACCACAATAAAAACAAGTAATAATGTTAGGACTACTAGCACGAATGAAAGTCGGGGCTTGGTCATTTTTCTTGAAAGCGAATTGAAAAGGTTTGTAACCAAGTCCTAATTTTGAATGCTCACTTCTTTGTACATCAAGAATTTTTGCAACTTTATTCGTACTTAAATTAAAACGTTGCACATCCTTTTTCAAATTTTCAATTTCTTTTGTGAGCATTTATTTTTCGGAATCAAGAGTATGCATTTTAGCAAGAGTAATAGCATGAGCATGATCAATAGATTCATAAGAAGTAAGTAATCTATCCTTTTCTAATTTAAGCTCTTTATACTCCTTTTTCAAAAGTTTGTATTTGCAAATCATATCTCTAAATTCATTTTGCAACTCATCATATCACATTTTAATTCATCAATAAAGAATAATATGAAGAGTTAGAGCATACCTCATTATTTTTATCGTCTATGGCCATGAGACCATGCTCGTCTTCTTCTTCTTCGTTAGAGGCGGCAAGGAGCTCATCCCATGTTTTGGATTCGCATTTAGAACCTTCTTTTTTCGGAAAAGGCTTTTTCTTCTTTTTCTCTCTCCTCTGCTAATTTTGGGCAATCGGATATAAAGTGCCAGGGTTTTCTGCATTTAAAGCAAGAGTTGTCTCTAGCTTTTCTTGACTTATTTTTATTTACAAATCTTTCAAATTTTTGAACAAGGGCGACGGTTTCCTCATCCTCCTTATCACTAGCATCATAAATATTATTAAAAGAAGATGCTAAGCCTTTAGGAATAGATTGCATACCCGATTGAGAGGTGGATGGTTTGGAATTTTTCCTCTACTTGAGATATGCTTCGTAGATGAGAAGATTTCCAATGAGCTCATCAAATTTGAGAATTTCGAGATTTTGGGCTTTCGTGATTGTCGTTACCTTTTCGGACCAAGAACCGAGGAGAGCATTTAAGACTTTAGTAACCTTGTCTTCTTCAAGATGACTTTCCTAAGTGCCACAAGAGGATTGACTATGATGTCAAGCCTTTCCACCATTTTTGAAATGCTTTCACCCTCAAACATTATGAAGTTTTCAAAATCTTTAACAAACATGGTTTTCTAGCTTGTTTAACCTTTTTAGTACTTCATAAATTGTTTCTAATTTTTTCCAAACTTCATAAGCCGACCTTATCACTTGAATTCTATTATATTCAGTAGCCGTAAGAGAACAATGCAAAATATTTAAGGCCTTACCATTGAGAGAGAATGACTTCTTATCATTTTCATCAAATTCTTTGAATCTTTTGAGAACTGTGGTTCCATCCTCCATTTTCTTTGTTGGTTGAGCGATTCCTTCGATGACCGCATCCCAAATATCAAATTCGCACCATTGCAAGAAGCATTCCATCTGATCATTCCAAAATGCGTAGTTGTTTGCATTGAAGAGTGGTGGCTTGTTGGTGGAGATGCCGGTGGTGAGGTAGCTTTCGTTCATAGCCATGGATCTCCTCTTTACTCGCAAAGATTAAACGAGCTTGCCAAAGAGTTTGGCTTTGATACCACTTGTTAGTCCAAGTAGCTATGATATTCTAGTGGGGGTGAATATATTATGCTGATTTTCCGATTTTCTTCCTATTTTCTGAATGTAAGAATGATAACAAAAATGAAAGTGCGGGAATGTAAACAACACACGTTGATTTATAGAAGTTCAACCCACCTTGGGCCTAGTCTTCTACCACCCCGGTATATCCAAAGTGGATTTTGAAAAAAGGAAAAAGTTTTATTGATACCAAACAATTACAAACTTTTACCTTGAAGAGCACCTCACTCTTCTTACAACACCACCTATGAAGATTACCACAATCTTCTTACAACAATGAAGAGTACCACACTCTTCAACACCTAAAAATCACCCAAATGTGTTCTTATCACAAGAATAGTAACAAGGATGTTTTGTTATGGATGATTGAAAGTTACAATCAAGATTACAATTTGTTTGAAAAATATTACAACTCAAAGTCCAAGTATAACCAAGAAGGAAGCCTAATACTCAAGATGTGCGAGTGTAAAACTAGGCTTAAAAATACAACAAGAATTATACCATGAAAGAATGAGAAGTTTGCTGAGAATTTTCTTGTTGTTTGAATGCTTGTGTGTTGTGTTTGATCCTTCAAAGCCTTCATCTATTTATAGGAGAGTCTTCAAGATTGCTTCTCCAACATAGGCTCCTCCATCTTCACTTTTGTCTACAAAAGAAGGATCAAAAGATCTACAAAAATGGTTAAGAATCGTAAAGTAGATCATGACAGATAACGGCTCAACAACGGATAGAAGGTTGCTGTCAAAAATCATAGGTTGACCGGTTGATTTGTTGAAAATTCAAATATTTAAAAAGTTAATCTGATATTTGATACAATTAATTAGGGGGTTGGACCGGTCCATGGGGGGTTGGACCGGTCGACAAGGGGTTGGACCGGTCGACCCCCACCTAGACCGGTCACCGAACAAGTTTTGAGAGACAGAGAGCAATTTTGGAAAATCTTTGAGTTCAGCTACTGGTCGACCTGAGTTCCACCTGTCGACCACACAGGTCGGCCTCAGGGTCGACCGGTTGACTTGACCCATTTTTAACCACAATTTTGTTTATGTTTTGATTTTTAACTTTCAGGCACGGTTTGCCCTCTAGGGCAACCGGTTGACCTCGAAACAGGAGTGTTGTCCAATATTTGTCAAGAATAAACTTCAAGAAATACTCCGAAAAATTAGTAAAAATCATTTAAATCAATTTCGAGTATTTGGAAAACACTTGGGAATATTGTTTTGGTGTAAAAAAAATCCATTTAAACAAAATCATCAAAATCAAGATAAAAATATTTTTCTAATAGACGTTGCTGTACAGAAGTTTCAGAAATTCAAGATGCTCGCTTGTGAAACACCAGATCAACTGGATGCCAAATTTACAGAGATCACAAATGAGCTTTCAGCTATTGGTAAAGAATATGCACATAAGAAAATGTGTATGAAAATTCTAAGATCTCTCCTAGCTGAGTGGAAAATGAAGGTGATGGCCCTTAGGCATTCTATGGACTTAACAAGGATCTCAAACCATGAGCTATTCTCAGATTTAAAGGCTTATGAATTCGAGCTCAGAAGAAAGAAGCAAGATGAGATAGTTGTGCCCAAGACAGCTGCTCTGGTGGCTGGAGAATCAAAAAGTACAAAATCCAAGGACATTATAGATAAAGAGGAAATAACCCTAATGATAAAAAGATTCAACAAGTTCTTCAATAAGAACTATAAGAGAAACAAGCATGAATCCTCCAGAAGACACTTGTTAGGAAATTTATTGAGTAGATTTTGATGATACCATGTAAAACTTAAACTAGAAAGTTGGCAACACATTATTCTTATAATTTGTATTGTAATAGATAGGGCTGGAAAACCTGAGTCAAGTCAGTTATGCCAAGAAATACAAGAAGTCAACTGCGGGCTGGATTGAAGACTCAGCTGTGTGTCAGCTGAGTATGGCCAAGAAGGAAGTCAATGGCTCGACTGAAGGAGTGTCAGCTGAGGAACAACTGTGAGAAGTGTCAGTCAAGTCAACTCAAGAAGCCAAGTCTCAAAGTTGAAGTGACAGTTGAGTTACCCAATGACTGGAGTTGACTAAAGTCACCTAGGGTAAAGACAACAGTCTAGTCAAGAAAACTGACTTAGATCCATCGATTAAAGTCAAGAATATTACTCAATATAGTAATATGTCAAAGTTGTCAGGTCTAAAGTGTTTGTCCCAGAAATATGCAAAAGGAACGAACTAATGGGAAACACTGCACCTTGTGTCAGGCACCTGCAATGCTGCGAAGACATTTAATATGAGGAAATGTCAACATCAAGGACTGCAAACAAGACAAGCCAACGAACAAAAGTGACATTTGAAATTAGCCTATCTCTTCCACGAGCCAAATTTCAAATGTGCACTATAAAAGGCTAAGGAAGTTATTGAGAAGAGGTTACCTGAACCACAAATAAGCAAACAATATTCAAGCATTTAACCTGCAATAATCTCATAAGCATTCAAGCAATTCCTCATGCCTGAAACTCGAAGAAAATCAATCCAACACAAGTTGTGAAGGAAAGACAACTTCAAATCTGTTGAAGAGAAAACTTTTGAAGAAATCAAAGGGGTCTACTTTCCAAGCTAGGATTGTAGAAAGGTTCCAGGTTGAACCATTATCAAGTTTGTTGGAGGGCTTCATGATCAAATCCAAGAACTTGATAAGTGAGTGAAGTAGCAAGACAGTTGCCCTGTGAAGAAGCTGAGTCGTAAGAGAAGCCAACTGTGTGATCAAGGCTGTCTCCAGACTGTTCACCGCTTTGTAAACTGATCTTTTACATAGTGGATTCCTCCAAGAGTTGGAGAAGAGAGGATTAGAAGAATTACCCCATCTTCGAACCTCTATAAAATATTTGTGTTATTTACTTTAAGCAAATTTACTTTCTTGCAAATTTACATTATATATGCTATTAGAATCATATTTGCTATCCAATTGAAAAATAACTAACTGCAAAGAATCAAGTGTTTAAACCAAGCTTAAAACAAATCTAAGGGTGTTAAGTATTCCGCTGTTAAAAACCACTCAGCCAAGTTAAGTATTTGGCTTGAGCAGCCGAATTATACTATCAACAGCTCTATCGAGTCTGTTGAGTGGGTAACTTAGCTGAAAAGCCAACTTAGCTGTCCATCAAGGACACAGTTGTTTGAGTCAACTCTGTTGAGTTATTTTAAAAGGACTAAATCAAAAATTTGGTAAGGTTTATTCAACCCCCTCCTTCTAAACCTTACTTCACACCGTTTGGGACCTACAAGTGGTATCAGAGCGGTTATTTCATTGAGTCTTCCGCACTGGTTACTGAACTAGATCTCTATCTTTTCAAAAAAGTTTTTAAACACTTGTATTTTCAAAATCCTTCATTTTAAACAAAGTTATTACCATGGAAACAAATCTGACACGCATTCCTATGTTCACAATTGAAGAATTTGATGATTGGAAAATTCGCATGTAGTCTCATCTATCTGGATTACATGATGAAATGTGGCTTGTGATAGAAGATGGGCCACTGCAAATACTCAAAGTGAACACGGCTGTAAAAAGAGCAGCCGCAGCTGAAGGTGAAGAAGCTGCCGCTGAAGCAACACCAGCCATGGTTGAAAAACCAAGGACTGAGTGGACTAATGAGGATAAGAAGAGATACAACCTGGATAATGTAGCCAAGGATATACTCTACAAGAAGTTGGACAAAGCCATGTTCAACAAAGTCAAATCTTGCAAATCTGCTAAAGAGATTAGGGATAAGCTGACTTTAATTTTTGAAGGATCAGAACAAATTAAAGAAAATAAATTAACTGTTGCTTTGTTCAAAAATTTGAAAATTTCAAAATACTTGCAGGTGAAACCTTGGACCAGTTGGATGCCAGATTTACTGAAATCACAAATGAGCTTTCAGCTCCTGGGAAGGAATATACACAAAAGGAAATGTGTATGAAGATCTTGAGAAGCCTCCCGGCTGAATGGGAAATGAAGGTTATGGCTCTGAGACATTCAATGGATCTCTCAAAACATCGAATCATGAGCTATTCTCAGATCTCAAAGCCTATGAGTTTGAGCTGAGAAGGAAAGAGCAAGAGGAGACAGTTGTACCTAAGACAGCTGCACTGATGGCCAATGATGGAAATAGAGTTAAACCCAAGGAAGCCATAGACCAGGAGGAAATTGCTCTGATGGTCAAAAGATTCAACAAGTTCTACAATAAGAACTATAAAAGAAATAAGGGTGAGACCTCCAGAAGACATTCAGCTCCTTCCAAATCAAGGGAAGACAGGCCACTCAAGAGAACTGAACATCAAAGGGTTGAATATCAGAGAACTGATAATCCAAGAACAGAAAGAGCTGATCAAAGAGCTGAGAACCTATGTTGGATTTGCAAACAACCAGGAAAAGAAGACAGGAAAGAAGAAAGCAATGTTGGCTACTGAGACTACTGAGACAGTCAAGTCCAAAGAAGCAGCATACTCAGAGAGTAGTGAAGCTGACTACTCAAGTGACTCTGAGGAAGAGGCTATGATTTGCCTTATGTCTAAAGAACAAGATCAACCAGATCAAGAAGATGAGGTACACTCTAACTCATCTCATTTAGACTCAAGTGATAGTGATTGCGATACACACACTTCATCACCCACTGATCTTTATGATTCATTAGGCAAAATGATGAAAGATTTTGAACACATAAAATCCTCACACACAATTCTATATGAGGAAAACAGCCAGCTTAAAAGCCAAAACTAACAGCTGACTAAAGAGCCGAGTACTCTGAGTCATATAGCTGATGAGAACAATAAGCTGAAGGCTGAAAATGCAAAGATCACATCAGAGTTAGCTGCTATAGAAAAGAGGGAAAAAAGATCTCAAAAATGTGATTACCTCGTTTACAAAGGCATCCAAATCATTGGATGATCTTATTATGAGTCAAAACGAATGTGGAGATAAGACAGGCATAGGATTTAATTCCTTTGTGCACAGTCAAACTCCAAGAGTGATTTTGGAAAAAGGATCTTCAAGCAATGAAGCATCTCAAAAATCTAAAACACCAAATGCTGCACCAACATTCATTCCAAAGCACAACCACAAACAAACTGGCCTTGGATACAAAGGGAAAAGAAAACAGCCAGTTGAGTATGCTGAGAGGACAACTAAAAAGAAATCCAGCCGAGTTCCTCAGCAAACTCCAAACGGAAAATACACTGTGAAAAGCAAACAGAGCTACCAGAAACCCCAGAAATTTCATCAGAGAAACACACATGATGGGAATGGTAGAAACTATCCGAACCATGCTGATTGGAATAATGTGAAACATCAACAAAGATCTATGGAATACAAGCCAAGATGGCAAAGACCTAAAACTCAACAAAGGTCATTCTAAATGCAAAAGAGTTGTTATCAGCACACATATGCACCCAAGCACTACACTCAAAAATACCACAACTATCCCAAGAAATCAATTGCTAAAACACAAACATAGGCATACAGACAAAAGAGACAGTTGTATGAACCTAAAACCCCAAAGCAATTTGCTAATGTGCACTATGATTATGGCACTGATAGATGGCAACCACGTAGAGTCAAGTCTCTAGGCTATAGGTTGGTTGGATCATCTTATAGCACTAACCCCTCAGGACCCAGGCAAGTATGGGTACCTAAAAACTGATTTCCTTGATTGCAGGTTCAAGGAAAAGCTGAGTGCCAAGGAACCTGGTACATGGATAGTGGTTGTTCCAGACATACGACGGAAACAAGAAAAACCTATCAAGATTCAAGGAGATCAGAGGTGCAAAAGTTATATTTGGAGGAAATGAAGATCCAGAGAAAATCAAAGGCACATGATATATCAAGAAGAATGTATTGGAAATCACAGATGTTGCTTATGTTGAAGGCCTTAACTTCAACCTGTTAAGCATCAGCCAACTCTGTGATAAAGGCTATAATGTTGGATTCAACATGGGAGTGTGCCAGATCAAAGATGTTGAATCAAATGAAATAGTGTTGCAAGGATCAAGAAAGAAGAATATGTATGTGGTAGATTGGTCCACTGCTACACCAAGCACTTGTCTACTAGCAAAGAGTAGCTGAAAGAAGGAATAGAACACTCAAGGAAGCTGCAAGGACCATGTTAGCTGAAGCTGGATTGCCTAAGAGATTCTGGGCTGAAGCCATTAACACAACATGCTATACTCAAAATAGATGCATGATCAACAGGCAGCTGGCCAAGACTCCCTATGAAATTTGGACAGGGAGAAAGCCAAATGTTAGATATTTCAGATATTTGGATGTAAATGTTTCATCCACAACAATGGCAAAGATAATTTAAAGGCTTTTGATGCTAAAGCTGATGAAGGTATCTTTTTGGGATACTCAGCTGAGAGCAAAGCCTATAGAGTGCTGAACAAGAGGACTATGGTTACAGAAGAGTCTATCCATGTGGTCTTTGATGAACCTAATGTAAATGGAGAAGATATTGAAGAGTTAGCTGATAAGCTTAATTAGCCAACTATGCAGAAGAGCCCTTATGTTGAAGCTGAAGTAAGAGAAATCAACCCAGATGAAGATGAGATAGCTGAATCTCAAAGATAGCTAGAAAGTCTACAGGTAAATGAAAATAAAAGAGCTGTTCAAGACAACTCACCAAGAGACTACCGAATCCAAAGACTTACTCCAACCTGATGTGAGATGGCTGAGAGACCATCCACCAGAGTTAGTTATTGGAGATGTTAGAGATGGCATAAGAACCAGATCCAGATCACATCATGAAGCTATGCTCACTTGTTTATTTCCCAGATAGAGCCTAAAGATGTGTTTCAAGCATTGGATGACACACATTGGATTCAAGTCATGCAAGAAGAGTTGAATCAGTTTGAAAGAAACAAAATATGGCAATTAGTGCAAAGGCCAACCCATCAAAATGTTATTGGCACAAAATGGGTCTTCAGAAACAAGATGAATGAGGAAGGATCTGTTGTAAGAAACAAAGCAAGATTGGCAGCCAAAGGGTATTGCCGAGAAGAAGGTATAAATTTTGATGAAACCTTTACTCCTGTTGCAAGATTGGAAGCAATAAGGATGTTTCTTGCCTATGCTGCACATAAGAACTTCACTGTGTATAAAATGGATGTGAAGAGAGCATTACTAAATGGATTGTTAGAGGAAGAAGTCTATGTTGAACAACCTCTAAGCTTTGAGCAGAAAACTATTGGAGATAAAGTATACAAGCTCAAGAAAGCATTATATGGATTGAAATAAGCACCAAGAGCATGGTATGATACATTGTCTTAATTTCAAACGGACAATGGATTCACCAAAGGCAAGGTTGATAGAACACTCTTCAGAATTCAAGAGGGAGAAAATATACTGCTTTTTTAAATATATGTGGATGACATCATTTTTGGTTCCACAAATAAAGAGATGTGTGACAAGTTCTAAAACCTCATGCAAGGTAAATTTGAGATGAGCATGATGGGAGAGCTGACTTTCTTCCTAGGACTTTAAGTCAAGCAAATGAAGGATGAAACCTTCATAAGTCAAACAAAACATACTAGAGATTTGATGAAGAAATTTGGTATGGAAGAGAAGTCCTCTGTGAAAATTCCAATGAATACATCAGTCAAGATGGACATGGATGCAGATGGCAAAGCTGTTGATCAAATAAGATATAGAGCTCTCATTGGATCATTGCTCTATCTAACAGCAAGCTGGCCAGACATTACCTTTGTAGTAGGTGTATGTGCAAGATTTCAATCTGCACCAAAGGAGAGCCACATGACTGCAGCTAAGAGAATCCTATGATATTTGAAGGGATGCCAAGAAGTTGGCTTATGGTATCCAAAGGAAGGTGGATTCAAGTTGATAGGTTACTCAGACTCAGACTATGCCTGATGTAGAGTTGACAGGAATAGTACATTAGGTACATGTCAAATGCTTGGAAATAGATTGGTTTCTTTGTTCAGTCAGAAACAAAACTCAATTGCCACATCAACAGCTGAAGCAGAGTACATAGTTGTGGGTAGTTGTTGTGCACAAGTCTTATGGATGAGACAACAACTAAGAGATTATGATATTGAAGAAAGAGAAATTCCAATTATGTGTGATAACACTAGTGCTATTGCAATCACTCAGAATCCTATGTTGCATTCAAGAACAAAGCACATTGATGTCATATATCATATCATAAAAGATCATGTTAAAAAGAAAGACATCACCTTGGAATACATCTCAACTGATAAACAGTTAGCTGATATATTCACAAAGCCTCTATGTGAATCAAGATTTGAAGAACTCAAAAATGAGTTAGGGTTAATTAGCCGAGTTGAAACTCAGGACACTCAATCAGCAGAGAAAGAAGATGAGAAAATGAAAGAAGAGCAAGTTTCACATTTCAGCCAAGTGAAATAGTCTAGTCGGGAAGTCAGATGTATCGAGTTAGCTGGCAGCTGCGTTATTTCATGAGAAGAGAGAAGCAAAGTTTAGTCACTTTGGATATAAGCTGAATCATTTATGAGCTAAGTGACAAGAACGCAGTCGTTTTAATTGAGTGGGAATGTTTTTAAGGATGACGTCAGCGTAATAATGACGGTCACAGTAAAAGTTGCACAGTAAACCATATGATTGGATATAAATGCTGCTGCATTTAATGCGGGGAATTAAATGCGGTTGATGACATTTTAATTTTAGCCGTTGATTTTGATCAAAAATTTCAAAATCCAAAATATGTCATTTCACAACACTTATATACGGAAACTTGCATCTCTCTCTCCTCACGCAAACTGTTCATCTTCAAGCAAATGAAGCATTTTCTCTCTGAAACCTTGTGCAAACCCTAGTCTTTCTCAAGCAAGTTTCTCGTATTTTCGATTGGTAGGAAATTCTGAAAATGGCCCCATTGTATGATTTTGTGAAGCTTTCAAAGCAAATCCACACTGGTGCCTCAGTAGATTTTGAAGGGTTGATCAAACAGGGTGTCGATGAATCCCTGGTTCAGAAGATAGCTGAGATGTTGGAAAAGTCTGGTCTGAATGGCTTTCTGATGATGGAATACTCACACATACCTTGAAGAGGTAGCAATGTTCTACATAAATCCAGAAATGCAGGACGATGAAATCAAATATTCCGTCCAAAGCAAGGTCATAAAACTCAGTGCAAAAAACCTTGCTGAGCACTGTTTGTTGCCCTTGGAGGGCTTGAAGGAGATCTATGAGGCTGATGTCGACTTAGCTGTTGCTTGGAAGGAACTGTTGAGAGAATGAACTGTTGAAAGAAGACTATCACAAGCTATGGATGTCGTCTCAAAATGCATTGACATGAAATTTGGAAGCATCAATCAGCTGTCCAAAACTAAGATGATCGTGATGGTTGCAATAATGCAAGGAAAGAAAGTTAACTGGGCTGAGTTTGTTTACAGCAGACTCTGCCAGAATGTGTTGAACAGGACCTTTAAGAAGGATGAGTCATTTGGATGCTCATTGGGCTATGGCCTTGTGATTGGCCATCTTATGGAGGTAAAGGGCATTGCTCTTCGCCATGGCAAGCCCTTCCACGTGAACAAGAAGATGTTCAGGGAAAATCTCTCTGGTGCCTAGAAGAGAGCTCATGCTAAGAAAGTCGATACAAGTAAGGGGGAATTAGCTGACCCTGAAGACACAACTGAGACCCCTCCCCCAAAGAAGAGAGCTGCGGCATCCAAGCCTGCTCCTGCCCCCGCAGCCAAGCCAAAGAAAGCTCCTGCCCCTGCAGCCGAGTCACCTGTCCGAGCAACCGAGATTCCTTCCCCCGCAGCAGAGACTGAGAAAGATCCTCAAATCCCTTCTCCATTCGTAAAGAAGAAGAGGATTGCCAAGCCAAGAAAGGAAGCTACCTCTAAAAAGAGTGCCCAAGTTCCTACTTCTGATGAATTTGCTGAGATTGAACCTGAAGTTCCACTGGTTCATCCCAAGAAGAGAAGGTTGTTCAAGCAATCTGAGTTGAAGAAGACAGCTGAATCCGGTACTCAGTCGGAGAAAGAAACTGAGATTGCTAATGCTCAGGAAGAGCAGTCTCCTGAGGTTATTGATGTATCTGCGAAGTCTGCTGATGATGATCAGCAGAGATCTGTCGAAGACCCAGCTGTGAGAAAGACAGCTGAGGAAAGCAAAGAGGCTGAGACAACTGAGCCAAATGTTTAGAGAGTTGTCTCCCCTCCTATAACTGATGCTACTGCATCTGAGGAAGAGCAAGGTCTCTTACCTCCCATTCCAAAAACTGGAGGTGAAGATGATGATCTGATCATGTATTCTCCAGTTTATCCAGATATTCAATGACGCTTAAGAGAATGGAGAGCATGGAAGTTGGATCACTCAAGGGTACAGTTCAATCGCCCTGAGTTCATTGAAGAGGAAGAAGAGCTTCTCCGATTCCTCTGTGTAAATGATGTTCGATCTGCCCTAAATGAAGAAAACTGTTTAGACATCCTTCGCATTCTCAAAGAGGAAAAAAATAAGAGAGCTGCTAAGTAAGCCCGAACCTTGGAAAAATCCAAGATGTGCCAATTTACAGGCTCTCTAGAGCATACTCACATGCATCTTGATATGCTCTCAGACAGCGATGAAGATATTGATCCAGCTGCTGCAACCGAGAAGTCAGACATGCAGCAGGCTTTGAGGGAATCCAAAGCCATCCACGAGCAACGTTTGTTAGAAGGTCCAGGAGAGTCATCCCAAACTCTTCTGCAGACTGATCCTGTGGGAGTGGCACAGCATATTACATCAGACATTGCTGCAGCCACGTCCCCCGTGCAATCAGAGGATGGCTCCTTAGAGAATTGGCGATGAAGCTAGGAAGTTAGGCACCCAAGCTGAGCCAACCCCTGAAGAAGGTATTCTGACACCTGGCCCGGCGGCTGAGCACTCAACAGACAAAGGCGCATCTCTGGAGCAGAGTGACCCCACAATCAGTCACTCAGCTGGTGTGCCAGCTGAGAGGGAAACTCTGTCCACCACAGCTGGATTAAATGGTTGTTGTGGGAGACACATCAATGGAGTTTGGAGGCGATGGTGAGAAAGAATCTGAAAAAGAGCAGAGTGACATTGACGAAGCTCGGACAGTTAAGTCTGTCTCAGCTGAAATGTCTACTGCTCTGAAGGCCGATGACACTATTGATGTAGCCGAGGCACGAGATGGTGAAACCCTGGGATTTAACACTCTGGGCCATGAAAGTGAAATCCAAGAGGTTGAGACTCCTCTGGATGCCAACGTCCAAGACCCTAAGACAGCTGAGTCTGTCGAAGGGAATGCATAAGGCCCTGTTGCAGTTGAGACTGCTAAGGGTACTGAAGGCCTTGGGGAGATTGAGACTTCCCTAGGTAAGGATCAAGATGTAGTTGTTGAGAACATTCCTCTGGTCGAAGGTGTTGCCATAGATGAAGTCATTGGTGCCCTTCAAGACTCCCAAGAAAATATTGACACATCATTTTTAGGATCGGAAGATGAAGCAGAGTCCAATCAAATCTCAGAGGATGTTCACAAATCTCAGAGCCAAGTTAGTGAAAAGAAGGCTCCTATGAGATTTAATTTTGATGATGAGCCAACTCCACAAGTCTCATCATCCTCCGATGAAGCTGATGATACAGCTGAGGAAAAGATAACTCAATTGGAAAAACCTACTAAGACCGAGGAAGCTGTTGAGACAGCTGAGGCTCAGTCAACTGGGCAAAACATCTCAAATGCCCCACTGAATCGAGTCATCTCGCAAGCTCTCATAGTCAGCAGCAAGAATGACTCCTTCACTCGATCCACAGCTCCCACAACTGTGACCACTGCTGATGAAGCTTCCATAGCTGAGGCATCGAGAACTGAATCCACTCATCCAGAACAAGGGAAGGCACTCAGCAAGAGAATCAGAAATCCCATTTGTTCACGATGATGTCTTTGAGTAAGAATTCCCTTTCACAGTTGAATTGCAAGAGTTAGGAGTTGAATCTGTCCGAGAATTAAGGAAATATACAGTGCGTGAAGAGCCAGTCATCCCCACGGATACGATTGTTCCAATGAACTTTGACTTTGATGTCGAATGGCCAGTAGCCTAGTCCGCCTCCGCAGGTGAGTTCCGGACAACTTTCAAGACTATCTGCGAAGAGATTGAGAAAATGGAACACCATCAAGCATCTTTGGATCTCCGCCTGGACAATCGTGATGCCACCCTCACAGTCGATTTAATAGGGATTATTGTGCATCAGGGAATGGGTTGCGCAGCATACAACTATGAGATCTGAGCAAGTCCACTACTTTAAAGCATTGTTTGCGAAAATGCTGTCATGGAGTGCGGATAATTCAGCATATCAGAAGAGAATGAAGGAGTACATCGAAAGGATCAATCAGTCCCATAAGTCAGAAATGGAGTTGCTACAACATTTCCACAAGAATGAAATTACCAGACTGGAAAATTCCATGAATGAGAAATTCAGTCTTCTTATGGCTGAAATGAAGGTAGTCTCAGCCGAGTCTTAGGCTACACGCTCAGAATTTCGCACAACGTATGATGCAGCCGACTCCAAGCACAACTACATTATCAGCCGACTAGACTTTATCCTTAGTGGGATGTTCCCTGGGATACCTCTCTCCTTCGATGATGCCAAAAAGGGGGAAGAGGAGTCCCTCATGGGCTTGAAAGAAGAAATGCTGAAGAAAGGCGAAGCAGCTGAGGGGGAAAGAAGTTCGAAGGATATAAAGCTGATGTTCGTTGAAACCCCTCAGCTAGTCAAGTCACAACTGATATTCTCAGCAAGCTACCCGTGAGATTACCTATCGAGAAAGCTGCAGTGGCCATGAAAGATAAGAGAAAGGTCATTGAAGCTGCATTTGAAAAGGTAGCTGAGAATATGTCAGCAATAGAAGAAGAACTATTGAAACAACATGGTGGTCTACCAACAGGATTAGAAAACGTAATGATAGAGTCGGATGCAGGATCTGAGCTCAGATCTATGGAAGAATTTCAAACCTTGGAAGTTGAACACTACTTTGAAGGAATGACCTTGACTCAAGCCTAGGAGTTGTACTGGGAAAAAGGCTTGGAAGTGTGCAACAAAGTTGAGAAGCAGTCACTCAGCTGGTAAGTCCAAGGTTCCTGTACAATATACTCCTAGAGGAAGAGGAGCAGAGTCAAGAAAGGGAAGACAAAGTGGAATTGGAAGAAGTTTTCAATCTCGACCAAAGCTGAAAGATGTCACTTTTGTGGACCCTGAGAAAAGGGGAATCACATACTGGGCTGGCCATGACCATCTTGCAAATTTAGAAGTCGCTCGAAAAATTGAAGAAGCAAAGAAGTGGATGGCAGAAGAAAGTGCCAGAGCAACCCATGAGTGGGAAGAAAAGCAACGAAGGGATGACCCTATTGCAAAGCGATCTTATGTGAAGAAGAAAAGAGAAGAAGAAGAAAAGAAAAAGGCAGAAGGCTGAGGAGAAAGAGGAAAGAAAAAGGAAAAGAGTTGATTCTGACAGGAGAAGAGCTGATGAAGAGAGAGGAAGGAAACAGCAAAGGCGTTGAAGTATTAACACAAACCCCTTCATGTATTTTTGTGTTAATACATCTGCGTAAGTTTTCTGTAATAAACTTAGTGAATTTCCCGATAATTTTCACTTTGAATGTATCTTTGTATCTTAGCTTAGATATACTATTTTTTGACATGTATACATTCATATTGCTCTGATACCAAATGTAAAAAGTTGTGTAAAGGAGAAGAATGTTATGATCAATAAAGTGATCTATGTTAAGCATACATTATTTGTTACTACATTGTCTGTATGTATCTTTGTTGTTTACCTTGTTTAATGTTTTTAAGTTTTGGCATCATCAAAAAGGGGGAAATTGTTAGGAAATTTATTGAGTATATTTTGATGATACCATGTAAAACTTAAACTAGGAAGTTGGCACCCCATTTTCCTTGTAATTTGTATTGTAATAGATAGGGCTGGAAAGGCTGAGTCAAGTCAGCTATGCCAAGAAATACAAGAAGTCAACTACAGACTGGATTGAAGACTCTGCTGTGTGTCAGCTGAGTATTGCCAAGAAGGAAGTCAAGGACTCGACCGAAGGAGTGTAAGTCGAGGAACAATGTGAGAAGTGATATCAAGTCAACTCAAGAAGCCAAGTCTCAAAGTTGAAGTGACAGTTGAGTTATCCAATGACTGGAGCTGACTAAAGTCACCTGGGGTAAAGACAGCAGTCTAGTCAAGACAACTAACTTAGATTCGTTGATTAAAGTCAAGAATATTACTCAATATAGTAATATGTCAAAACTATCAGGTCTAAAGTGTTTGTCCCATAAATATGCAAAGGGAATGAACCAATGGGAAACAATGCACCTTGTGTCAGGCACCTGCAATGCTGCGAAGACATTTAATATGAGGAAATGTCAACATCACGGACAGCAAACAAGAAAATCCAATGAACAAAAGTGACATTTGAAATTAGCCTATCTCTTCAACGGGCAAAATTTCAAATGTGCACTATAAAAGACTGAGGAAGTTATTGAGAAGAGGTTACCTGAACCACGAACAAGCAAACAATATTCAAGTAATTAACCTGCAAATATTCTCATAAACATTCAAGCAATTCCTCAAGCCTGAAAGTCGAAGGAAATCAATCCAACACAAGTTGTGAAGGAAAGACAACTTCAAATCTGTTGAAGAGGAAACTTTTGAAGAAATCAAAGGGGTCTACTTTCCAAGCTAGGATTGTAGAAAGGTTCCAGGTTGAACCATTATCAAGTTTGTTGGAGGGCTTCATGATCAAATCCAAGAACTTGATAAGTGAGCTGAAGTAGCAAGACAGTTGCCCTGTGAAGAAGCTGAGTCGTAAGAGAAGCCAGCTGTGTGATCAAGGCTGTCTCCAGACTGTTCACCGCTTTGTAAACTGATCTTTTACATAGTGGATTCCTCCAGGAGTTGGAGAAGAGAGGATTAGAAGAATTACCCTATCTTCGAACCTCTATAAAATATTTGTGTCATTTACTTTAAGCAAATTTACTTTCTTGCATATTTACATTATATTTGCTGTTAGAATCATATTTGCTATCCAATTGAAAAATAACTAACTGCAAAGAATCAAGTGTTTAAACCAAGATTAAAACAAATCTAAGGGTGTTAAGTATTCCGCTGTTAAAAACCACTCAGCCAAGTTAAGTATTTGGCTTGAGCAACCGAGTTATACTATCAACAGATCTATCGAGTCTATTGAATGGGTAACTTAGCTGAAAAGCCAACTTAGCTGTCTATCAAGGACACATCTATTTGAGTCAACTCTGTTGAATTATTTTAAAAGGACTAAATCGAAAATTTGGTAAGGTTTATTTAGCCCCCCCTTCTAAACCTTACTTCACACCCCTTGGGACCTACAACACTCAACACCTTCCAAAGCAAGGAAGAAAGAACCCCCAAGAGAGCTGAGACCAAGAACATTGAAGATCTGTGCTGGAATTAGAGACAACTAGGTCACTTTGGAGTTGACTGCCCTTATCCAACAATCAACAAATACATAAATGAAGAGGATATAAAAGTTTTCAGGGAAGGAAGACAGGAAAGAAATAAAGCCATGGTGGCTGCTGAACCAGATACAACCAAATGCAAGGAGACTACTAAGTCAGATAGTAGTGAAGTTTACTACTCCCTAAGCACAGAAGAAGAGGCATTGATATGTCTCATGGCCAAGGAACATGAAGATGAGGTAAATTCTAACTCATCTAGCTCAAATTCTGATGATAGTGATAATGACCCACACACTTTATCACCCACAGATCTTTATGATTCATTAGGAAAAATGATGAAAGACTTTGAGCACATGAAATCCTATCACACACTCATATATGAGAAAAACAACCAACTCAAGAGCCAAAACTCACAACTGACTAAAAAGCGGAGTACTCTTAGTCACATAGATGATGAGAATAAAGAGTTGAAGACTGAGATTTCTAAGGTCAAAACAGACTTAGCTGAAAGAGTAAAGAGGAAAAAAGAACTGGAAAATGTGATTGCATTACTAAGTAAATCATCTAAAACATTAGACGAGTTGATGATGATTCAAAAGAAAATTGGAGACAAAGCAGGCTTAGGTTTTAATTCCTTTGTCAATGCACAAACTCCAAGAGTGGTATTGGAAAAATGATCATCAAGCAATGGGGGAATCCAAAAGCCAAAAACACCATATGTTGCACCCACACACAATCACAAGCACACACATACTGGAAGTATTCTATGAAAAGGCTGCTAAAACAAAATTTAGAAAAGCCCATCAGCAGACTCCAAACCGGAAGTATTCTATGAAAACCAAGAAGAACTACCAAAGGCCTTAGAGGTTTCTAGAAAAGAAACCATATGAAGGGAATGGAAGAAAGTACCCTACACAGGCTGACCGGGAACCATCAAATGAAATATCAGCCAAGTCCTATAGGATACATGCCCAAGTGGCAAAGACCTCACACTCACTATAGGTCATTCCCAAGGCAAAGAAATCAGCATACTTATGCACCCAAGCACAATGCCTATAATGCAAAAAAGTTTCCATATTATCTAAGAAAAACAAATGCACAAGCACAAACACATGCTTACAGACAAAAGAGACAGTTGTATGTTCCTAAAGCTCCTAAGCAGTTTGCTAAAATTCATTATGATTATGGAAGTGATAGGTGGAAACCTCTTAAAGTCAGATCATTTGGCTATAGGTTGGTTGGATCACCTTATAGTGCTAACCCCTCAGGACCCAGACACGCTTGGGTACCTAAAACTTGATTTCCTTGATTACAAGTTCAGGGAACAACAGAGTGCCAAGAAACCTGGTACATGGATATTGGTTGTTCCAGACACATGACAGGAACAATTTTTTTTTATCTAACTTCAAGGAGTCAAGAGGAGCAAAAGTATTATTTGTAAGAAATGAAGCTCCAGGAGAAATCAGAGGCATTGGATCCATCAAGAAGAATGAAATAGAAATAACAGATGTAGCTTATGTTGAAGGGCTGGATTTCAATTTGCTAAGTATCAACCAACTCCATGATAAAGGATACAATGTATGATTCAACATGTGTATATGCCAAATCAAAGATGTTGAGACAAGTGAAGTTGTGCTATCTGGGACAAGAAAGAATTATATGTATGTATTGGATTGGTATACTGCAACACCAAGCACATGTCTGTTAGCAAAGAACACAACCCGAGTTGAGCTAGCTGTGGGACAAGAAGTTGAGTCACCTGAATTTCAAGACAATCAACAAGCTGGCAAGGAGTCATCTAGTTGAAGGCTTTCTAGACTCAGTATACAAGAAAAAGAGCATTTGTGATGCATGCCAGAAGGGAAAGCAAATCAAGTCTTCATTTAAGGACAAACAAAGTCATTCTTCAAAAGGATCTTGCATTTATTGCACATGGATTTATTGGCCCTGTTTTTAAGTGGAAAGAAATGCACCTTAGTGGTGGTGGATGATTATTCAAGATAAACGTAGACCATCTTTATGTGTAAAGAGAAGAAAACATTGCAGAAGCTTCCACAACTAATGAAGAGAGTTCAAAATGAGAAGAGCCAAACCATTATCAAGATAAGGTCTGACAGAGGAACTGAGTTTGTCAATGGGATTATAACTCATTATTGCATAGAGAATGGTATTGCTCATGAGTTATCAGCTACAAGAACTCCACAACAGAATGGAGTAGCTAAAAGAAGGAACTTAACCCTCAAGGAATCTTCAAGAACCATGTTAGCTGAAGCTGGATTGCCTAAGAGATTTTGGGCTGAAGCTATTAACACTGCGCGTTACACTTAAAATAGGTATATTATTAATAGGCAGTTGTACTAAACCCCTTATGAAATTTGGACAGGAAGAAAGCCTAATGTCGGATATTTTCATATCTTTGGGAGTAAGTGTATTCATTATATCAGCAAGGACAATTTGATAGCTTTTGATGCTAAGGTGTTAGGAAATTTATTTGTTAGATTTTGATGATACCATGCAAAACTTAAACTAGGAAGTTGGCACAACATTTTCCTTGTAATTTGCATTGTAATAGATAGGACTGAAATAGCTGAGTTAAGTCAGCTATGTCAAAGATTACAAGAAGTCAACTGCGGACTAAGTAAAGACTCTATTGTGTGTCAGCTGAGTAAGGCCATGAAGGAAGTCGAGAACTCGACTGAAGGAAAGTCAGCTGAGGAACAACTATGTGAAGTGTCAGTCAAGTCAACTTAAAGAGCCAAGTCTGTCAGTTAGAGTGACAGTTGAGTCAATCCTATGATTGAAGCTGACTCAAGTCGCCTGGGGTAAAGGCATCAGTCAAGTGGAGACAACTGACTTAGATCCGTTGGAATAAAGTCAAGAGTATTACTCCATATAGTAATATGTCGGGCTGCCAGGTCTAAAAGTGATTTTCCTAGAATTGTGCAACAGGAATGAGCCAATAGGAAACACTGCACCTTGTTTTAGACGTCTCTAATCTGAAATGGCATTTAATACGAGGAAAGGTCAACATCACAAAGGTTGCAGACCAAGACAAGACAAGCCAACAACCACAAAGTGACATTCGAAATTAACCTATCTCTTCAATGGGCAAAATTTTAAATGTGCACTATAAAAGGTTGAGGAAGCTATTTAGAAAAGGTGACCTGAACCTAGCAAGAGCAAGCATTATTCAAGCAATTAACCTGTAATATTCTCATAGCAATTCAAGCAATTCCTCAATCCTCAAACTCGAAGAAACTTGATCCAACATAAGCTGTGCAGGAGAGAGAACTTCAACCAGTTGAAGAGGAAGCTTTTGAAGAAGCAAAGGGCTCTACTTTCCAAGTTAGGATTGTAGAAAGGTTCAAGGGCGAACCATTATCAAGTTTGCTGGAGGGCTTCGTGATTAAATCCAAGAACTAGGAAGTGAGCTGATGTAGCAAGGCAGCTGCCCTGTGAAGAAGCTGAGTCGCAAGAGAAGCCAACTGTGGGATCAAGGCTGTCTCCAGACTGATAACCGCTTGTAAACTGATCTGTTACATAGTGGATTCCTCCAGGAGTTGGAGAAGAGAGTATTAGAAGAATTATCTCATCTTCGAACCTCTATAAAATATTTGTGTCATTTACTTTCAGCAAATTTACATTCGTGCATATTTACTTATTTGTTGCTAGTTTATATTTGATATCCAACTGATAAATAACCAAGTGCTAAAAATCAAGTGTTAAAAATAAGCTTAAAACAAATTAAAGGGTGTTAAGTCTTCCGCTGTTAAAAACCAAATCAGCCAAGTTAAGTATTTGGCTTAAGCAGCCGAGTTATACTATCAACAGCTCTATCGAGTCTGTTGAGTGGGTAACTTAGCTGAATAGCCAACTTAGCTGTCCCACAAGGACACAGCTGTTTGAGTCAACTCTGTTGAATATTTTTAAAGGACTAAAATCGAAAATTTGGTAAGGTTTATTCAATCCCCCCTTTCTAAACCTTACACCACACCCCTTGGGACCTACATATATAAGGCTGATGAAGGTATCTTCTTAGGAAACTCAGCTGAGATTAAAGCTTTCAGAGTGCTGAATAAAAGAACTATGGTCCCAAAAGAGTGTATCCATGTGATTTTTGATGAACCTAATATAAATGGAGAAGACATTGATGCGTTAGTGAAGACGAATGAGTCAACTATCCAAAAGAGTCCCTATGTTGAAGCAAGTATCAGAAGACTTGACCCTGATGAGGACGAGACAGTTGAATCTTAGAGACAGATGGAAGGCTTGCAGCTGAATGATAAAGATCAAGAAGAAGTTGTTCAAGACAACTTAGCTGCAAGAACACTCAACCCAACAGACTTACTGCAACAAGATATGAGATGGCTGAGAGACCATCCACCTGAGCTAGTCATTGGAGATGTAAGAGAAGAAGTAAGAACCAGATTTAGAAATCAACATGAAGCCATGTTTACTTGTTTCATCCCTCAAATTGAGCCAAAGGATGTGTCACAAGCAATGGATGACACTTATTGGATTCTAGCCATGCAAGAAGAGCTTAATTAGTTTGAAAGGAATAAAGTTTGGGAATTGGTTCAAAGGCCTACCCACCAAAATGTTATTGGTACAGAGTGGGTATTCAGAAACAAGATGAATGAAGAAGGATTTTACGTAAGAAACAAAGCAATACTGTTAGCCAAAGGATATTTCCAAGAAGAAGGAATAGATTTTGATGAAACCTTTGCACCTGTTGCCAGATTAGAATCAATAAGGATGTTTCTTGCTTATGCTGCACACATGAACTTCACAGTTTACGAAATGGATGTGAAGAGTGCATTTTTGAATGGACTTTTAGAAGAAGAAGTCTATATGGAACCACCTCCAGGTTTTGAGCTGAAAATTATTAGAGACAAGGTGTACAAGCTGAAAAAAGCATTGTATGGTTTGAAACAAGCACAAAGGGCATGGTATGATACATTGTCTAAGTTTCTTATAGACAATGGATTCACCAAAGGCAAAGTTGACAGAGCACTCTTCAGAATTAAAGATGGAGAGAGTATACTGCTTTTTCAAATATATGTGGATGATATCACCTTTAGATCCACATACAAAGAGCTTTGTGACAAATTCTCAAACCTTATGCAAGGAAAGTTTGAGATGAGTATGATGGGAGAGCTGACTTTCTTCCTAGGCCTTCAAGTCAAGGAAATGAATGATGGAACGCCATAAGTCAAACCAAATATACCAGAGATTTAATGAAGAAATTTGGTATGGAAAAGAAGTCATCTGTGAAGATTCCCATGAATACTTCTGTAAAGATGGATATGGATGCAGAAGGAAAGCTAGTTGATCAAACACGATATAGATCACTTATTGGATCATTGCTCTACTTGACTGCAAGCAGACCAGACATCACCTTTGCAGTTGGTGTATGTGCCAGATTTTAGTTTGATTCGAAAGAAAGTCATATGACTGAAACTAAGAGATTTCTGAGATACTTGAAAGGTAGCCAAGAAGTTGGCTTATCGTATCCAAAAGAAAGTGGATTCAAGTTGGTTGGATACTCAGACTCAGACTATATTGGATATAAAGTTGACAGGAAAAGTACATCTGGTACTTGTCAAATGCTAGGAAGTACTTGGTTCAACAAGAAACATAATTCAATAGCTACATCCACAACTGAAGAAGAATACATTGTTGTAGGCAGCTGTTGTGCCCAAAGTTTATGGATGGGAAATAGCTGAGAGATTATGACATAGAAGAGAAAGAAATTCCAATTATGTGTGATAACACAAGTGCCATTGCAATCACTCAAAATCCTATGTTGCACTCAAGAACAAATCACATTGATGTCAGGTATCATTTCATAAGAGATCATGTTGAAAAGTAAGACATAACATTGGAATATATATTAGCTGAGAAGCAGTTAGCTGATATATTCACAAAGCCCTTATGTGAATAGAGATTTGAATAACTTAAGAATGAGCTTGGTTTGATTGAGCTAAGTTAATAAGCCCAGAAGACTAATTCAACAGAGTAAAAGATGGGAGAATTTTATTTCAGAAGAGTTTTACTCATCCAGCATAGTGAAATAACCTTTTACAGTCGTTCAACAGAATCGAGTTAGCTGAACAGCTGAGTCTCATTCAGTGGAATAGAAGGAAGAGAAAAGTAGAATCAAGTCATAAATGATGAAAGCTAACTCATTTATGAGCTAAGTGACAAAACTAGGTCGTTTGTAATTAAGTGGGAATGTTTGACACATGACGTCAACAACATTAAATGTAGCACAGTAAAAGCTACGAACAATAACTCATGATTGGATATAAATGCTATCGCATTAATCACGTCGCAATTAATGCATTTTGAATGGTTTAATCATGACCGTTGATCAACTTTCAAACCTTGGAGGTTCCAAAATCGTCCTTTCACATCTCATATATATCCAAAATTGGTCTCCCTCAATACTTTCACTCTCAAACTTTCAAATTCTCAAGCATTCTCTGCAACCAGAAACCCTACAATTCTTCAAAAAAATTCTCAACAAATCAACAATGGCACCAAAAAAAACTACCTTGAACTTTGCAAAACATGGAGAGAAGGTCCACACCGGTTTTTTGGTGGACTTTGAAGGCCTTGTCAAGCAATCCAATGACAAGGAGTTGGCGAAGAAGGTAGCCGGACACCTTGAAAAGTCTGGGCTCAAGAAGGTTTTGTCAAGGAGGAGGTTGCAATGATCTATGTGGACGTTGTTGTTCTGACGATGCATAGAAAACCTAGATTATTAAGTTGGCACCTCATTTTCTATTTGTATTTCAACTATGTAATATATAATATATATGATGAGTTTAGAAGCAGCCAAGTTGAAGATCGCAGAAGTTGACACGCTTATATGTTGAGTTGCAGCTGAGTATCAAAGAAGAATGTCAGTCAAGTGAAAAAGTTGTGTCTTTCAGCAAACTAACAACTGAGTCATCCCAGATTCATGGAGAAGACTCAATAAAGGGGTAAAGCAAAATTAAGGACTCAAATAAAGTCAAGAAGTCTCTTTGCAAAAGAAAAGTCAAAGACTTACCCAAAATGATAAGAACCTCAAAGTTGTCTTGCTGAAAGAGTGTAAGTAGCTGAGAACCAATGGGATGTTCACAGAAGAGCTGCAGTGTTTCAGGCAACCTACAGAGCATTAATTTAAGAAGGGTAAACATCAAAAGTTGCACAACATGTAAAGCCAACGATTAAGAAGTGAAGTTTGAAAAATGTCTATCTCTTCATGTCATTATAAAAGGCTGAGGAACAATATGAGAGAAGCGTGAATGACACAAGAGAAAATCTGAGCAAAGCAAGCAACAGCAAAAATACTCTCAAGCTATAAATTCTAATTCTCAAGCCTCATTTCGAAGTGATTCTAACCAACACATTTAGTGAAGGAAGGAAGAAATCTTCAACCAGTTGAAGAGGAAACTATTTTTCTAAAAAAAGAGTGTGCACTTTCATGAGGTGAATGACGTGCAGTAAGGTTCGAGTTTGAGCCTGCTTTGAATTCGACAAAGGGCTATGTGATCAAGTCTGAAGGGTTTGAAAGGGCTGAAGTAGTGAGGCAGCTGCCTTACGAAGAAGCTGAGTCCCAAGAGTGGAGCTGGTTGTGTGACGAAAGCCTACTTGGACTGTTGTATCCATTCTGTAACAGCTGTTGTATTACTTCATTCCCTCCACCTGCTGGAGAAGAGTGGAGTAGAAGAATTACCCCATCCTCGAACCACTATAAAATTGACTTGTGTCTTTTACATTCAACAATTACATTTCACACATATTTAATACTGCTGATATATATTTGCTCACTCAACTGAAAATAACTTAACCTAAAAACAAGTGTTGTAAAACCATTTTACAAAAAGGTGTAAGACTTCCGCTGAAAAATCAAGTAAACTGAACTTTTAAAAAGAACTCACTTCACTCAGCTAAGTTACTCTATCAACAGCTTAGTCGAGTCTGTTGAGTGGTTAACTCTCCTGTTGAGGTTGAACCTAACTGCCTTTCAAAGGATTAAATTGTTTACTTATATAGAACTCTGATTTAAGTCTATTTAATCCCTCCTTTCTAGACTTAACTTAACACTCCTTGGGACCTAGAATTGTTTGTTGTGTTTGTATCAATTGGATAGTGTTGAGCCTAAAACCTATTCTGAAGCTGTAAAATTTGAACACTTTGTGAAATGGTAAAATGATATTGAATGAGGAAATAAATTCACTGCATGCTAATAATAATTGGGTTCTTGTTCTTAAACCTGCTAATTGTTCAGTTGTAGACTGTAAATGGTTGTTTAAGGTGAAACAAGAAAATGAGGGTGTTAGATACAAAGCTAGATTAACTGCTAAAGGTTTTACTTAGAAGGAAGGGATTACTTACACATAAATCTTTGCTCCCATTGTTAAGTTTGTCATTGTTAGAATTATG
Source organism: Rehmannia glutinosa (assembly GCA_016081115.2). NCBI lineage: Eukaryota > Viridiplantae > Streptophyta > Magnoliopsida > Lamiales > Orobanchaceae > Rehmannia > Rehmannia glutinosa. The sequence continues at coordinate 39,953,037 of CM071927.1, forward strand.
CTTGCATTAGTTGCATAGTTTAATTGGGAACTTAAACAACTTGATGTCAAAACTGCTTTTCTACATGGGGATCTGGATGACTATTTTTCAAGAAACAACCTGAGGGCTTTGAAGATAAATCTGGATCCAATTATGTGTGCTTATTTAAGAAGTCTTTATATTGCCTTAAACAGTCCCCTAGGTAGCGGAACAAAAAGTTTGATGAGTGCATGCTTGCTTTTAAAATTTAATAGAAGTCAGTTTGGTCACTGTTTATATTTTAAAATAGATGCTGAAAAACTTGTGTTCTTACTGTTGTATGTGGATGACATGCTTTTAATTGGCTCTTGTCTTAAGACTGTTGATCATGTTAGAAATTTCTTGAGTGCTAAGTTTGACATGAAATATCGAGGTGATGCCAAGAAGATCTTAGGTATGGACATAGATAGAGATAGGAAGAACTCTATGATATATTTGCATCAATCTTCTTATGTGGAAAATATATTGCAAAAGTTCTCTATGTCTAGTGCAAAATCTGTTAATGTTCCTTTTGCATCTCACTTCATGCTAAGTAAGGACCAGTCATCCAAGACTTAAACTAAATTGGATTCTATGAAAAACATTCCTTGTACTGATGCCATAGGTTTCGTGATGTATTTGATGGTTAATATTAGATCAGACATTGGTTATGATGTTTTTTATTTAAGTAGATACATGTCGAACTTAGACATGGTGCATTGGAATGCTATAAAATGGTTACTGAGATACTTGAGACATTCTGTAGATTATAGTTTAAAGTTTTCTAAAAGTGAAAATATCATAGTTTTGAAATATTATGTTGATTCAAACCATGCTAATGATAAAGACAATCGAAAATCAATAACTTCTTAAATTTTTACTTTGTGTGGTTCCTCCGTAAGCTGTAAATCTCAGTTACAACACATAGTGGCTCTGTCCCCAACAAAATCATAACAGGTGGCTATAACTGATGCATTAAAGAAGCTTTATGGCTTAAAAGTTTGATTTTAAAACTTAGTTTCAAAAAAAAAAAAAAAAAAAAACGATGTATTTTGTGGTTCTCATTTGGGCATTCAGTTATGTAAAACTCTCATTTTCCATGACAAAACTAAACATATTGATATATGTTTTCATTACATAAGAAACATATATTGTTTCAAAAGATACTAAGTATCTACCCATATCCAAGTTTAAAACTTGTTTAAAAATCTTGAATATTGAGACTGGTGATACAAGTTAATTTACCCCTCGGCTGCAACTTACTTTGTGTTTGTTGTTGTCTCAAAAGTTGGACAATTATTTGTTGGTGCTCTGAGTCATAATTTGCTTAAGTGCTTATTATGGCAAAGTCCTACCTAGCTTCGTGCGAAGTAGGCAAAAGACGATGATGTTGAATGGAAACCCATAAATGTCTAATTGAATCGAGCAATGAGCCAAATGTGGAGATTGTTGTGTTATTATCACATTGATTTAATCTGCTTAGCCCATGTTACCAACAATTTAAGCCCACTAAGAGCAGCCCATCAGCAACCAAAAGCCCAATTGTGTTTTACCCATTTCCAGCTCCGCGGGTCACTTATTCGGACTGCGGGATATATAATAAAACTCCACGAACCCTTGTGATCTAAGCCTATCCATCTATTCATTGGGATTGATCTTGATCATTCATTGCACCCTTAAATATCCCATCCCCGAAACTCTAACTTCATTTTGGGTGTTTCACTTCTCTCTAGCTCCCGAAATTTCTGAGTGTTCTCATCTTCCCCATCTCTCTAGAATTCTCCAAAATATCGTTGGGTTTTCTCTGTGATATTCTTGGTGTTGGTACATATCTGAGTGAATCTAGTGTGTGTCCACCATTTCTCGGTGTATAGTTATTCTTCTTTGTGAGGTTAGGGTATTTCTAGGGTTTTCTTAATGAAACACTGTGAAGGCTTTTCTAAGGCTCTTGTTGGCGTGGCTAAGTGTGGTTCCAACTTGGTTCTCTGGGTCTCGATTAGTGGTGGCGTTCTCCTTGGGTGGTTCCAGTCCCTGAGCCAATAATATTCAATATCGGTTTTAGGGTATTGACCCAAAAAATATTGTGTTATATTTTTCCTTTCTACAATCTTTATTTTCTTGAGTCTTAGAGTATTGATTGTATTAATAGGCTATCGAGTTTGTAATCAGTTTGTTCGTTGTGTTCATCCTTTTTTTCTGATGCGGATAGGTACCCAACAGTTTTTATAGGGATAGGCATTGAAATTTTCCAACCTTATTTCCTTGACTTGAAATTATTAGCGTGTCGATCCATTTTTAATCGTGGGAAATTGTGGTCAATATTTCCCCTTAATTTTGAAAACGAGTTAATCAAAAGGATGCTTCCCTTTCATTTCTGTTTCTAAGTTTTAAGGTGTTCAATTGTAGATCACTTTCAAATATATCCAACAAGTCTTTCCGGTTTGATGATAAATGGTATATATTCATGTACTCTGTTGACTGGGATATGAGAATGTTTGAATAGAATGGATTAATGAAGGAATTTTGAAGACTTGGTAATTAGGTTTCAGATATTGGAAGTTTACTTGGAGTCTAACAATCTTTTTTCTTATTTTTTTGTGCAAAAAGGTCCAACTTAACATGGTCTATTAAGACTCCAAAAAGTCCAATATTTGACGGGGATTCAGTTCTTCAACATGTAAATCCATATTACACAGTTTCTTCCTACATAAAATTCTTCCGGATGGAATATTTCTTTTTCTTTTTCTTTTAAATCTCTCTCTCATGTTTTTTTAGTATAATGTCTTGGTAAAACTAATAACCAAAGCCACATGTTTCGTGCTAAGCCATTCCACCGCTGCCTTATTAACACTTCTAATTTGATATGGAATATGGGCCTAGAAAATGCTAAAACAAGGTCATATTCCAATAATCTACTAAATCTAATTAAACTCTTAACTGATGATTATTACAGCTCAAAATCACTCATACTACTAATAACCTCAATGGTTAATGTTGAACTTCAAAAGTATTATTTTTTATTGGACAAGTATTATTTATTATATTCTAAAAATATATATTACTTCCTGTAAAATTATTTTATTTTACTTTAAAAGTATATTTTTATTTAAAAATTATTCTTGCTATTGATTAATGTTTCATGAAAAGTATCAGTTTTTACTTGAAAAATATTTCCTTTTGTTCTAATAGTATTACTTGCTACATCGTCTAAAATTATATAGTATTACATTTAAATCTATTATTTTTTACTTGAAAAATATCATTTTTCACTTGAAAAGTGTTACTTTCTTATTATAAAAGTACTACTTGCTATATCTTTTGAAATTATATATATTTCCTTTAAGCCTATTAATTTTTACTTAAAAATTTATATCTTTTACTTAAAAATTATTACTTATTAATTCCTTTGAAAGTATTGATATTTTCTTGAAAAGTATCAGTTTGTACTCAAAAAGTGTTACTTATAACATCTTTTAAAATTATATACTATTTCCTTTATAACTATTACTTTTTACTTGAGAAGCAATACCTTTTACTTAAAAATTATTACTTACTAATCTCTTTATAAGTACTAATGTTTACTAGAAAAGTATCATTTTTTACTCGAAAACGGTTTTTTTTATTGTAAAAATATTACTTACTACATCTTTTAAAATTATATACCATTTCATTTAAAATTGTACTTTTTACTTGAAAAGTAATACTTTTTGCTTAAAACTTGTTACTTACTAATCCATTTAGAAGTTCTAATCGTTCTTGAAAAATATTATTTTTTACTTGAAATGTATTACTTTTTATTGTTAAAGTATTACTTACTAGATCTTTTAAAATTATACTATTTCCTTTAAAACTCCTAGTTTTTACTTGAAAAGTAATTGTTTTTGTTTTAAAAATTATTGTTTACTATATTTATTAAATTTATTTATTATTTCCTGCTAACAAGTTGTGATTTGTATGGTTCTACTGAAAGCTAAATTTAATTTCCAATATTTTGGCCCACTAGCTCACCATTTTTTTTTAAAAAAAAAAGGACTAGCTCAACACCATTTGATTTACCTAGTTCTTTCTCTTTTTTCATTTGTTTTCCCACCTCATTTTTGTGGGACTTATTTGAAGTTACTTGAAAATTATTATTGATTCGTGTAGTAGCCATTGTTCTTGTGGTGTAATTATGTCAAAAGTGGGGTACGAAGTAGTAGTAATTGTTCATGCAGTAGTAATTTTTCATTTTCCCACCTCTTTTCTGTTGCTGACGAAAAGGAATGAATAACATGAAAAATTGGATGAAAATGAAAATCGAAGGTAATCACTCGAACTCCTAGAATTATGGCTGGAAATGCGGGGCAACTAAGAGAGAGAGCTGAAATTGCTATTTTTTTTATTTTTTCCTCCTTGGATTGGGTTGAGTTTGGGCATGGATTTAGGTTTAGATTTGGGTTTGGGTGTTGGAGCTCTGTCTCACGAATCTAGATCCGTGAGACGATCTCACAAGAGACCCACTCTAATATCTTTCTCATGTTGAAATTATGTTCTGATGTGCAGTCGTAACAGAGACTATTCAAAGACAAATTTGTTTGAAGTATTGTTATAAGAGACATTGTTGGAGTAAATATTTGTGGTGAGTCAATTAATGGGGAACGAGATTAGAGGTGTCAAGTGAGTCGAGTCGATTCGGTTCAATTCAGGTTGGTCATCTAGGGTTGGTCTAGCACTAATCCATTATAAGTATTGGTGTCCCTGGACCAGTCCTAAAAGTATGATATGGGCCCCTATTAGGCCTATAAATTATTAATGTGAAATTACATGAATACGCTATTTTTGGTACACATACCACACAATACGCTCCTATCACTTTTGTACCTATTTTTTTTCTTTTGTACCTATATTTGTTTACGCTCCTATATATTTTTTGATTATTTTTATTTTTTTTTCGTTTTGTTTGTTCCTGTATTGCTTTATATGTTATATATGTTGTTTCGATGTTGTTTAAATTTATTTCTTTATTGTTTCTATGTTGTTTCTTTGTTGTTTCGATGTTTCAAAACAACTTTTACCTATTTTTATGCTGTTTTTTATTCATATATTATTTTGTACATTGTTTCTATTGTTTCAGTGTTATTCTATAATATTTTTAATGTTGTTCTAATAATTTTTTTGTTTTGTTTTCATGTAGTGTTCAATGTGTAAATACAATTTTTTACCTATTTTTAAGCTCTTTTTATTCATGTGATATTTTTAATATTTTTTACGTTGTTTTTGGGTTGTTTCCATCCCTTTTTAATGTTGTTCCGATGTTTCTTTGTTGTTTCCATGAAGTTTTCGATGTTTAAATATAATTTTTACTTATTTTTAACTCCTTTTGCTCATATGGTGTTTTCTATATTGTTTCTGGTTTGTTTCCATATTGTCTCCTTGTTGTTTCCATGTTTTTTATGTTTTCATGCATTGGATACAAAATTGAATTGTATTTTTTTATTCATGTTGTTTCTATAATATTTTTAATTTGTTTGGTTTTAATATATGTTGTTTTTATAATATTTTTAATTTGTTTGGTAAAATAGTACCGGAAAACGTAAAAGGATGACATTGTCTTCAAAAAGTGGGGCATTTTTGTTAATTTCCCAATTATTAACCCACCCACCCCAACCCAGGACTGACTCGGGCCCGGGTTAGTTGGGCCAATTTTATTTACTTTTTTCTATTTCTACACAACTAAATGTAATAAACTAAGTAAAATATAGTATAAATACTCTAAAAAATATCACTAAGGGCTTGTTTGGGTACCATGAAATCAATGGATAAGCTATATAATCACAAGTTGTCTACTATTTGGGAACAATGATACAAGCTCAGGATTCCAAGTAGGCCCGAGTGGCGAGTATTAATTCTCTTGCGGGGGGGTTATGTATCAAGGCCTAGACCGTTCTGGAACTGCTGGTTCCAATTCCAAAATCGCCAATTCCGATTCCAAAACTGTCGGTTCCGATTCTGCATTTTGGAGGAACCAAAACCAAAACCGCTGCTTCAGGTTCCGATTCCAAAACCGAAACATGGTTCCACTTAAGTTTTAACCGAATTTTTGTTTATCTTTTGATAATTTTTGATTTTTTTAAATGGTTTATCAATTTTGATTATAAAAAAAGGAAAAAGAAAGAAAAAGACTTGAACTTAATAATCAATTGAGTTTTGTACTTAATATTAATGATTAATAAAACTGTCTATGTATACTATTAGAGTATAAAATAATCAAAGTTCATGTACGCTTACAACATTTGGTTTAAAACGTGTCTCATGTGGTTACGAATGTAAAACATTATAATAAACATTTAACATTTCTTATAGCATATTTTACCAAATGAAAATAAAAAAATATTTGTTTTAACCTTGAAACAGTCGGTTCCACCACGGTTCCATCGATGGTTGTAACGACGGTTGAAACCGCCGGTTCCTTAGTTTTTGAGACCAAGGAACCGGAACTGAAACTGGAACCGGCCTATATGGTTCTGGTTCCAGTTTTGGAACCATTGACCGGTCAACGGTTTTGTTGTTCCGGTTCCGATTTGAGAATCCGGTTTTGGTTCCATTTGGCCACCCTTAAGGCCTGACCCTGATATTATATAATCTGGTTTTTGAACCCAAGCTTATTTGCATTTTTTGCCCTCAAAATTCCTCATATTTTTAATCTTTATTGATCTTTCTCACGGTGCATGTGCAATTCTAGCAACAGGAACTCATTTTCGCTTTTCTTCGTAAATTCACATTGTCTTCTAAATGTTGTCACTAGTACATAAAAGACCATATGCATCGCCCAATATGGATCGCTTCCCAATGATAAACGATGCATAAAGTGGGCGGTGGCAAAATTGAAAATAATACAAACATTTTAGGTATCACTTGTTGATTAATAGCCGATACATATAATATTTTTTATTTTTTTTAATTAAATAATTACTTTGGGTATCGGTTCCTATTTAAAAAACCGATACCTAAAAAATACTTTATGCAGCATTTTCTTAACAAAAACCGATACATAAAGTACTTTTATTTTTTAATTAATTTTTTAAGCTAAATTTTGAAGCCCAGCGGCAAGCTGCACACATCGTCAATCTCAATTCACAAAACATCACCTGCGTGCACATCTCCGTCCCCGTCGATTCAAGCCCGTCCCCGTCGCACCTAGCCTTAGAAGTCGTCGCGATCCTCAGTGGTTTCTCTCTCGCCCCGTTTTTCGCTCACGCCGAGATCGTCGCTTTTTGGGAGGACACGTCCACCTCCTACGCATCCTCCGCCGCTAGCGGCGGCGGGGCGGCTTGACGCCAATTCTCTTCAGGAAGGACCACGTCTCCACTCTCCATGTCTCAGAGCTCCGATCTGGGTGTGTGTGTGTTGGATTAGCGATAAGTTTAAGCCGTCGTGGCCGTTGGAGCATTTCCTTTCCATTCCTACTTGGTGCGTGGTGCCTATGCGCTGTTTCTTGCCTAACGTCTCCTTCAAGGTAATTAGATTTCAATAAAAGTGAAAAAATTGCAAATCCTCTGTTTCTGGTGTTTTACCTTGGTGCGTGGTGTTTTTGTTGAATTTGGGTGAAAATTTTATTGGTTCATTTTGTGTTTTAACTTGGTGTTTGTGATGGATTAATATACGTGGCTCAATAAATTACACAAATGTTCCAACTATGCTTAGCTCTTTTTTCCCCTTAAACTTTTGATGAAGTTTCTTTCATTTGTTTATGAAATGAAACTGCAATACTAGGTTGCTCTTACTTTGTAGAAGAATGGAACAATGTTTATGTCTTGTTTGTCGACTAAAGCCTGCCAGTCATGTCAAATTCAAGACTGTATCATAAATTAGGTTTTCTGGGTCTTTTGGATTGTTACTTTGTTGTATTTCATTTAATTCCAGGGGCAGGGCAACACTCTTTTTTAGAGTTTAACCGAATTAAAACTTGGATGTATGCTGGTTCAAACATAGGCTAGTTTAACCTAAACCAAGTTTTACAGAGTCTGTGTATTGCAAATCACATTGTAAGTCAAACGGCAGCAATCAGTCTCAGTGAGTGGTCACCAAGCTTGTGAAAACTTGCTAACCAGGTTCAGCTTCAAGGTATCTTGCTTATATGAGCACATTTTTAATCCAAGTATAGTCATCCAGGAGCATTTCTTCTCACTAAGAACTTTACGAGTAAATTTTTAATGAAATTTCTGTGGTCATGATATTTTTAACCTTCACACCTCACATTGTTGCCTACAGGTTCAGCTTCAAGGTATCTTGCATTTCAGTGCTTAACCATCGATTCCTCATGTAATGCATGAATTCCAATTCGTACCAGCAGTTGATTCCTTCTTTTTATAATACAGTTCTTTTCATGACTATGTCCATCTCATCACCCTGATTAGTATTTATATTAGCTCTGCCATTATCAGCACCAGGAACAAAACTCTCTCTAAAAGCTGCTGGCTGCTGATTTATTACAACTTATTTCTCAGATACAATTGAATTTGAATAACATGAGACAAAATTATGTAAAAAGAGCTCATGATTGAGTCATACCTCAGCCCTGCTAGTCGGAGTATTCCCACCATTTTCTCTTTTCCTGGCAACACCCTGTTCGGTCCTTGTAGAGCCGTTAATGTATGGATCAGATCTGCCTTTTGTCCGTGTGATATCTGATCCAATGGAATGGAGGCCACCACACGTGGACAAGTCCTTGTGCTTGTTGCCTAATATCATAAAACCGTATTTGTAAACTATAGTGTTGGAAGTTAAATCATTATTTAGCAAAGAAGGTGCGATTGAGCACCAGCAATCTCAGGTTCTTGGTGGTTGGACTTGTTTGTTGATTCCTTCTTATCCAGGTCCTAATAAACTTGAATCATTAGTACAATATCCACATTGAAAATATAATCATGATTTAGCAGTTAAATAGCAATCCCAATTATACCATAGCATCTGTTGTTAAAAGCTTCTCGACTTCAATCAGCTTTTTCTTAGTAAGATCAGAATGGATCACGCGCTTGCCTGGGACAATAGACGACAACATGTCTGTCAATGACAGCAATCTTTACTTTGGTGAGAAAAAAATACTAAGTAGTGACATATATTTACCAAGTCGACGTTTACCACCGGCCTCAACAAAGCCTTCTTGTGTCATTTCAGTGCAGACTAATACTGTATGGAGGGCATCAAACTATCAATACAGAGTTTTTCTTGTCTCCAAAATATGAAACAGCTTTAGTTTTATATAAGCTATTGCACTATTTTTCTTTTCCCTTAATTCTGTTTTTTCACTCTAAGTGTGTATGCAAACTCTTAAACAAAATATTAGCTTCTAGATGGAAAAACTTGTTTTTTGCATGTAGAAGCTAGGAATCACTTTTTTCTAGAGTTTGCAAACACTCCCTTCCTCTTTTAGCCAGGCAATAACTGTACAGTTAGCAGTTTTCACTAAAACCTTCATATATCCATAAAATAAGGATAATTACAGAAAAACCCCTCAGGCTTTGGGCTATTACAAAAAATAACGAGAGATTTTGAAAATTATAAAATATAACCTTAAAGGGCGTTTTGTAAATTTCAAAAGCCTGTAGGTTTTTTGTAATAAGCTCAAACCTCAGGGTTTTTTATAAAATCAAATTTTCTCTTTGATGACACTTTATTTCAAGTTTTTGATCAGAATGTGATTATAGTAACAAAAAAGGCTTTTACTAAATACTAACAAATGCACTAGCATTAACCTTAAAAATTTCTTGCTATCTTTCTGTATGGTGCAAAATAAAAGTCATTTTTTTGGGCTGTAGTAATTATAGAGTTTACTTATGTTACAATGTATAACAAAATAAACAGACAGTAAAAATGTGGCTTTTGGCTAACACACTCAATATTCTCAATCTACCAAAAAAAAACATTGTATGAAGATTCTGAGCTATCCAGATTATAAATGTACGAAAACATGCTACCAAAAAGTGCAAAAAATATGAAAATTCTGTTAATATGTTGAACAAGTATAACAAAACTGAGAATGATTTGTGTGCTTTTAATCATGCTTATCTGTAATATGAAGATAGATCACTCTTCTCTTCTCATATGTACATCGTTTTAAATCACTTCTCTTTCTCAAATAGATCAGTTTATCTTCATTTTTTTTTACTTTTTTTCCTTTTTATTTCGTTTTTATTGATTAATTCACGTGTTTTCTCATATGCAGGGCTGAGCAAGAGAAGTCTTAAGTCAAGAGAAGCACTACAGAAAGTTTATGACTACATTTTAGCTGCCACTTCTTTGTTTCGAAGGTAACCTCTAAAACATATTTTGCAGTGAGGAATATTTTAGTTTTAAATATTATTGAATTTAATATTATGCAGTGGTAGATATGGATCGTAATTGGATGTATGGTCGACACAATACACTTGAATATCTGCAAGGGGTTGAAAATTTTATAAAATTTGCTGAGGAAAATCAAATTAAAAATGGCGAGGAAATGATTGTGTGTCCGTGTTGTGACTGTAAGAATCTGAGAAAGTTTCGTAGTTCTGAGCAAGTGAAGAGCCATTTGATGCATCGTGGTTTTAAGGAAGGGTATACACGATGGATATGGCATGGTGAAAGTCTTCCTCCTAGTACGAGGACCAATGATAATACAGTTGAAAATGAGGATAGTAATCATGACGGTATTCATGCAGAGACTGACGATAATGATGTCGAGAATGATGAAATAGATGCAATGATGCATGATCTTGATGAAGATTTTAACAAAATTCCTCACGTATTTGATAGTTTCTTTGTTGATGCTGGAAAACCTCTATTTCCTGGATGTAGTAAATTTACCAAGTTATCTGCCATGCTTAAACTATATAACTTAAAAGCAAAGAATGGATGGAGTGACAAGAGTTTCACGGGGTTATTAGTGCTTTTAAGAGACATACTTCCTGATGATAACGAACTTCCTAGCTCAACCTACGAGGCAAAGAAAATGTTGTGCCCACTAGGTATGGAGATTGAGAGGATACATGCGTGTCCAAATGATTGTGTACTTGTCATCGTAAAGAATTGAAGAACTTGAATGTTTGTCCAAAGTGTGGGGCATCACGGTATAAAAGAAAAGGCACAAATGATAGAACGAGGGATAAGAAAGGTCCACCAAAGATGATGTGGTATCTCCCATGATACCAAGATTTAAACGCTTGTTTGCAAATGCAAATGATGCGAAGAATTTGCAGCATCTTTGAAGGAGGAAAGAAGATGGAAAACTAAGACACCCACCGATTCACCTCAATGGAGAAACATTAATCGAATGTTTCTGAATTTGGTTGTGAAAACAGAATCTTAGGCTTGGACTATGTACGGATGGAATGAACCCCCATGGTAACATGAGTAGTCGACACAAAGACTTGGCCGTGCTTTTATCAATTTACAATCTTCCTCCTTGGTTGTGTATGAAGCGCAAGTACATCATGTTGTCGTTCTTTGATATCGGGCCTAAACAACCGGGAATGACATAGATGTGTACTTAGCCCCACTTGTTGAAGATTTGAAAATATTGTGGAACAAAGGTGTGATGGTGTTTGATGCATATACTCAAACAAACTTCTCCTTGCGGCGATGATATTTTGCACGATAAATGACTTTCCAAAGATATGGTAATTTGTCGGGTTATACTACTAAAGGAGCTAAGGCATGTCCCATTTGTGAAGATGAAACCAGTGATCTTTGGCTAAGCAATTGTAAGAAAAATTTGTTCATGAGTCATCGAATGTTTCTCCCTATTGACCATCCCTATCGAAAGAAGAAAAAACCTTTCAATGGGAAAACCGAGACTCGGGTAGCCCGTTTGCCGTTATCGGGACATGCGCTTCTACGAACGAGTTAAAGATATTGATGTTGTGTTGGGTAAACCATTAAAACTGCTCGTAAGAGTCTTTGGAAGAAAGAGGTCTATATTTTGGGATCTACCATATTGGGAACATTTATCGGTAAGACACTTTTTCTCGATGTGATGCATGTTGAGAAAAATGTTTGTGATAGCATTATTGGAACATTATTAAACATTCAAGGTAAGACAAAAGATGGCATTAATGCTAGAAAAGACATGGTAGAAATGGGGATACGGGACAAGTTAAGTCCACAAGAATCGGGAAAGCGAACATACCTACCTCCAAATTTGTTATACTATGTCCAAAAAAGAAAAACAAGTTTTTGTGAGTGTTTAAATGCTATCAAGGTTCCATCTGGTTATTCATCGAATATTAAAAGACTTGTGTCAATGAAGGACCTCAAATTGGTTGGTATGAAGTCTCATGATTGTCATGTCTTAATGCAACACATATTACCAATTGATATTCGATGTGTGTTACCAAAACATGTTAGACATGCCATTACAAAGCTTTGTTTTTTCTTCAATGCAATTTGCAGTAAAGTTGTTGATCCGGAGGTGTTGGATGATTTGCAGGCCAATGTGGTGATAACTTTATGTCAGTTTGAAATGTATTTTCCTCCATCATTTTTTTACATTATGGTGCACTTAATTGTTCATTTGGTGAGAGAAATTAAGATGTGTGGTCCAGTGTTCTTGCGGTATATGTATCCGTTTGAGAGATACATGGGGATATTGAAAGGATATGTGAGGAATCGATTTCGACCTGAAGGGAGTATCATTGAAGGTTATGCTGCTGAGGAGGTTATTGAGTTTTGCACTGGTTATTTAGATAATGTTGAACCAATTGGTGTTCCTAAATCTCATCACGATGGAAGACTCGGTGGAAAAGGTACTATTGGGTTCAAGCTGGTTGTCCCAAATGCAGAATTGCGAGATAAGGCACATGAACTCGTATTGCAACACCTTCACGAGGTTCGTCCATATTTGGACCAACACAAGTTCATTTTAAGGCAGGAAAATCCATCAAAAGGTGAAAGATGGGTGACTAATGAACAAAATCGCACATTTTTAAGATGGTTCAAAGATACAGTGATGCGAGAGTTATCTCAAACACCGAACAATATCAGTGAAACGATAAAGTGGTTAGCATATGGCCCTGATTTGCATGTGAGGTCTTATGAAGGATATGACATTAATGGGTATAGATTTTATACGAAAGGTCAGGATGATAAGAGTACAATGCAAAATAGTGGAGTTACATTGGTTGCACTATCAAGAGATTATGCTTGCTAAAGATACCAAACCAAAGAGAGATGCTACTATGTCATACTATGGTGTCATTGAAGAAATTTGGGAACTTGATTATAAAGTGTTTATGATTCCTCTCTTCAAATGTATCTGGGTTGATAATAGACGCGGTGTGAGGGTAGATGAACTGGGTTTCACTTTAGTAGATTTTGGTCGGTTGGGCTATCATTCTGAGCCATTCATACTTGCATCACAAGCAAAACAAGTATTTTATGTTAATGATCATGTTGATACTAAGTGGTCAGTTGTCCTTCAAGGCAAAAGAAGTATTGTTGGTGTTGGTGATGTCGTAGATGAAGAAGAGTACAATCACTGTGACGAAACTCCTCCATTTTCTCTTGGTATTCAACCTTTAACTTTAGGGGAAGATAATCTTGAAACAAATTACATGCGTTCCGACCACGAAGAGGGATTGTGGATTGACCATCAAACATGATATGCATTTAAACTTGTAAGATTAATTCTTGCATACCTTCTTCATGACTAATTATTTTTCAATCATATCTCATTCGTCATTAATTGTTGCTTTTTTAATTGTATACACATTCATCATTAATTATTACATGCATCATTCATGATTAATTTTTGCATACCTCATTCGTCATTGATTGCTTTTCTAATTACACTTATATTTTTTAATATATGCAGGTTCATCGTAATGAAGAAAAAAACGAGAGGTTCAACAACCTGCAAGAAAAAGATAAGCAAATATGGCACAAGTATCTCTATTGAGTTTGACCCTCATGGTCAGTCGCGATTGGTCAAGATGCTAGATACTTCAAAAGCTACATTGGCGGTTTGGTTCGAATCATATAGATGTTAACATTACCGATTGGCATCAAGTGGACCAAGGGCTTAAAGATATGATTTGGGAAGATACTAAGGTGTCTAATAACTTTATTGACATTATTTGTTGTTATATGTCCGACTAATCATTTATTGGTTTTAAAGCTTATTTGATTGTGTGTGATTGTAACTATTCAAAACACTTCAACATTCCCAATGACGATCGAAACGTGTTACTTTAAAGGTCATGGGGGCAATGTGGAGAGGCTTCAAAATAAGATTGGTTGGAAATTTCATCAAGACAAAACACAAAACATATAGTTCTCCGCGCAAATTGTATACTTCGATCACGAGTGCACAATGGGAGAAATTTGTGGCGGATCGTCGACAGATGAGTTCAAGGTATGTAATCAATTATTTTATATAATAGTATTATTTTATTAATTAATAAACTAAAATGAAGTGGTAATTGTTATTGTAGGAAAAAAGTAAGAAAGCGAGTGAAAGTCAATCGCAAAATGTGCACCCACATTATCTAGGGCCAGTTGGATACATCGGCAAGAGACCGGAGTGGATTAAATCAGACCCTTTATCATCTTCATCTTCGTGTGCACTTATGAGCTCCGTCATTCCATCACACGATCGTAGTTTAGATTGGCTTCGAGCCTGGTCTAAAAAAGGAGAGGATGGGAATTATTACATCCCAAACGATGCAACAAAGGCGATATTTGAGAAAATTGTAAGTATTTTTTTGAAATATTCTGAAAACATAATTAATATTGAGAATAATGTTAATATTTTGTTTTTCAATTTATTGTAATTGTAATAGGTAGAAAAGGCTGAAGAAACCACCCAAGGGTCATTTGTACCAAAAGACATCATGATATATTGTCTGCGGCCCTTGGCAAAGAGGAGCATCCAGGTCGGGTGAGAGGGGTTGGTGGATACATCGGCATAAGGGACGTTTTTGGCAAGCCAGACCAAATTCGTGGGCGGTCAGCTGGATTTGTTTCAGTCGACGATCTTAAAGAGATCATTAGAAATGAAGTGAAACAATAGATGCAATCTAAGATTGATATGCTAGAAAACAAACTGGATTTAGTTTTTAGACACATGAGCCAGCATATGCCAGATGTTGATCTTGGGGCTGAGTCTGATCCTCCTGCAAGCGTGCAAAAACATGCTGATCCACCACCTGCCCATAGCAGTTGCCACTCGGTTGACCCGAGCCCATTTAGTTTGATTCGGGTAATATAATATTAATGTTTTCATTTCAAATTTTGAATGATATTATTTCATCAGTTGGACTATAATTAATCTTTAATTTATATTGAATACTAGAATCCGATTCAGTGTCATCTCGCCTTATGTGTTGACGGAGATACAAAAGTAGTTGCGAGAGGGATGGTTCACCCAATCGAACCTCACACTGTCGTGCACCATAAAAAATTGTTAACCGGTCATGTAAAGGTTTCTGTAGATGAGATTGTTGATGGTGCGGAGCTACTACTTCTACCTATGCAAACTCAATACCATACCAGAGTGGGTGAAGTCATTGGTAGCTTTACGCAATGGCCTATGCATTTAGTTCTTTTAGGAGAGGTAATATATGTTTTTTATTTCAGAGTCAATTATTGAATAGTAGTTAGTTATTTTTCCTTTAATTGTCATATTAATAATTTCTATTTGCAGGAAGATATAAAGTCAAAATTGAAAAGAAAAGATCACGTGTATATGACTGGTGAGATATCTTCCGTTGTTGATGCTACATTACAATATCTAGGGAAGAACTGCAAAAAGCTACACTCGTTGTTAATCTCGATGCCTGCGAGTGCGGATTACTTCCAAATGGACCTAGATTAGTCAGTTTTCCATCATTCAAATGTTTCTGGCATTTTCGTGATGATAAAGGACATTGTTGACTTGTTCAAGATGGATTGGCTTGATGTTTCTATTATACAAGTGTTTATATTGTAAGAGTTTTTATATTTCGTTAATTTGATATTAAACTTTAATTTCATTTGGTTTTGAATTTGTTTATTTAATGATTTTTAGGTATCTTAATGGGTTGTGCGAGCAATTCAATATCGAATCCATCGGGTTTTTATGTCCGTCGCAGATCGCGATGCAAAATATTAACCTAAATGTCAGTGGCGTGACATCGTATCTAACTAAGGCCATGCTGGACATGACTCGCACAAATTTCATTTTAGCGTCGTACCATCAAGAGTAAGAAAATTATTTATTTCTTTATCTATTTTCACTCTTTTGCAACTTTTATATTTATATTAAATGTAATCTTCGTGTTTATAATATGTAGTGATCATTGGTTCGCTAGTGATCCGTATTGCTTCTAGAACAAGATACATCTTAGATTCGAAAGATTGTATGCGCACCTCGAGATCAAGGCACCATTGAATGTGTAAGTATAATTACATATGAATAACTACTATGGCATATTATGTTTGTTGCATGTGGTTGATATTTATTATTTTATTAGTTCTTAATGTACATTATTACTTTATATAGAGCATTTCGGTCATATTGGGATCAAGTAGGTAAAAAAGGACGAAACACAACTTGGACTAAGCTTAAGGTATATATACAAGCTAAAATTTTAAAAGGTTAGTATTGTTTAATTAATGTATTGTTTAGATCACTATCCACTATATTATTATGTAGTGTCCTCAACAGTCGGGAGGCAGTGAGTGTGGATATTATGTTATGAGATTTATGTGGGAGATATGCACGAAAAAGTCTGATGCTTCTTCTTTAGATAAGGTACGTAAAAAATAATATATAGTTACTTACTAAGTGTTTTTAATTAGTATAGTTAAAAGTTCTTATGAATCTTTTGTAGGACTCATTTGGAGATAAACCGTACACTCAGGAACAAATAGACGAGATACGCGAACTATGGGTGCAATATTTTATTGAAAATGGCATCTAGTTCTTGTCGATGTTAGGTATGCTACTTAATGCTAGCTATATTTTATTGATAATTTTTATTATTTTTCCTTCACATGCCATGTTTGGGATCTTTTACTTTCTTCTTCTCTTATTCTTACAAATCTTTCTAAGTTAAAAATCCTCCACTAGAAGTCTGCTATTTTTTTTGTGATTCTTGCAAGTGTACAAAATCAAAGACTATACCTTTCAAATCCTTTAAAGATGTTTTACACGCATTATCTAAGGCTAATGATTCCGAAGTGGTCGTAGGCATGCGGTAATTATTGCTACAACATTGCTAATTGAATTACTAAAAGTATATATTTTGGCAAAAATATTTCAGAGAGTTAATATTAAAGCTTCTTATTTTTTTCAGTCTTTGGATATGGATCTTCTATGTACTCTTCATATTCTTCCATGCATATGGTAAGGCTTAAATATTTGGGATAATTACAAAAAGGCCCATTTGGTTTGGGCTAATTACAAAAAAATATGTTTGCCTTTGTCAATTCAGTATTTCACAGCTATGCTTGGCTGCCCTTCATCCCATTATTGGTAAGAGATGAATATGGAGTATATCTTATTGCTAGAGTAATATGATATGACAAATACAAAGAAATTAATCATGTATGTGTATTCGTATAAGCCGGAATATTAATCTTGATAACTTTGCGTGTCAACAATGCAGAATGAATTCCCTATTCTGGCTAGGTTTGGCTAGGTTGCTGATGATTCTCAAGGTAAAGGATACTGGAGGAAAACTAGAGGTTGATGGTGTTGATTCATCGTTTATGGTGGTAATATTTCCTCTCATGCTTCTTTAATATTGGAATGTGTAATTTCTATCCTCAAACTTGCCATTATTACAATTCTTTTTTACTCCACTTACAACTTCAAAATTTCTGGTATAAAGTATAAACCATAGTAATCAAGAACAGTTGAGGATAACAGACTGATTATTTCCTAGTGAAGTGGGCAACGATTACATTAGCTCTATCAAGAGTCAACTTGTAAATAACTGACTGGTTCAGCCCTCAAAAAAAAAAAAAAAAAAAAAACTTGTAAACCGGAAATACCAATTGCCTAACATTTCATAATGTTGCCAATTGATTTCTGTTGCTTGTCCTCGAGATCATTAAGTGAAATGAAGCAGCATGTTTATACTAAATTAAATGAACACCAAATATTGTACTTGACTTCACTTAGTAGAAGTTCTTCCCAAAAAATTAAGAAACAAGGCTTACCTTCTCTCTAATTACATGTTCTTGATGTGGTATGCATCTCCCCATAATGTTTCCAATTGATTTCACTTAGTAGCGAAGATGTTTTGTTTGTCCCCTCGCATCAAACTAATCACCCGTCCCGAAAGTTTAATTACAGGATAGCTTTAAAGTGTGAAAATAGACTATTTAAACTCACTTTCCATTTCAATATAACAGGGGCTGATTGTTGCTAAAATACCTCCATCTAAAGGTGATCAGAATGATGGAGTTGGGCTTCAAAAGCTCGGTTTTGGAAGCACTGCTATTTGCTATTGCAACTTGGAAGCTTGATTGAAACTCCCAAAACTTGGAAATTGCGTGACCGTTATTAACTGGGATATTTTTAGAAAAGTAAGGATTTGAAGATGGGAGGCAACAATGAGTCATTATGATGATTAGCGCTTATTGTTGACAAAGGAATGAATGTTAATGTGGTTGCTCTACGTTTTTAAGTTGGGCTTTTATATATCATTCAATTCGAGTTTGGATTGTGATTATATAATTAGTTTTGTTTTCCATTGTGTCCATTACTGAATAAACTTTATGGACTAAAAAATGTCATGAATTTTTGGGTTGTATTATTATTTGTGGTCTAGATTTTGATTGAGCAAATAATTTATGTGCAGGGATGTCGGTAATTGAAAAAAAATGTATTTAAAAAATAGTAACAATAGGCATCAGTTATTGTTATCAACTGATGCACAAACTGACTTTATGCATTGTTTGTTTGCTTAAAAACTGATGCCTATTCTTTACTTTAGGCATCGATTGAAACCGATGCCTATACATGTGATTATATGCATCGCCTTCATATGCATCGCCGTTGGAACTGATGCTTAAAGTCGTTTACAACCGATGCAAATGGTCAATTTTGTACTAGTGTGTTCATGGTTAATTTCCACTGATTAAAGACGTATCATCCTCATGGTTCCCAGGTTTGCAACCGTTGTTATTTCCTGCAAATGAGCATTTTCCTTTAGTCAAGCAACTCCTACATCAAAATAACATGGTAAAGGGAAGAGCAAATAGCGTCTGCTACATGGCTATTTATATATTGATCTGTAGTTTCAGTACATCATTTTATCTCAGTTTATGCACTATCCTCACCAAGAAAATTGGGAAGCGGCCCTTCGTCGTGTGGTTCATTATTTGAAGGGGAGTCCAGGACAAGGGATTCTTTTACGATTTGAAAGTGAGTTGTTTGTATCTGGTTGGTGTGATTCAGATTGGGCTAGCTATCCTCTTACGAGACGATCTTTGACAGGATGGTTGGTTTTTCTTGGCAACTCACCTATATCTTGGAAGTCGAAGAAGCAACATACAGTTGTTAGATCTTCGGCGGAGGCTGAATGCAGACGTATGGCTACCGCAACTTGTGAATTAAAATGGTTGAAGGCTTTACTGCTTAGTTTGGGTGTTAATCACACTCGAGCGATGAATTTATTTTGTGATAGTCAATCTGCTCTTTCTATAGCTCAAAATCCAGTTTTTCAAGAGTGTACGGAACATATTGTGGTTGACTGCCATTTTGTTCGAGATGCTATTATCGAAGGTTTGATCAATCCATCGCATGTCCTACTGCTGAACAACTTGCAGATAAGACTTTGGGCATGCATCAGTTTGATTATCTTCTCGACAAGTTGGACATTTGTGATTTACATGCTCCAACTTGATGGGAGGTACTGAGATTAACATGAAGAATTAGTGCTTCGTTAGGAATATAATTCCTTATCGGTTAGTTGACATGAAATCTGTTGGAAAAATGAAGGAAATTGCATCTTAGGGTGTGATTTTCTTGGGACCTCGATTGTCTAATGACAACAATAAAAGTGGATTCTTGTTCTACTCCATGAGTGTTGGAATTTTACTATAACAAATACAAAATTCATAAATCATCTTAGAACATGCGGAATAATTTCTAGGATAAAACATTATGCTATAATCATCAATGATTTTTATGGAATAGTGGAATACTTGGATCCATCGTATGTAAGAACTATATGTGGAATACCTTCAATATGCGATCTCCTACGATCGTGATCCAATGAGCACGAACGGATCTCCCACGAACACGAACATGGTTTGGTTTTATGGTCGTCCTCAACTAGATCTCTGGATTTCTTATGGGACCTTCGTTTTCCATCTTGATGGGAGAATAGAAAATTATGTGCGATTTAGTATATTGGGGACCATAATCATAGAGTTCTTTATATAGTATCAGTTAGGGTTCCCATAATCCCCTAAGTTGATTCCTATTAGGTATCTACTCTTTGTTTCCATATCAAATTTAGTAGCCTTATAACTCCATCGGATTTAGATCACTTAATTAGTCCACTAATAATTAAATAACAAATGTAATTGTAACTAAATATGTTGCCCACATATTATGAATTAAATAATTGCCAACAATATCCCACTTGGGCTATATATTGTTCCATAAATAATTATATTTCCTTATGTGCACAACTGCATGTCATTTATTCTTTGACTGCTTCCTGACAATCTGGTCCATCTCGTACACTAGAAATGAGACTATCCCAATTTTCATCACATTCAATATCGTGACTCAACCAAGATAATCACCATACTGGTACACTCAATGACATAAATCAAATATGGAGAGCAACATGGAAATATCATGTAATGTGATCTTAATCATGCCTACTTCCAACTGGTCCAACTTTAGTCTTTAATGAGATCAATCCATATGTCTGTACCTTTGAAGGATCTACTGCAATCCCAGTGCCGGATACTATATGTCCCAAGAATGCGACTTCACTAAGCCAAAATTCGCACTTGCTGAATTTGGCATACAGCTTATGCTCTCGTAGTGTCTCTAAAATGATTTTCAGATGACGTTCGTGCTCTTCTCTAGACTTAGAGTATACTAGTATGTCATCAATGAATATCACTACGAATTGATCCAAATAAGGTTGGAAGACTCGATGCATCAGGTCCATAAATGCTTTGCTGGTGCATTCGCCGACCGAAAGGCATTACTACAAACTTGTAGTGTCCATATCGGGTTTGAAATGCGCTTTTAGAAATGTCTCCTTCGCGGATTTTCAGTTGGTAATATCCTTGTTGTAAATCAAACTTGAGTACACCGCTGCTCTTGAAGTTGATCAAATAGTTCGTCTATCCTCGGGAGGGGATATTTGTTCTTGATGGTCACACTATTAAGTCCACGATAATCTATACATAGTCTTAATGTGCCATCCTTCTTTTTGACGAACAAAGACAGTGCTCCCCACGGAGACGTGCTTTCGGTCGGATAAATCCCACATCCATCGTTTTACGTAATTACATTTTCAACTCTTGTAACTCAAGAGGAGCCATTCTATACGGTGTTACGGCAATCGGGGTAGTCCCCGGCAACACCTCGATGGTGAACTCGACTTCCCTATCGGGGGGAACAGTGGTGAGTTCTTGTGGAAATACATCCGTATATGCTGATACTATAGGTACTTGGTTGATTTGTATCTCAACCTTGGGTTTGTTAATTACAAACACCAAGTACCCCGAGCCCCTCTAGTGATCGCCCTTCTCGCTTTCATTGCTTGAAATGATTGGGGCAATCTTAACTCGTGCCCTTCCCGAAATCTCCACTTCGGGTTTTCCTGGGTTCACATAGCTTAATGGACTTGTTATGGCAGTCCATTTGTGCATGGTGTGCGATAACCGATTCATTCCCAATATTACGTCGTATTCGGATATAGGTAATAAGATCAAATCGGCAGGAAAGTTTATCTCAGAAATCTTAACTTCGCATGCATTATAGATAATATATGTTATCTGACTTGCACCCATAGGAGTTGACACTTCTAAGCATATAGGCATATATTCCATGCATGCATGCGGTTTGTGTACAAAATGCGGTGCAACAAATGAATGCGTTGATCCAGGGTCGAACAATATTTTAGCGTAGTGGTTAGATACTAGAAGCATACCTTCCACCACGTCTGTTGCCTCCCGAGCCTCTGTCCGGCTAGTGCAAATGCTCGAGCGGGCATCCTTGCCCGACACTCTGGCCGTTTCCGCTTCTATGGTTGCGTTTGTTTAGATCGGTCATTGTACTTGGCAATCTTGCAATCTTGGGTGTCGATTACTACCATAAGCGCAAAACACCTTCCTTGTTTACGCCCGGTAGTTGTCGGCAGATGTCCCGGTTTTACGGCAATGCGCACATTCTTGACCCGACTTTCCTTGTATCTTTGTCTCTTTCCTTTGTCTGTCCCTATTAACCGGTCCCTTCGAAACTTAGCAGGCGGTTTAGATGGTTGTCCCACAGTGCCTCCTCTTAAAACTGTTCGATGGCCTACTCTGCTGAATCATCCCGAATACGGTTGATCCCGACTCAATGCGGAGAGTCAGTCTTTACATGGGCCGAGTAGGTTGCCGTTCAATTCCAACAATCAAGCTTCAAGTTCCGTTTCAATCCTCGAGTGAACTTGTAAAGCTTATCCTCTTGATTGATTGTCCCCAGAGCATACTTGGACAATCGGTGAAATCAGACTCATCGAGCCACAATCAGTTCCTTGCCTCAATCTATGGAATTCATCCGGCGTGCTTCCTTCACGACTGGGAATATACTTCATTGAACTCACCAAGAAATTTCCCCATGATCCGATTACCGGTCCTGTTCCCATCTCCTTTCAACTCGCCTCCACCAGTCTCTAGCAAATGATTCCGACGCATTTAAATACAAATGAGTGTGACTCTCTGCTCGTCGGAGTATTGAAGAGCATTGAAGATATTTTCTAGCTTCTCTATCCATTCTTCCGCTTTCACATCGTCCGGCTCCCCCAAAAAGGGTGGTGGGTCGAACCGCAGGAATCGCTCCAATGTGCGATCGTTCGCCTCTCGGGCGGGTTCGGGAGCATGGGGTTGAGGCTCTGCCTGTTGCCTCATAAACACCAGTATTTGCTGCAAGGCTTGTGCAGTCAGATTGTCTCCTGCAGCAGGTGGAGGAGGTGGTGGTAATTCCGGAGAGGGTACCCGATCCCTGGGTACATCGTCGTCTCCTCGTGGAACGCGACGAGGTCTCCCACGTCCTCGATGTTCTTCCATTCTGTATCTTGAAGTGTTAGTTGCGATTTGCGAGTAAATGAATACAATAATTATTCGCGTAAAGCAAAAGATATCGTAGGGAAAGTAACATCAGGCACAAGACACTGAATAATTAGCAAAAGGTATATCCATTAATATAAAATTTGAATACACCCAAAGTACATCAGCAGAATACTAAGTCAGATACATGGAATCAAAATACATCCGAATCTAGTACAATAATGTAAGGTACAACACTGGATTACACGGCTACAACAACAAAAGTACAAAACCGACAATCGCTAGCTAATCGGTGAGATCGCCATCATCATCGCTCGCTATATGTCTATAATCGGGCCGGTCGGGCCGAGGTGGCGCCACAATCGGGCCAATCCACAAAGTCCAACCACTGCTCGAATCCCTGAGCCTCATCGAGTGGAGCAGCCTCCGGCTCTCCAATGTCGACTGGATCCTCATCGGGATCCTCCTCGGGATCCTCCTCGGCATCAGGTACAGGCTCCGCCTCGGGCGGTGGCAATGGCTGAGCATTAGCTGCTAGAGCAGCCTCTAGTGCGGCGTCCCTCTGAGCTAGGTCCTGTGTAAGGTCCTCAATGACTGGCATCTGCTTGATGAGGGTCTCCTCCAAGCGATCGACGGTACTACGGGATAGGCGGGCATCAATCTCCCATTTATGGCGACCGTCGCTTGTCCTCTTCATTTTCTCCCGCATGTTATCCAGGCGCTCCTGGATACTCTGTATTTGGTCCTCCCGCGCTCTTATGGTGTTATCGCGGTCCTTGATGACAGTGGTCAGTTCGTTCTTCTCATCTTGGCTTATCGCCAAGCGCTGAGTCAGGTCCCTGTTGCGTTGGCGCTCCTGGCTAGTTCTGTGGTCGCGCGTTCACTTTCCCGGTGCCAATGAATCATCAATGCCCGGTAATATTCCATCCTGATAAAACAAACTAAGGCGGATCACTCAAAGGTAGAGGAAAGATAAGAAAAGAATAAGGAAGAATGAGTAAGGGAAATCACCAAAATCAACTAAGTCAAGACAAGTATGATTATGAAATCTCAAAGTATGCATTCTAACTTAGTTCAAATATCAATAAGACGGTTCTATGCCAATTTGAAATCGATTTCACACTTAATTGGTCAAGTCGCGGTACTACCCAAAACACGGACCGAGGGTCCTATCACTGGGTCAGTCGGTGGTGTAGTTTCCATCTTACTAGCCGAGCTCGATACCACTCTTCTTTGTCACGCCCCATTGGGACGCGACGAATGATCCATAACTTAAATACAAATGAACCAACAAATCCGGACAATATCAATGAGAACCCAATAAGACAGAGTCTAAATAGCAGCGGAAATAAATAACAGATACAAGTTACCACTTAAAGTCTACAATCCATCATCCAAATTACAACCCGAAAGTCAACAAAGTAGTAACTTAAGGTCAAAGGGTCATACGCCCCTCAATTACAAACCCGAATTGATTACAATACAAAAGTCCGACAACAACATAATAAGAAAAGAGTCCAATCAACAACAAGAAGCGATGGAAAATCCAACAAGCGTAGTACAAGGTCTCAATCCAGAGCTTCTGTTCAAAGATCTCCAACGAAATCCTCATCTAAGGTTAGAAAACAGTGGGGAATGAGACAAAAATCTCGATGGATGGGGTGATCGTATGCGAGTGTGGCGCAATATAGTTAATGTGAGGAAACAGGTTATATGAAAACGCGTGAGTATGATGCATGAATTCACACACGATTCAAAAGCGTCGTGATAAAATATTTAAATAATATACTTATACAGATTCAAGAAAATAGTTCATGGTCACACAGCACTATGTGATTCATCAAGCACAGGTAGGATTGCGTGCGGAAGTGTAACGCCAATCCTATGCAAGGCAAATAATGGTTGCGTGCGGTTTGTAGCGCCAACCAATGTAAAACAGGTAGCGATTGCGTGCGAAAATGTAACGCCAACCAAAACGGGGCGATAACTCCGGAATCGTGTGGATCGGATAGCGATTCCTTCATTCTTCCTTGTAACTCCCGGTCAAGAGTATGGTCTAAGACCGACACCTTATCGCTCCGTAGGCAAAGACAAAATCCCAAGAGAGCCGGGCGAGGCTCGGATCTGTCATAATCATGATTATACCTCGATCTACGACCCGCTTCCCTTGGACAAACTCCGTCCCTCGCCATTGCGGGATTAGGGCGATGGGGCCTAAGGAAGAGTGGAATAGCGGCCCTGCTTGCCCATTCCATCCCGTATCCATTCCGATGTGAGCTCGACACACCAAGTTGACTCGGCAGAAAGTAATTACAATTACAGGCAACAATACGATCAGTATTATTGATTCGATTGAAGCGATTTAGGAGAAATTTTTGAAAAACGCGAGTGGCAATTATGGCGTTGGTGGAGTTTTTGGAAGAAGATGATTATCGGAAGGATAAGCAACCTTCGATATCTTGAAAAATTGGGTGGGACATAAGTCCCGTTATAGATTCAATTCGCAAGGCGAGGAAGTCGCTCCGCGATCGGGTATTAATCGGTCAAATTGATCCGATAAGTCAGGGGTTTTTGGGAAAGTAAAATACTTAAATTAAATCTCCAAGTCAGCGAGTCCAGGGCGATTTTTGTAAAAGAGAAAATAATTTGAGTGAGGTCCTTTATAAAAGGAAAATTGTAATTTAGCCCCGTTTGTAAAAACTAACACTTTTGGGGTTAAAAATTGAATAATTAAATATCCCGACCTTGAAAAATTATGAGGTCAGTTCCTAAATTCTCCAAATTGTCCAGAGATTCAGGTTTTTAAAGTTTTGAGGTCGAGGTTTTGTAAAAATCTCACATTGGCCCCAAATTTGTAAAAATTGCCAATTCGGACCTTAAGTTTTAAAAATTCGGAACTCACAAACCGGAAGGGCTTTTAATGTGGTTCCAGTTGGAAAATGTCACTAAGGTTAGTAGGATATTGGGACAAAAGCAGTTTTTAAAAGCAATATGTGTAGGTCCTTCAACTTTTGAAAATATCATTTTTGTCCCATTTTAAAATAATTGCCTTTAAGGCCTTTAGGGGTCCAATTGTTATGACATTTTGAACCTTGGGTCCAAAATATAATTAAGTTATAGTTAAGTTAGTATTTCCAGGTGCATGGGCTGCATAAGTCCTGGAAATTTCATTTGGGTCCTCAAGTTTAATATTTTCACATTAGTCCCTCAATTTTAGTAAAATTATTTTTCAAGCCCTAACCACTTGGATTTTTGGAATACTTTTAAAATGTGTCATTCCCAGTAACTTAAAAGTAAAAATTTCAATTTATAAAGTTTAGGTCTGGTACAGTTTTAAAAATTGCAAAGTAGCCCTTAAACTTTCAAAATTTTACAATCTAGTCCTTGGGCTTTTAAAGGTTGATTTTATTTAACTTAAAACTCTTAAAACTTTATTAAAATGTCCAAAATTCATTTTTGAACCTGAGTACAGTCCCAAAATTCGAAATTTGCAGAGGGGTCCTTTAACTTTTATTTTCTTGCAATTTAGTCCACCAACTTTCCATTTTTGCATTTTTAAGTCCAAAATTGAAATTTAATCAATTATGCTCGACTTTTCCAGGTTATAAGGCATCCAAAACATAGATTTTAAAGATCATACACATGCATGGCCAATACATACAAGAATTCATCAATTAAAGCATTAAAGTGTACATGCATGCACCTAAAATTCAATAAATAACAATTTTGAGCAATTCTTGAGAATTTTCATGATTGATATGTAAAATTGACATGCAATACATAATTATATATATCTCAAGGCTCATGATTAAAGTTTCTACATGCATTTAATCAAAACACCTAAAAGTTGGAAAAATAATTTTCCACCCACCTTAATTTTGGAAATTGTGAAATAAAAGGATAATTTCACAATTTTTGGATGAGGCTTCTTAGGTCAGCCCCTAAGTCAAGAAAATATCAAAATTTGGAGTTAGAAAAATGAGAGAAAAATTAAGGGGAAAAAGAAGGAAATAAGGAAATGAAAAGGACTACACTTTACCTTGTGTAGTAGATGTTTGGAGACTAGTTGAAACTCAAAAATTGGAATTTTGGCTCAACTCCAAAAATCTCCTAAGGTCAGCCCCTATTTCTCAAAAATGAAAAAGGGGTGTTAAAATTTAAAAAAAAAATAGGAAGAGTAGGAAAGAAGGGGTCTAGTACACAATTCTTACCTTGTAGTCAAATTTTCTCTACTATATTCTTCTTCAAGCTTGAGGTCCTTCTTCAAAATGTTGTCAAGCTCTGAACTTCAAAGTCTTCTAAATGTACCTCCAAAACCAAATTCAAACTTAAGTTAAGAAGGTGGAAGAGATGAACAATGTGATATCCAAAAATAGATTGAAGCTAAAATTTCTTACCTTGTGTGATGATGGTTTCGATTTTTATGAAGAATAGGGAGGAAAATGTTGAAAATTTTCTAAGTATGGAAGAAGAAAGTGAAAGAAAGAATAGAGAGAAGTTGGGAGTTTTTATAGAGAAGGAGGAGAATTGGTTTGGAAGATCAAATGTGTTGGTGAAATTTTGAGATGAAATTTTGACAAAATTAGGCCATATGGCCGTCCACTTCATGGAGAGAGAGGAGAGGATTTTGTTCAAATTGTGTCTTGTAATTTGTCTCTTGCATGGAGACAAAATGCAAGTCAAAGTATGGGCTTGAATGGTGTTGGGGAATATTGAGAAGAATGTTGGTTAAGTGGGAATAAGTTGGGGAAAATAGTAATAAAGAATTGGTGTATAAGATGATGTGTATAATGTTTGAATTAATGATATAATTATACACAAGATGACTAATATATGGTGTAGGTGTACAAGAGTTGGATGATATTTTTATCCCAAAATACCACCATGGCCGTCCACTATGAGGGCAAAATGGTAATTCCATATATTTTTTTTTTTGTCCCAAATTTGATGATAATAGATGAAATATATCAATCTCCAAAATAATTAGTGATTTCCTTGATCACTTGTAAGTCTCATGATCACTTAAACTAAATCAAAGTCTTAATTCTATAAGGTAAAAGTCTCCAAAATAAATAGTCTCTTAAAATTCTAAGGTGACTAATAAATACAAAAATAGTAATAATGATCAATCAAGTGGTCATAAATGAGGAATAGAATTAATGATGATCATGATCACAAGTAATTAAATAAAATGAAATAAAATACAAAATGTATATATTATTAATAATTACCCGTCAAAATGACGCGGTAAAATAGTCGATCAAAAGTATGAACAACAATAAGGTTCAACTAATAGCTTCGGAAAAATCGGGGCTTCACATTAAAAATTTGATAATGCCATAAAATAATGTGTATTTAAAATAAATGAATGTGATAAATGTGTTTATGTTAAAGACACAAAAAATGGCTATGTCATTTTGTGACTTTATGTAGACGACATGCTTATCATTGGAAGTAATGATAAAATAATTAAATCCACAAAAGATATGTTGAACTCGAGGTTTGACATGAAAGATATGGGTTTAGCTGACGTGATTCATGGAATAAAGATTTTTAGAACTTCAAATGGACTGACACTTGATCAGTCACATAATGTGGACAAGATTCTAGAAAAATTTAGTAAGGATGACACATCATTAGTTAGAACTCCTATAGACACAAGCCAACATCAATAAAAGAATAGAGGTGAGACTATGTCTCTATTAGAATACTCGCAAGTCATAGGAAGTTTGATGTACTTAATGAGTTGTACAAGACTAGACATTGCTTATGCGGTGAGTAATCCAGCGAATGACCACTGGAAAGGTATAGTGAGAATACTAGAGTATTTAAGATACACATGTGATTTTGGAGTGTACTATACAAGATATCCTGCTATTATTGATGGATACATCGATGCTAATTGGATATCTGATATAAAAGACTCTAAGTCTATAAATGGATTTGTATTCACTTTAAGAGGTGCAGCCACATCGTGGAAATCTTCAAAGCAGACGGTTATAGCTAGATCCACAATAAAATCTGAGTTTATAGCTTTAGACAAGTGTGGAGAAGAAGTTGAATGGCTCCGAAGCTTCTTAAAAGATATTCCAAAATGGCCAAAACATGTGCCAGCAATTTGCATACATTGTGATAGTCAGTCAGCGATAGGCAGGACACAGAGCAATATGTATAATGGTAAGTCTAGACACATACGTCGTAGACACAATACCATTAGACAACTACTCTCAATTGGTGTTATCTCTATTGACTATGTGAAGTAAAATGATAATTTGGCGGATCCATTAACCAAAGGGTTAAATCGAGAGTTAGTTGCAAAATCATCAAGAGGAATGGGACTTAAACCTCTAGAAAAATAAGTTGATATAATCGAAACTGAACCTAGTTGACTGGAGATCCCAAGATCTAGGTTCAATGGGTCAACCGAATTGTAAAAGACTCTGGGATCACTCTGGGGGAATTTCCCTTACCCATTCTTTAACAGTGAAGCACATGGGAAAAAGGATAAATATTTGGCTTTTAATGATTATTGTGCACCAAGTTGGGCAGTATGGGCTACTTTTAAAGAAAAATCACATATGTGAGAGAGAAGTGGGGCCGCTTTGAAGGGAATTGTGTGAGGCTCAATTCTTAGAACCTCTTGCAGAACCTGGCGTATGTTCAGGGCCTTGAATGAACATAACAATGAGAACTGAAGTATTTTAGGAAGAACCTGTGTGAGATATATGATCGTTTACACAAAAGGCAGAACAATTCATAGACATCATGTCTACTAATCAGCTAGTAAAGTAAATATACTTTCATAAGGGAATGTTCAAAGGGTAACACCTACCTATCCTAAGCAGGGTTCAACTGTTGGAATTTATTATCAAATCTTTATATCCTCGAAATTTCCTTCATGTGGGGGATTGTTGAAAAAATGAAGAAAATTGCATCTTGGGGTGCAATTTTCTTGGGACCTCGATTGTCAAAAATGGTGTTTGGATGAAGGAGAAATTAAAGCTTAAAGTGGAGTATTGGAATTAATTTAAAAGAAGAAACCATGTGGGTTAGTCTTGTTTTAAAGGTGGGTTTGTCCTACATAGGAAAACAAAGGCTTTTTTGGCTAGTTTATATAATGATACCTTACTCTTAAGGTGTAAGATTATATTGCATAGAGAATCTCTCTACACACGCGCCCAGGGGGTGCAGATAACGGTCCGGTTTGGGCTCCGAACCACTGACTTGTGTACGAGCGCGACCTGCGTACATGAATATCGCACCGAAATCGAGCCACAGAGTCTAGCCTATGTTTTGCAATTTTTTTTTATTTTCGAAAATAAAAATTTATAATAGTTTTAATTCGAAATTGAATTTATCTGTAACATCTATATTAATTCCTATCTGTAACATCAGATTTAATTTTGGAATTGAAATCTGTTGTAACAACAAATGTTATTGTTGTGTAACAACAATAAGCTTTATTTTTCGAGTCCTGTATCAACTCTATAAATAACTGTTTTTTCAGCAACCAGAACACACTCTACACTTGCATTCATATTATTCTCTGCATATTGTTTTGTATTCCTTTTCGCCTCTTGCAATTTTTTTGGTGATATTTTCCAAGCGTAAATTCAGTTTGTCAGACAAAACGGTAATCCGTTATCCCGTCTTATCCTGGGAAATAGACGTCCAGAATAAGGGACGAATCTGTTTTAAGGATAGTGTGTCAAACATACGATTCGGGCCATTTCTTTTTATTATCATCTGTAATTTCAGTTTATGCGAATTTGTAATTTTATATTCGTTCAACTATAAATATGATTTGTAATTTTTCAATTTACGATATAATAAACTGTAGTGCATATTTTGCTAACAAAATCTAGAGTCCTAAGGCCATTAGGAAGCTTTTTATTACTTGGATGAAAACTCAACCTATTTTTGTAAATAGATTGATGGATTAATGAGCACGATACAATTTTTGGGTCTTAATTATTCTTCAGTAGAGATACATAAAGAAAAAAATAGAAAAAAATATGAATAATAAAGGAATGTGTTGGCACTACTGTAACGCCCCACTTTTTATAAAGGCTTTTTAGAGCGTTACTAAAATAAAGAATGCATTTTTTTAAAAAACTTAATATAATAAGAAAGTTTATTTAAATGCGCATCTCAAAAACAAGTGGAACTATTTTATTAATAAACTCATAAATTCATCACACTTCCGCTGCGCTACTCTGATTTTATAAAACAAAGTCTATTTATAAAAATTTCGCTGCGCCACTTACCTTTTTTATATATATTTTAAAACAAAATAGATAACTCGAGCGGAAATAATAAAGTTTAAAATAAATTACTAAAACTTATTCTGAAATAAGCAAACTTAGAGTAATAGCTAAGATTAAAAATAAATATTAATAATATTACAATAAATTAAGAGATAGTATGTCACATTTAATTGAATTTGAAAACCAGTCAACAATTCAAAAAGTTAAATAATTAAAGTGTAAAATCTTCGACTATCCCCATCATCGGCAGCACATCCACCCATTTAATCTGAAAATAGTTTGAATAATGGGGTGAGTAACACATACTCAGTAGGAATTCTAATTGTCCAAATTAAATATAAAATAACATAATTTAATGAATCAAGCACATATATTTCGCCATCACATATACTTTGCTATTGGCCGAAGCCACACATATACTTTGCCATTGGCCGAAGCCTCACATATACTTTGCCATTGGCCGAAGCCTCACATATACTTTGCCATTGGCCAAAGCCTCACATATACTTTGCCATTGGCTGAAGCCACACATATACTTTGCCATTGGTCGTAGCCTACTTTGCCTACTTTGCCATTGACCGAAGTCATACTTTGTCATTTGGTCGAAGCCTACTTTGCCATTGGCCGAAGCCATACTTTGCCATTTGGCCGAAGCCTACTTTGCTATTGGCCGAAGCCATACTTTGCCATTTCACATAAATAAACATAAATTCATCACATATAATATGCACATCAAGTTCAACAATCATAATCACGTTGTCAAACATAGAATTCATAAAATTATACATGTACATATTTAATAAAGACAATTAAACCTTCCAGTTAAAAGTGTAAAGAAAATCTCTGCCTCAAATGCAATTGATAGTCGTACGAAGCTTGAAGTCAAAAAAGTCTAAACGTCTAGTTCTTCGTCACCTACAATAAATATTGGTATAATTAAGTGATTGAAAAATAAGTTCCAACTTTAATTCAAGGTACAAGTGCTTATATAATAAGCTAGGGCTCCTAATGGGTGAAATTTAACCAAAAATATAACTTATAGGGCTTAAAAGAAAGAACACAAAAAATAAATTTATAATTCTGGACTTAATTGAAAAGGTGCGGGGAAGGGGTTAGCGCAGGAAACTATCATGGACTGACAACCCTTCCCGACCTAGAACTAAATAGCCTCATCTAAGATCTAAAGTCCATAAACTTGAATTTGGTTCCTGGGCTAACATAGAAATTTCTGAAAATAAAAAAATAGGATTTAGTATTAAAATGAAACTAGTTAGGACTGAATTGAAAAATTGCAGGAACTTTGGTGTGGAATAATGACTAAACTGAAACTCCAAGGTGTCAATTAAGCAAAATTTCGAAACCTTGATTAATTGGTTTGGACATTGGGGCAGGACTAAAAACTCATATTTTACAACTAAAGTCAATATTTTATTAAATTTCCAAAAAGAGGCCCCAGCCTCTTTATGCCATTTCCTTGAGATTTCAAACCCAAATCTCGCCAACACATCTTCTTCCTCTTCGGCTCCGGCTCCCTTCGAAAGCTTAAAGAACACACACTCACACACAAAACTCACGCAGGCACACACACCACACACAATGAATCAAATCTCCATAGCCCCAAGGAAAACTCAACTCTCACTCTTCTTCGACTCCGGCCAGGGGATGAAAATTCCGGCAGCCCAACTCCGACAACCCATCTCAAATAATATATCCCAAACACATATATATGTACTCCATCGTTCCCACTTACACCGTCAACTTGTCAATCCATTTACAAAATCATAAAGCTTAATAAATAAAATTATACCCCTGTGTTAGTGAAGAGATTGTGCTGTGAGTAAAAATGGAGAATAAGAGGGATGGCTTTTCTTTTCTTCTCTTAAGATTTGTCGAACGTGAGAGAAAAATAGGGGAGAAAATTTATCTAAATCTCCTATTTGTTGAAACATGGGAGAAGTGCTTAATAAAGTTCCACATCATAAGCGATTGAGACTTATCTTAATAGAGTTTTTGAAATTTGGAAAAAAAAGAATCCATGAGTGATATAATTAATTGAGTGGGTCTCTTGTGAGACCATCTCACGGATCTATTTTCGTGAGACGGGTCCTAAATCCAAACCCAATTGCCCAAACTTAAATATCCCTGCTCTTCTATTTTCCCCTCGTTATCTCTTCCTATACTCCTATCCCCAGTTACACCGTTTCAGAAATCTCTGTGGAAGAATTGAAGACGACAATTGTTGCAATATTTCAAGTACTAATTAAATGCAACAGACCTTTTCCGAAGCCTGGATATCCTTGAAATCTTCATTAGAATCATCGGTGCGAGGGCTTCTGGCGAGGGACGGGTTGAGTTTGGATTTGACCCTGGGGGTTTAGGGGTAAACAACTCAAATATATGGAGAAACATGGGGATCGAAGTTTTTCGCATTCATCGCGTGAAGAAGATGATGAAAAGGCCTTGAAATGGGCCGCCCTGGAAAAGTTGCCCACTGTGATTGTTTCAGGATAGGGCTTTTGTTGGGATTAAAAGGTGCCAATGAAGTGGGTGTTTAGAATCTTGAATTTCTGGACAAGAGGAATTTGGTTGAGAGATGAGTTAATATTGTAGAAGAAGATAATGGGAAGTTCTTGTTAAAGCTTGATGACGCCCGAGCCGAGCTGGAAGAAAATTAATCCACGTCAACAATACAGCACATGCCCGAATGGGGCCCCCTCAGGGGAACGTCAGTAGCAGTGCCCAATGACACGTCATGAGTTGGGCTCGCCCACTACCGAGCCCAACCACAACACGACTACCGAGCCCCGACCCCCGAGCCCAAATCTTGGCGGGAAACGCATGCGTGACAGATTCAGAAAAATAACCATTTGCCCATACTTAGTGTCTATTAGCATCAGAAGCTACCACGTGTCAGAAGGTGATCAAGATGAGTCACCAAGTGGCAAAACTTGGCTGACATGCACGCTTAGGAGGGGACATGTGTCCTTTTTCAAATTATTTTACTAATTAGTGCAAAGATGACTATTGAAAACCCACTTACTAGAGGGGTATAAAAAACCTCATTTAAGAGGAAAAAGACAAGAAAGAAAAATAGAAAAAAGGACCTGTAAACGTGAGATTGTAAGAAAGACCGACCCCAATAATCCGGCTCGTCATTACGCTAAAAAGGCAGAATTAGCCATAAATAAACGCGTATTAGGCATACTTATATTTCCACGTGTTAAATTTTGTATATATTTTGCTTGTTGACCAAAACGCACGTCAACAAATTGGCGCTAGAATGAGGGCCCGTATTGGTCCAGTCCGAATTCCAGGCTAAATCGAGTAAAGTGAAACCAGGTAAAATCCAACGCATATCTTTTCGTAATAGACAAAATGAGTCAACAATCTAGAAATGCTCATTTGACTGAAGAGCAACACCCCAACAACCAAACTGGCCAGACCACTAATGGTCAGAACGTGACCCTGACCGAAGCAGGGAGCACCACTTTATTCCCCTTCGCCCAGCTAATTGCTAACTCAACCTTCGTACAGCAAATGAACCAACTCATTTCGCAGACACTCGCCACCACAAACTCCCAAGCACCTCCTCCACCTCTTATAAATAATAATCCACTTAACCCTCAACTGAACGTCAATATTAATCCCCAAGCCCTTGTACTTCCTCATAATGAAGGCCAGGAGGCTAACTCTGGTAACGAACAGCGTGTCCGTCGTGACAAAAGGCGGCCGCGGGAAGATGATGAAGGGCAAAGTCGTGTAGCAGAGTCGCTAACGGAGCCGACACGACCTCGTCGTGCCCATTCAGTGTTCGTTGGACAATTAGGGATTGATCCTTTACGCCCGGCTCGATCGATAAGCTCCCGACTGCGGTTTCTGGATGAACGAGAGCTAGCTAGGGCCAACCAAACTCAAGGCCCTAGCTTGTGGTAGGAACGGGACGTGAAAATTCAGCACCTTCGTCGCCGTCTGAATGAATTGGAGGGCGGCCCCGAAGGCGAACCATCTCGGAGGCCGCCCCAAGCAATGAATCAGCCTGCTGTGATGTTGCCGTTCGCTCCTGGTATCTTGGCGACCCCGCTACCGCCAAAATTGAAAATCCCCCAGGTCGGTCTATACAATGGGGAGACCGACCCGACCACTCACATCCACAAGTACTTAGCGTGGATGGAGCTGTACAGCCTAAGTGATGCCATCCTCTGCAGGGCTTTTCCATTGACATTGGGCGACCGAGCCCACCGCTGGTTCAGGACCCTGCCACAGGGGTCCATTCGGGCATGGGGGGATTTGACCTCCGCCTTTACGACGCATTTCCTGACTTCCAACGTCCGAGCTGCACCAAATGACTCCCTGGTGAATATCAAACAAGGGAAGGACGAGCCCCTGAAAAGCTATATCGCTCAGTTCAATAAGCAAGTTTGAGAGATGGAACCGGTGTCGGATGACGCCATTCTAATTGCAGCCAAGGCTGGCCTTGCCCCCGAGACTTGGTTTAACTATTCTATCCATGAATCGGGGGCGACCTCATACCAAGAATTCCTGATCCGCGCGGAACGCCACATCTGCGCGGAAGAAGCCATGGCAAGTCACCGCCCCAAGCACAAGCCAGGGGGAACAAAAAAGGACAGAAGGAAGGAATCATCAATCGGGCCGGGGTCGGGATTCAGACCATTCTCGGAAAACCCGACCACCGGATTTAAGGCTCGCCAGGAAGCACGAGCCGAAGTTGATGCGCTGAGGAGTACCTTGACCCACACTCCATCAGCCATATGGAATGAAGTACAGGGTCTGAATTTGCTGCCTCCGGCTCGGCCTTTGAAAATTGAGCTGGACAAATTAGATTCACGTCGATACTGCGCCTATCATAAATCGATAGGCCACGATACTGATGAGTGTCGAGATCTCATCAGGGAAATTATGCGTATTGTTCGGCAGGGCGGTCTCAAAAGATACGTCCATGAATTACCGCCCCCGGTACCGTCGGCCCCAGTGTCGGCCGGAGCGCATAATAAATCCAGCTCTCCTGCCACCGCCATCGGCCGAAAATCAGGGTCGGGAGATCCTCATGATGTCAAGCGTGAATCGAATCAACACTAACACAGCCGAAGATAGCCGCTCCAACGAAGAGAAAGGCTGATGTCAGACAGGCCGCCCACGCCGAAAGGCAAGTTCGGGTGGCGGAAATAAAGGAAGGCCAACCCACAGGCCATTTTGTGTTCTCGGACGTGGATGCCGACTAAGTGGTCCACCCTCATTCTGACCCCCTGGTCATTACCGCACCAATTTTGGGTATCCCAGTTCATTGAATTTTGATTGACTCTAGAAGCTACTCATCGGTCATCTATGTCCGAGCTTTTCGAAGATTGAACGTGGAAGATAGCTATATTCGTCCATGTAACGACAACATTCTGGGGTTTGGAGGAGGAAGAATAATCCCGCTCGGGGAAGTTGACTTACCCATCCAAATGGGGCAAGGGTCGCATAAGCGGACCGTTATCACAACATTTAAAATAATCAACGCCGATTCGGAGTACAATACAATTATTGGAAAGCCGTTGCTTTATCATATAAAAGCGGCTGTTTCAATTTATCATTTTTGTGTGAAATTCCCAACACTTGACGGCGAAGCCATACATAAGGGGAATCAGAGGGAGTCACGAGAATGTTCTCTCAAACTCCGACCGGTAGAGATTAATGTGATGGAACGAGGAGAAACCAGTGGGACAGCGCAAGCGACCCCTAGATAGAAGAGGAGTCCAAGCGGGAGGTGATGATTGATCAGGAGGATAATCCAGGTCGGCGACCTGGAAAGGAACCAATGGTTGAAGACCAAGGGAGGAAGATAGAGCCAGGAAATGTACCGGCAACGAAAGGCAAGCCGTCGTCAAGAATGAGCCGGTCACTGAAGATGAATTGCCCCTACAGAAAAAGGAGAGGCATAGCAAGAAAAGAAAACGGGCAGAACCAGTAGAACGGGTCGATACGATCGACGTCGGAAGGCCGAGCGAGGGACGCCAATTACGTATTGGCCATGACCTCCCAGAACCATTTCGAACCGAATTGATTGAGTTTTTGGGAAATAATCTCGACATCTTTGCGTGGACTCATGCAGACATGCCCGGGATTGACCCCAAGTATGCATGCCACCGCCTTAATATCGATCTAACGTTCCGCCCGGTTATCCAAAAAAGGTGCAAACTCGGCCCTGATAGGCAAGTTGCACTCGAGACCGAAGTTAATAAATTGCTCGATAATCAATTTATCAGGAAGGCCCTCTATCCCCGATGGGTGGCCAACCCTGTTCTAGTCAAGAAAAGCAATGGTCAATGGTGCCTATGCGTGGATTTCACCGACCTTAATAAGGCGTGCCCCAAGGACAGTTATCCATTGCCGAACATTGATTATATGGTAGATGCCACAACAGGACACGAACTGATGAGCTTCATGGATGCGTACTTGGGTTACAACCAAATACGAATGCACCCAGATGATGAAGAAAATACATCATTCTTTTCTGCTCGTGGAATTTACTGCTACAAGATGATGCCCTTCGGGTTGAAGAACGCTGGTGCGACCTACCAGAGGTTAGTAAATAAAATATTTGAAGAAATGATAGGTCGTACTATGGAAGTATATGTAGATGATATGTTGGTGAAATCATTGTATATATCCGATCATCTCGATGATCTTAATAAAATGTTTGTTGTTTTGAGAGAGTACAAGATGATGTTAAACCCAAGAAAATATACTTTTGGGGTCGGCTCGGATAAATACCTGGGGTATATGGTAAGCCAAAGGGGAATCGAAGCTAACCCAGACAAAATAAAAGCCATCATCGGCCTTGAACCCCCAAATTCTGTCAAAAGGGTACAAAGCCTGACAGGCCGATTGGCCGCCCTTAACCGATTTGTCTCACGGTCCACAGACAAGTGTAAACCCTTCTTTGAGATCATAAAAAAGAACAAAAATTTCGAATGGACCGAGCAAGCACATGCTACTTTTGAATCACTCAAACAACATCTCTCTTCAATTCCTATATTGCAAAAACCCACCCAAGGGGAGGACTTGTATTTATACCTGGCGGTATCCAAATACGCCGTCAATTCGGTGTTAATTAGACTAGATGACTCTATCCAACATCCAGTCTATTACACCAGTCAAGCATTACATGACGCCGAGCTCCGTTATCCGCCAACGGAAAAATTGGCTTATTCATTGATAATTGCGGCACAAAAACTCCATCCATATTTTCTGGAGCATAAGATTATAGTCTTGACCAACTACCCGCTGAAACAAGTGTTGCATCGACCCGACACCTCTGGTCGAATGATAAAGTGGGTCGTTGAGCTCAGCCAATTTGATATTCTATATGAGCCACGCACAACGATAAAAGGACAGGCTTTAGCCGACTTTGTGGCCGAATTTACACCTTCCATACAATTTGAAGTTATGGAAGATCAAGAGTGGAAGTTGTTCCTCGACGACTCCTCCATCGCAGGCCGAGCAGGGGGCGGGATCGTGATAATCGATCCAAATTAAAAATGCTACTGCTCGACCGTCCGATTTCAGTTCCCCGCGACGAACAACGAAGCCGAGTACGAGGCACTCTTGGCAGGTCTAGACATGGCGGCTTCCATGGACCTAAAATGACTACTGGTACATAGTGATTCTCAGCTAGTCGTTCATCAAATCAACGGTGAGTACGAAGCAAAAGAGCAAAAAATCGCACAATATCTGGGCTTGGTCAAGAAGAAATTGTTACATTTCAAGGCGAAAGTCTTACATGTACCCCGAACCGAGAACATGCAAGCGGATGCTTTGGCTCGGCTCGGTTCGATCGAGGGCGGATGCTTTACGATGTAATCACACTCAATTGTCACGCCCCATCACTTAACGCAAAAAGATACATGCTACCGAAGCCACCGAAAGCGGACTGGATGACCCCGATCATTCAGTACTTGGAAAAAAGGAGTTCAACCTGAAAACAAGGCCGAGGCCAGAACATTACGAACCCAGGCGGCTCGGTTCACGCTAGTAGACGGTGTCCTGTACAAATAAGGGTATTCCGTCCCGCTCCTGCGGTGCCTATCCGAAACAGATGCGGACTACACACTCCCGGAGGTTCATGAGGGGATATGTGGAAACCACGCTGGGGGCCAGACACTAGCTTACAAATTAATACGGCAAGGGTACTACTGGCCATCCCTAAAAAAGGACGCAACCGACCTTGTCAAGAGATGCGAAAGGTGCCAAAGGTTTGCACCACAGGTCAGGCACCATCCTGAGCAGCTTACATCCATATTTAGTCCTTGGCCGTTTGCCAAATGGGGAATGGACCTTATCGGGCCACTCCCCACTGGCAAATGGGGCGTAAAGTATGCCATTGTGGCGGTGGATTATTTTACAAAATGGGCCGAGGCGGAGCCTCTGGCAA
This sequence comes from Rehmannia glutinosa, assembly GCA_016081115.2. Classification (NCBI taxonomy): domain Eukaryota; kingdom Viridiplantae; phylum Streptophyta; class Magnoliopsida; order Lamiales; family Orobanchaceae; genus Rehmannia; species Rehmannia glutinosa. The sequence goes on from CM071927.1 coordinate 39,992,982, forward strand.
AGATAGATAAAGAAAATATTGTGAGTTTTGTATGGAAGTCCATTATCTGTAGATTTGGGATACCGCATTCGATTGTTATGGACAATGGGAAACAATTCGATAACCGGAGGTTTCGAAATTTTTGTGAAGGTTTCCACATCAAAAACCACTTCTCGACTCCATATCATCCCCAGTCAAATAGACAGGTTGAGGCCGTTAATAAAATACTCAAGTATACCTTGAAGGTGAGATTGGAGGAGTCTAAAGGTAATTGGCCTGAGGAATTGCCCGGGCATCGTGGTCATCTGAAGCGACACATCGAGCGACCACGGAGAGACACCTTTTTCTTTGGCTTATGGAACCGAGGCGGTCATTCATGTTGAGATTGGAGCCCCTACCTTCAGAATTGCAATTTTTTCTGAAGATGGCAATGAGGCTGCGCTCCGAGCCAAGCTGGATCTGCTCGAAGAAAAAAGATATAGTGCCGAGATGAAGAACGCCGTATATAAACAAAGGAGTGAGAGGTACTACAATTCAAAGGTAAAGGAAAGGAGATTCCGGGTCGGTGACCTTGTGTTGAAAAGGATAACGGGTGCTGAACCCAGCCCATTGAAGCCAACCTTGGAGGGCCCATTTCGGGTCAGCAACGTCTTATCTGGTGGGGCATACGAGCTAGAATATTTGAGTGGAGAAAAATTTACACATCCATGGAATGTAGCATACCTCAAAAGGTATTATCAATAAAGATCTTGGTTTATGATCCAGATAAGATTCCAGGGAATTATCCTTTCATCTGATATTCTGTGAGCTCTCTAAAGGGGGACGAAATTATTACTCGCCTCGCCTGTGTCCCGAGCGCCGCAAAAAATTCGCCTCGGCTACGTGCCGAGCACAGCAATAATCGCCTCAGCTAAAGAAGCTGAGCGCCGACAAATCGTCTCGGGTACGTCCCTTGCACGCTGATAAAGGGCGACTCGCCCACAAGGCGGATCTACCCTAAAAATAAAGACTTGGTCATGCACCAAGCATAAAACAAAGACTCGGTTTACACACCGAGCACAAAACAAAGACTTGGTCACGCACCAAGCATAAAATAAAGACTCGGTTTACACACCGAGCACAAAACAAAGACTTGGTCACGCACCAAGCATAAAACAAAGACTCGGTTTACACACCGAGCACAAAACAAAGATTTGGTCACGCACCAAGCATAAAACAAAGACTCGGTTTATACACCGAGCACAAAACAAAGACTTGATATACACATCAAGCACAAAATAAAGACTTGGTCACGCACCGAGCACAAAACAAAGACTCGGTGTACGCACCAAGCACAGAATAAAGACCCAGTTTATGCACCGAGCACAAAAATCAATTAAAGCGATTAAAGTCCTTTATTCAGGAGCACTGGGAATCGAGCCCCATACTTGGGAGTATAAAAAGAAAAAAGAGGACAGGCAACAATCTTACAAAAGGAAAAAGAGCCGAGCATATACAAAAAGCTTAAAGTGCATACACAGGTGACAGAAAGAAAAGTTCATTTCCACATCAAAAGTATTTACACAGGGGGGGCCAGAGCCCATTACATCCCAAGGCCCGAAGCCAAGTAACCTACCTACAAATACATACAAAAGCCTATGCAAGAAAAAGAAAAGGGAGAACAACATCAAGACTGAGATGGGGGCGGAACCTCAATAGCACCACTGGAGGCAACCTCTTCTGCATCCGGAGGAGGTGAGCCCTGAACGCCAGGGGCCTCGGCAAAGTTCGGGCAGAGCGTATCAAGATCAGCCTCCAAGAGGGCCAAGTCCGCCTCGAGCTGTGCAATAGTCCTCCCGGCCTTAATAGCTTCGAGGACTTCCTTGAGGCTGGTCGCGTGGCCGCAGGTTAACATGAATGCATACTCCTCGGAGTCCTTATAAGTTTCGACGGCCTCTACACGAGCCTCTTCAACCTGCCTGCGGGTAGCCTCCTCGGCCTCCCTGCGCGCATCGGCCAACCGCCTCTCCATTTCTTCAGCATGGGCAGCGGCTGCGCGTTCCAGCTCCGCAACCTTAGCCCGAAATTCTTCATCGGCCTTGCGGGCCTGATCCCGCTCTGCCTCGGCCCTCGCAGCAGTTTCTTTCTCAAGGTTGGCCCGAGCCGTGGCTTCCTCTGCCTGGGTCTTCAGAGATTCTTGTACCCCTTGGAGAGTAGCATGAGCCTCCTGCAGGTCACCATGCCGCATTTCCAGATCGGCATATTTCCTTTCCAGCTCGTGAGTTCCCCCAATCGCGTGCCACATGAGCCCAATGATCCGCCCGGACAACCCCATGGCATACTGAATCACTCTCCCTCCCAACCGCTCAAACACTTGCTCAATGCCTTTTATCCAGGCACGAGCTGGAATATTCATTGCGGCCCGACCCGCTTCCGGCAAAACTCTCGACTGCTCCTCCATGGCGTGGCGCACCGGACGAACTCCATGAACCACTGAGGGCGTATCCTGGTCATTCTCTCGCAGTACTCGTCCCTCACTCGGCTTGGAGGGATAAAGTGACCTTCCCGGTCGAGGTCTTCCGAGAAAGCCCGCGGGACTCCCCTTTCAGGAGTCTGTCCAGGATGCACCAGTGGTGTCTGACCAGCCCTTTCGGTCTGCCCGGGCTCTTCGATCACAATTCCCTCTCTTCTCCTTTGGAGAGGGGGTTCTTCCGCCTCAGGCACCCCATCGGCAGGGCATTTATCGGCCCGGATATCTGCTCTTCGAGCCGCCTCCGCATCCGTGGGCTGGTCTGCAGCCGCCCAAGTCCGACGTGTGGCCGTGTTCCTCACTTTGGAAGAAGCGCGCACGCAAATCCAAGCCACGCCCTATAAAAAACAACCACCGTCAAAAGGTGAAAATAAAAAGAAGAACATTTCGAAAGAAAAGGAAAATGCAATGAAGTATGATGTTTACCTTGGCCCGCGGCCACCCTCGGCGGCTCCGGAGTCCACGTCTGTCCGGCAGGCACAGATGCGCCTACGGGACTGGCCGCTGCGGGAGACGACCCAGCTCGCTCTGTTTGCGCCGTCCGCTCTTCCGGTAAGTTTGGCCGTACTTCCTCAGCCCTCGGAGGGCTATGTTGAGGCTCTCTCCTAGCCTCCTCTTCCCTCTCTGACGCCTCACCCCGAGTCGCCCCCTCGACCTCGGGCAGAGCAGGCCTCAAGCCGGCCACGACCAAGTTAACCTCGGTGGCCAGCTTCTCTATCCGCCTATCCATAGTGCCTCTGGCCTGGATATTCTCGGCCTAAGGACGAAGGCGGCCAAATGACAATGCCCCTCGGGCGCTTCGGTTCCCTATAAAAAAAAAAGGGAAAAAGATGAAAAGAGGCAAAGTTAGCCACATAAAAAGAAAAAGTGATAACAAAAACAGGGAAAGAAGAAGGGATAGACTTACTGTAACCAAAAACAAAATTTGAAGGAGGATAAAGGACAGTCTCCCTTGCTCCGTCCTCCACGCGAGCTTGCCACTCGCCGCTCACCCAGAGCCATTTGTCCTTCCATTCCTTTAAAGATGAAGGAAGGCCTTCCACTAGACTGTCCGGGTACCCCAATCGGGTCTGCACATAATACCACCCGGATGGCTGCCCCCGTGATGAAGGAGTCGCTCGCCAAACAAAGAGCTCGTTCATCTCTTTGAACTTGGGGCGGGGGTAATTCTCTAAGTGAAACATCACCAAGAGGCCGATAATCCGACCCCAGGAAATAGGATGCACTTGAGTCAGGGGAATGCCCCACTTGCAAAACCACCGCGTGAGGAAAATCGGCAGTGGAAAGCGCAGCCCATATAAGAGGCCAGCGACATGAATGGCCACGCACCCCTCTGGCGGGTACTGGGGAACCTCCGTACCATCCGGTACCCAAAAATTGATACCGCTCGGAATCCGGTACTTCCGCTGAAATTCTCCCATCTCCAGGACCATCAGCATGTTGGGGATGTCATTTATATCGCACGGCGTCCACCTATGCTCTACACGAAGACGAGGGCCTCCTCCCCACCTACCGTCACCATTGCGATGGCCCATCGGCACATGAGACCTCTCGGGCCTCGAATCTCCGGAGGGTTCATCCACCCGCTCCGCGTTATCATGCTCCGGCTCCGATGGGTTCATATTCTCTTCTTCCGGCTGATAGTGTCGAGGGTCAGTACTCGGGAATCCCTCGCTGGAATTCTCTCGCGCCAGTCCGATCTGATATACCACATCTTCTCGAAAAATAGTCACCGGCACTGGGTTAAATATGGTGTGCGTCTACTCCAAAGGTGTTCCGACTCGAGGAGAATGATCTGAAGAAGAGATCTGAATGATGCTTGGGCTGTGAGGCGGAGATTGCTGTGCTGGGGAGAAAGAAACAGAAGGTTCAGAGGGGGGGTCCTCAATTTCAACCTCTATGATATAGCTACGGCTTCTATTATCCTCGAAGGAAGACATTTTATAGGAAAAGGGAGTATATTTCGAGCAAATACCTAGTTTCGAAGTCTCTGAACTTTGAAAGCCGACCCGAAATTTCTGCTCGGTCTCAATCAGTTTAGCTCGAAGAGTAATGGATGCGAAAGTGGATAATGGAGGATAAAGGAGGTATTTATAGATGAAGTTCAATCGAGAAATGAAACGCCTATTTGAAAAGACGCGCCTTTTCAACCTCAAAAGCCGTCAAGAGTATCAGAAGACGTCGCGTCCCCACGCCCGCTGACATAACTGATGTACCTTTTCGGTTCCTGCGGAAGATTGGTCCAACCATAAGAGGCCACGTGTCCGTCATTATGGCACCACAATTAATGCGCCACTACAGGCATTAACCACTACACGACAGATGTCAGGAATGAAACAACCTTTGAGGATTCCTTTTCCCCATTAAATGTCCATCATTAGCATTAAAGTTTAACTCCGACTTCAGAGATTCTTCTCTCGGAATTAAACTTGGGGGCCTTTGATGACGCCCGAGCCGAGCTGGAAGAAAATTAATCCACGTCAACAATACAGCACATGCCCGAATAGGGCCCCCTCGGGGGAAGCAGTGCCCAGTGACACGTCATGAGTTGGGCTCGCCCACTACCGAGCCCAACCACAACACGACTACCGAGCCCCGACCCCCGAGCCCAAATCTTGGCGGGAAACGCATGCGCGACAGATTCAGAAAAATAACCATTTGCCCATACTTGCCCATACTTAGTGCTCTATTAGCACCAGAAGCTGCCACGTGTCAGAAGGTGATCAAGATGAGTCACCAAGTGGTAAAACTTGGCTGACATGCACACTTAGGAGGGGACATGTGTCCTTTTTCAAATTATTTTACTAATTAGTGCAAAGATGACTATTGAAAACCCACTTACTAGAGGGGTATAAAAAGCCTCATTTAAGAGGAAAAAGACAAGAAAGAAAAATAGAAAAAAGGACCTGTAAACGTGAGATTGTAAGAAAGACCGACCCCAATAATCCGGCTCGGCATTACGCTCAAAAGGCAGAATTAGCCATAAATAAACGCGTATTACGCATACTTATATTTCCACGTGTTAAATTTCTTATATATTTTGCTTGTTGACCAAAACGCACGTCAACAAAGCTCAGGAAAAATATATTTATGTTGTACCAAAGAATAATAATTGACGAAGCATTGCTGAAGAATAGTTTTTGCTTTTTTCAAAAAAGCAAGCATATTAATTATCAATATAAAAAATTAATTAACCTGTAACTCTATAAACTAAAAAAAGGGAATTCAAATGAAAGAGTCAATGGGTTGTAGTCTATGCCACCCACTTGGGTGCCACCAAAGTGGGTGGATCCACCCTTGATTTTACACACACCCATGTGGGTGTGTGTGTGTGTATGTGTGAATTAAGGGTAGATCCACCCACTTGGGTGCCACCCAAGTGGGTGGCATGGACCAAACCGAGTTAACGGAGCAAAAAGCGTTATTCAGGGTGTTATACTTACGAGGAGGAAGCAAAAGGCAGAGGAAGTGCTTGAATATTTTTTAAAGTAAAATTGATACGTTGAACAAAACTAATATTTTTTAGTGAAACAACTAACAACTAATATTTTTCATGAAAAAATGTGCATTTTTCGAAGGAACTACTAATGTCAATTTATTACCTTTAAAATATGTACTTTTCAGAGTAAAAATGATACTTTTTATAATAAAAATTATACTTAAACAAAGTTGTGTAATAATTTTGCAGGTAAATAATATCAGTTATGTTACTTTGAAAACATATAATTTTTAGAGTAAAAATAATACTTTTTTAATAAAAAGTAATACCTTTGAACAAGGTTGTATATAACTTTGCAAGTAAATAATAAGTTTTATTACTTTGAAAACATATACTTTTAAAAATAAGAGTGATATTTTTTTAATAAAGAGTGATACTTTTCGAGTCTAAAGTGATATTATGTTAGGAAAAGTACTAATGTAATTGTGTTACTTGGAAAAAATATACTTTTTAGAGTAAAAGTGATACTTTTTAATATAAAGTGATACTTTTGAACAAAGTTGTATATGAATTTAGCAAAAGCAAACTAGGGAGCCCCCTTTTGTGGTGTTCAGTCCGCAATTCCAAGGGTTTTTCCTGGCCTTCTCGCAACGTGAGAAGCGAAGCCTATTCTATTTATGAAATATGCAAGTAAATAATCAGTTTTGTTACTTTAAAAACGTATATTTTTTAGAATAAAAGTGAAACTTTTTTCAATAGAAAGTGATACTTTTCGAGTCTAAAGTGATGCGAAGAACTAATAAAATGTAATTTTATTACTTTAAAAACATAAACTTTTTAGAGTAAAAGTGATACTTTTTAATAAAAAGTGATACTTTTGAACATGGTCATATATAACGTTGCAAATAAATAATCACTTTTATTATTTTGAAAATGTATATTTTTTAGAATAAAAGTGATACTTTTTTTAATAAAAAGTGATACTTTTCGAGTCTAAAATGATATTATGTTAGGAAAACTACTAATGCAATTTTGTTACTTTGAAAACATATACTTTTTAGGCTAAAAGTGATACTTTATTTAATAAAAAATGATATTGTTAAATAGATTACATGTTACTTTGCAAGTAAATGATCAGTTCTATTCCTTTGAAAACATATACTTTTCAGAGTAAAATTGCATTTTTTTTATAAAAGGTGATACCTTAGGACCACATAATATTACAAATATGTCACTGCCATTGCCACATAGAAATATCATTATGCCGCCCTAATATTAAAAATTGTCATCCCGACCAAATAAAGATGATTCACCTCCTGATAATACTTTTTTAATTTGTACCAAATTGGTAAATTTCTTGTTCTACGAGAAAATATACACGTCAATCTACAAGTATTTTGCCATGTAACTGTTTGTACTTTAGTTCCATCAAAAGTGATTATTGTGGTGGCACGTACTCACTCATGAATTAGGTAAAAAAAATACTATAAATCAAAGTAAGATATTTTGTTTTTTATTCTAATTTTAAAATTCAATAGCTAATTGACGGTTTGAATGTTGAACTTGACTACTAAAACTAGTAGCAATCAACAAAGTGGGTCCCCTATTGGTTGTTTTATCAAGTAAGAATGCATTTGCGGGTTGAGTTCATGCCACCAAACTGGGCAAACCAATTACTAAAACCATTTTATTTGCAAAAGCAAAATATATAATGATTTCTGAATTTCTCAAAAATCATAATTCTGTAAAAATTAATTGCGAAGTATTTAAACTAGCAAAATATAAAATCTTTTTTGAATTTTCAAAAATTTATGTTATGTATGATTCCGCCAAAACTTGGTATCAGAGCCGTGTATACGGTTCAAAAATAAATTAATTATTTTTAATAAATTTTTAAAACATGCCTGGATTAACTCTTGAAAGAGAAATTGAACTTCTTAAGGAAGAAAAAATAGATTTGCTTGAACAAGCAAGAACTTTACAAAGTATTTTGAGATCTCGATTAAGAGATCATGATGCTATATTTGAAGATCTCCAGATCTATATAACTAGAATAAATAACATTACTGATTATCTTGAACAACTAAGAAATCTTAATGGAAATAGAGGACAAGTCTAACCAATCAGACTTTTCTGAAGATCAACAAATTGTTTTTGAAGAAAATACCGAGGGTTTTTACTCTAGTATTATCTTTAAACAAGAAAAACTTTCAAAGATCGCAGCTACTCAGTTAGATCTGAAAAAAGAACAAGTTTTTAACTTGCCAAAATTTATTCCTAAAATGATGAATAATATTTTGAAAAGTAAAAATGAAATTTTTTATTGTGTTTCTAGTAAAGAAATGCATATCGACATTTCTGATACAACTGGCAGTGTTTATTTGCCATTAATTACTCGTGAAGAGATTAATAGTAAATTAGCCAGTATTCCTATAGATATTCATACAAAAATTAGTGTTTTACATCTTGGAGCGACTAAAATACTAATCAAGGCAGAGTTTAGAGAAGGGATAGATTCTCCTATAAAAATGGCCTTAATTGATAATCGAATTAGGGATAGAAAAGATTGTATTTTAGGTGCCGCACAAGGAAATTTAATTTACAACAAATTTATGTTCACAGTTTATCCTAAGTTCGGATTGAGTTTAACAACCAAGAACTTAGATCAAGTCTTAAGTTTCATACATAAATTTGAGAGATCAGATTTAATGGACAAAGGTGATAAAGTTTTTAGCATAACTTATCTTATAGGATATGCTTTAACCAATAGTCATCACAAAGATTGACTATAAGAAAAAAGAATACATTGAAATTGATGATGTATTTTCTGATATTGGAAAGATTGAAGAAATAAAGTTTTCTGAAATCACTCCTTTAGAAAATTCTTGGGCTATAGATATAGCTAAAGGGAAACGACTTATTGGCTCTAAACCAACATTAAGTCATCATAAATACTCAGGAGAACCCTCAAATAGAGAACTCCTAAAATCTATGTCTAAACGCATAGATTTATATTCCGAGAATTTTGAGAAAATAAAAAGAGTTCTTGGGGACGAGTAATCTATGACACTTCCTGAGATTAAGTCTTTGATTGAAACTGTTCTCAGTAATATTAGAGATCTTGAAAAAAGAATTGAATCTTTTGAAAAGAAAGAAGAACTTTTGAAACCGGAGCATCTTGAGATTGTTGCTGGTAAGATTATTCAAAAAATCTCTGAAAAAATAGAGGATATCAGTAAAAAAGATCCTTTAGTTATTATAAAAGAAGGAGATATTGAAAAAACTGTTGAAAAAACTGTTAGATTTAAATATTCACCACCAAATCATTTTGTTGGTAATGAAGAATTAGGTTCATCAGGAAATCCAAATGCTTTGACTTGGCCTTTTCAACCTAAAAAATGAGTTTTTCTGAAAAACTTGAAACCTATTTTTGGGAACATATTCTTGACAATCAAGAAGAAATCAATGGTTTTGAACCAATTCAAGAACTTGTTAAATTAATGACCTTTGATGAGTCAGGTATTATACAACAACTTGAAGAAAAACCTTTTCTTAAAACACTTTTTAATCTTGAAAGTGCTACAGAAAAATGTTTTGTTCAAACTGAAGAAAGAAACTGGGAAACTGACAATGATCAAAAAACCAGTGATGATGAAAACCTAGATCAACCTCTAGGAAATTTCAGAATGAATAGACAACCTAAAGCAGAAGATGCGGATGCATCTACTTCAAGAGATAAAAAGAGAAAAACACCAGAAGGTGTAAATTGGCCAAAAGAGCAAAGCAAAACTCCTGATCAAAAAGGAGGACAGATTCCTACACTCAATATAGATTGTGTAACCAAAGAATCTGAAAGAAGAAATTTGATTGACGCCTGGGCAAGAGATGTTAGTCTTCTTATTCAAACCAACCCAGATGCTTATGAAGAACCAAATACTCTTCTTTTACTTATGGAGCATAAAACAGCAGGTATCGCTCAGTCTATGGTAAAAAATACTACTTGGATAACAATAGGAAAAACTTCTAACATGATTTTTGAAGAAGTCGTTAATAGTTTTTACATTATGTTCCTTGGTATTAACTTAACAACTGAACTTGTTCAGGAAAAATTAATCGAGCAAGATATTGCCCGAATCAGATTAGCAAATATGATACTTTGTGATATTTGTTTACTTGATGATTTTACTTGCGATTATGAGAAAAATCTTTATAAACTTCCTCAGGATGAATATCCGTCTTTAGTTAGACAGTATATTAAAAAACTCCCTATTATAGGAGAGAAAGTTTTACAAGAATTTGAAAAACAAGCAACTGATGTAAAAATGTTTTCATTAGGTTTTGCAGTACGTATTGCCAAAAAGGAAATTGCATCAATTTGCGAGCTTTCTAGTAAGCAAAAAAGTTTAAAACGTTTTAACAAAAACTGTTGTGATAAATTAATAGAAGAAAAATCTACAGCTTATGGTTGTATTACTCCAAAGAAAAGTTATTTTAAGAAAAAATACAAAAGAAAATATAAATGGAAAAAGAAAAGAAAAACATTTAAATCTGGAAAATACTTTAGGAAGAAAGTCATTCCTAAAAACGACTCTAAAGACAAGAGTAAATTTTGTCCTAAAGGAAAAAAAATTGCGATCTTTGGATCTCGCAATGAGCAAGGACATTATGCTAATGAATGTCCTAATAGAAGAGATTACCCTAATAAGGTAAAACTTCTAAGTGAGGTTTTTGAATCATTTCCAGAGTTCGAACCAGTCGAAGAATTTTTTGATAATGAAACAGAAGTATTCACTTTTGAAACTATCATTGAATCTGATGAAAATAATTCAGAGGATTCATCACAATCTTCAGATTGAAGAAGTTCCTTGGGAAAAATTAGATTCTGATTTGGAACAAAATTGTATGGGAAACCGTACAAATCCAAATAGTATCTATATTAAAGGTCAGCTTAAATTCTCTGGTCATAAGTTAATCAATTTACATTGTTATGTTGATACAGGTGCTAACCTTTGCATAGCTAGTAAATATGTTATTCCTGAAGAACATTGGGAACAAGCACGTTACCCCATAAAGGTAAAAGTTGCGAATGGCGATACAATTCTAATTAATAAAGTCTGTAAAGACATAAAAATTAGAATTGCAAGGGAAATATTTCATATTCCAGCCATTTATCAACAAGAATCAGGTATTGACCTTATTCTTGGAAACAATTTCATCAATTATATGAACCCTTCATACAATTTACAGACAGAATAAGTTTTACTCTTGAGAACGAGCCTATTATCATTTCAAAAGTAAAAAAGGCTTTCTCAATTGGTAAACCTGGTTTTCTTGAGTTTATGAAGAAGAATTCAAAAACTCAAAAACCTGAAGCTATTAATATTACTCCCGAAAAAATAGAAGAAGTCCACACTTTTCAACAGGGGGGAGATGATATTAAAGAAGAAAAAATTTTCAATTTAAATTCGAAAAAATTTAGTATTATAGAACAACTACTTGACAAAGTTTGTTCTGAAAATCCTATAGATCCCATTAAGTCTAAACAATGGATGAGAGCATCCATAAAGCTTTTAGATCCCACGAAAATAGTCAGGGTTAAACCCATGATTTATAGTCCAAAAGATAGAGAAGAATTTACTAAACAAATAGGTGAGCTCTTAGAATTAAAACTTATCACACCTAGTAAATCTCCTCATATGTCTCCAGCTTTCCTAGTTGAAAACGAGGCAGAAAAAAGAAGAGGAAAAAAGAGAATGGTAGTCAACTATAAAGCAATAAATGCTGCTACTATAGGAGATAGCCATAATATTCCTAACAAAGATGAACTATTAACTCTCATTCGGGGAAAAAAGGATTTTAGTTCATTTGATTGTAAGTCTGGTTTTTGGCAAGTATTGTTAGATGAAGAATCAAAACCGCTAACAGCTTTTACTTGTCCAGATGGACTCTTTCAATGGAACGTTGTTCCATTCGGATTAAAACAAGCACCGCTATTTTTCGAGACATATGCAAAATGCATTACGAGGATTTGAAAAATTTTGTGTTTATGTTGATGACATTCTTGTTTTTAGTATAAATGAGAATGAGCACTTTAAGCATGTTGCTACTGTGTTAAAAAGAATAGAACAATTAGGCATTATTCTTTCTAAGAAAAAAGCCCAACTGTTTAAAACAAAGATTAATTTCTTAGGCTTAGAAATCGAGGAAGGAACACATTGTCCTCAAAACCATATTTTGGAACATTTGCATAATTTTCCTGATCAACTGCAGGATAAAAAACAACTTCAGAGATTTTTAGGAGTCTTAACTTATGCTGAAAGTTATATTCCTAGATTAGCTGAAATAAGAAAGCCTTTGCAGGCAAAGCTCAAAAATGATCATATTTGGAATTGGACCAATTCTGATACTGATTATATTGGAAAGATAAAAAAGAAATTAGTACAATTTCCTAAACTTTATCATCCTAATCCCGATGATCAATTGATCATCGAAACAGATGCCTCAGATTCTTTCTGGGGAGGTGTATTAAAAGCTAAAGTACAAAATACTTTAGAAGAAAAAATTTGCAGGTATACTTCCGGTAGCTTCAAAGCGTGAAATTAAATTATCATAGCAATGAAAAGGAGTATTTATCGTTTTGAGAGTCATTAAAAAATTCTCAACATATTTAACTCCGATTAAGTTTATTGTTAAATCGACAATAAAAACTTCACATATTTCCTGAAACTAAAAATTACAGGAGATTACAAACAAGGAAGACTTGTTAGATGGCAAATGTGGTTTTCACATTATGAATTTGATGTAGAACATATTGCAGGAAATAAAAATGTTCTTGCTGACTGTTTAACCCGTGAATTTGTTACATGATTGCAGGAACAATTCCGCTTAGAGGAAATAAATTAGGGCCTAAAAACCCAGGAACTAATTGTTCTTATCAAGAATCTACTGACTATTCAAAAATAGCAGATGGATGAAATCAAACAGCTTCGTCTCAAAAAGAAGGTTCTTGAAACCGAATTGCAGTTTATCTGCGCAAAACTGGAATTACTCGAGTCCTCACTTGAGCCAGAACAAAAGGTTAATTCTGAACCTTGCTGTAATAATACCGCAAATCATGAATCTAGTCCGGAACTACAGGTCTCCGGTAAAGACTTACCAAATCCTGTTATCCCTGTTACTTTGGGAAAAAGTAAAGTTGAGGTACAAACCTCACCAAAGTTGGTTATTCCAACAAAACTTATTACTCCAGAAGATTTTGTTACTGGGTTGCGTCCTGGAACATCTTCCATTGGAATTGGGATTCAAAACCCAAGTCAAAAATCTAAATCTCACGATTTAGTTTTCTCGAAAGAGAAAAAGGAGATTCCAACTCCGCAAAATTATTATGTAGTATTTAATGGACCAAATCCAGGAATATACACATCTTGGGCCAAAGCCTCATTTGCTATTAAAGGATTTAATGTTGTTCATAAAAAATTCAAATCCTTTGCGAAGCTTTAAAATGAAGCTAATTGCTTTACCACTCACTGCATCGCACCATTAGAAATCATTTATGAACAAGAGACTCTTAAGCCGAAAACATTTTCTGATGCGCTTAAGAAATCTCCAGAAAAAATGAAAACATTGGGAAGAATTTATTCAATTCCCAAAGAACCAAACTTTGAAAACAAAGAAAAATTTAATCTCTCAAATCGAGATTTCATTGAAATCTTTGCCAAAGCACGAAAGGCTGGTACAAAATCTCTACTTGAGGAAAGATTTTTCACCACCGATAAAAAGATATCAGCTATTTCAATTTTATTGAAGGAGCGAGATCGAAATCTGTTTACAAGGCTTTTAATTGTGGACTAGTTAAAAATATTTATCCTTCAAAAAATTTATTGGAGGTTAAGGAATTTCCTGAAGAATTCAAGAAAGCCATCAAGACTTTCAGAACAAAGGTCCTTAAACAAGCGGATCGAAATATCTTCATAAGTGTCTCAAGTACAATATGTGACTGGGATGAAGAAGAACAATTTATGAGTCCTTATCATTATATCGAAATCGGTATAGCTAGGGAGCAAGCAAGTTACCATCCCTCCGAACAGATGGAAACAACAGTCTTTGTGCAAAGACAGGACCTCATTCCTCTTCGTGTTAGAGGTTTGGAAAAAGTGATTAACAAATTGCTAAAATTAAATGATGAAAGCAATACTAAAGTTAATTACTGTAAAGAAAAGGTTATCATGTGCTCATGGTCACCAAAAATTATTTCTGAAAAAGACATTGAAACTATCCTTTGGTTTGAAGAAAAATTCAACAAAGGGCAAATTCACATGGGCAACGGGTCCCTTACTCCTGCATGCCAGCTACTCCGCAAAAAACTACAAAGACATGAATGTAATTTTTGTCGACTTGAAAAAGAGAAAGAAGAGGCTGACAGCAAAATAAACAGTGAAGATTCTTTGTCCACTAGCTCAAAAGAGGACAAAGACATATGAACCAACAGCTCACATGGGTGGGCTCGGATAAAAAGAGGACAAAGACATGTGAACTAATAGCTCACATGGGTGGGCTCGGATAAAAATCGTCATGCATGACGATTTATAAAAAGAATTGAAGTATCCTTCATCTATAAAAGGACTTCATAGTTTATGTAGAGGGGCATCTCGAAGACACACAGCCAATCTCACCTTGTATCTTTCCTTTCAATATGTTTAGCTAAGAAAAGCCTTCGGGCAGATAGAAATTCAGGGAACTTTTCCTTATGGAGAAGAACTCTTGTATCCTTGTAATATATTTCTTTGAATAAAAGTTGTTTTTCATCTACCAAATGTCCATTTTACTTCTGCAAATACATCTGAATAGTCCAAATTTTAGGGAAAGTAGCACAGGCAGGAGGCCGCCGCGAATAGTACCTTCTCGGATTGATGAAAACACGGAAGAAATACAGAGACAAAAGGAGCGCTAAAAACAGCAGAAATATAATCAAGGTACAAGATGTTCTAATCTTGGGAAAATTTATCCAGAATTATCTATTTGTTCGTATTTTTAATTATTGATTAAAACCAAATCAAATTACACTAACATCACCATGTATTCTGGTAATAGCAAGATTTTTGCTGTAATAGCAAAAAGCCCCACTTGAGTGCCACCCAAGTGGGTGTCATCGAATCAACCGCATTTGCGAGTAATGTGTTTTTAAAGTTTCTGAATTGGTCTGGTCTCGGTTCTCGTAAGGTTTGGGGCTAAAAAAGGAAAAAAACTATCTATTGGGACGCATGACAGAGTTTACACGTTACTATCCAACTCTAATAAGGATTTGATTGACCCATGTGCCACCGCTCCCAAATTTAAAAGAATGCCCGCGGGTTTTGGGCATTGGATCCGTCTCACGGATTTAGAACCGTGAGACGGTCTTATATAAGTTTTTACCTAATTAATTAAAATACATATATGTTTATTTTATTTATATATTTATATTATTATAAAATTGATAAAATAAATTGATTAACAATTGAAATAAATTATTGGGTATTACAGATTAGGCCTATCCAAATGAGTTTGAAAATATGAAACTATCTAATTGATAGATAAAATACATAATAATTATTTATCTAAGTTACATATAAATATTTACTTATTAGATAAATAGAGTAATATAATTACCAATATATTTTAGAATTGATAAATGGGCAACACAAAATCTCCTCCCCAACTAAACGTATATATATAAAAATTGTATATCTATATGTGTATATAATAATAATAATAACAATAACTATATACAAAATTATCTTTTATAAAATATATATTTATCATTAAAATAAAATGAATAATAACAAAAATTAAATAAAATTAATTTAAAATATATATCAGAGAGCATTCTTCTACAGAACATTTGTTACTGAAAGAAAAATGGGATGAGTTATATTATTGCAAACTCCAAATTGCTGAAAACATGGGGATAAAACTTGGTGATGGTAGCCATCTATAGCTGCTCCTTTATGGGACAAATATATGAAGGCATTATTATTAGAAATTTCAAACTAGTTGAATTGTGTGAGAAATAGGGGGAATTATTAGCTATAACCCTGAAAATTTGTTTGTGTTTAAAAATTCATATAAAAATCTCATCTCAACTTAAAATATATTGTTAAACTATATATATACTTTATAAAAATATTAATCAACTATAATTTATTTATACAAACGAATAGAATAATTAATACAATGTAGTAGTAGTAGTAGTAGTAATAATAATAATAATAATAACATTAACATATATTACAGATTTAGTGGAACTCGAGTTTATATAAATGGATTTTGAGCTTTGATAAACCAAAATATATGACTTTACCATTGAATGAGTTTGGACTAAATCGGATTGATGTGACTAAACAATATTATCGTAATATAACAAAAGAAAAAATATTAATTATAGTATTAGTAATAATAACATAAAAGATGATAAATATCAAATCATAAGTTGGGTATTACAATCTACCCCTCTTGGAAAAAGTTTCGTCCTCGAAATTGGGTTTACTCTATTGATTGAAAAATTTCAGATATATGGGCGTAGTTAAGTGATGAGTTAGAATTATCCCTTCGAGGCGGCATATCTATGGTGACAATGAAATGTTTAACTCATTTCACAGTATAATTCTACATGTTTTAGACTTCCTATCTGTTTTAATCGAATGAGTCAGGCCAGAAAAATTATACATTAATTGTATAAGTCATTATATTAACTCTATCACATATCATTTAAATAAACTATGCACGGTTAATTCCTATAGTCAATTATGGTTCGCCATTTATAAGATTATCTATTTGTATCATGCCAAATAAGAAAATAATTGTAAGTCGTGAAATTAAACAGAAATTTAGCACATAGATAACATTTATATAAAAAATAATCACATTATACAAGCAAGTTCATATAACATTGCACTTCCTCAATATTTTACGAGTTATTGCAATAAGTAAATATTACCTTATTGGATGTCGCGCGATGGAGGGATAGCCATTTTTTTCAAGAAAAAGAAATTGAAAGTCTACAGGAACGTAGACCTGCTCTGATACCACCTGTAATGCCCCACTTGTTATAAAGGATTTTTAGAGCGTTACTAAAATAAAGAATGCATTTATTTTTTTAAAAAAAAACTTAATATAATAAGAAAGTGTATTTAAATGTGCATCTCAAAAACAAGTGGAACTATTTTATTAATAAACTCAAAAATTCATCACACTTCCGCTGCGCTACTCTGATTTTATAAAACATAGTCTATTTATAAAAATTCGATGCGCCACTTACCTTTTTTTATATATATTTAAAACAAAATATGTCACGCCCCAAACGGGGACGCGACGATGATCCAAAACTTAAACAGAAATAAACCAAACAGTCTAGACAAATGATAACATAACCCCAAACGAAAACAGAGTCAAGTAGCAGTGGAAATAAAATACAAGTACGAATTACAACTTACAGTCCAACAAGTATCCAAAACAACGCAACAAAAATATCCAAAATTAACCTTACAGTCCAAAAACTAACCAAATCAATATACAGTCTGAAGAAAGAAATAAAGTGCGCATCACGTCACAAGCTTAAGTGTCAAATGGTCCTACGCCCTTAAGTTACAGTCCAAAATGGAAAAGAGAAGCAGAATAAAAGGAAGTCCTACATCAGCTGAAGCACAAGAAACAAGTACAATCAACAGTAAAAAGGAGCAAGTCCAACAGACGGAGCACGGGAAATCAGTTCGTGGCAAGTTCGGCATCTTCAACGTATTCCTCATCTAGCCGGTGGAAAACAGGAGGGGATGAGACAAAAATCTCAGTGGATGGGGTGATCGTGTGCAAGTGTGGCGATATATATAGTTAATGCAAGAAAACTGTTGTATGAAAAATGATTGAGTCATGATGCGTGGTTTCACACACAGTTCACAAGCATCGTGATATATATACTTAAAATAATATGCTTATACAGTTTTGAATAGAGTTCATGATCATACAAGCACTATGTGATTCAAGCAAGACAGGTATGATTGCGTACATAATGTAACGCAAATCCATGCAAGACAAATAGTGGTTGCATATGGATTTGTAGCGCCAACCAATACAATACAAGTAGCGGTTGCGTACGGTTTTGTAGCACCAACCAAACAAGTCCGATTAACTCCAGAATCATGTGGATCAGACAGCGATTCCTTCGTTTTTCCTTGTAACTCCACGTGCAAGATGGTCCAAGACCTGTCACCTTATCGCTCCATAGGCAAAGACAAATCCACAGTAGAGATAGCTAGGCCCGGATTGTCATAATCATGATTATACCTCAAGTACTACGACCCGCTTTCCTTGGACAAACTTCGTCCCTCAGTTGCGGGATTAGGACGATTGGGCCAGATAGTGGAATAGCAGCCGAACTGCTCGGTTCCATCCCCGACGTATCTATTCCGACTGTGAGATCGACATACCAAGTTGACTCAGTCAGAAAATAATTACAAGTACAAGATGTCAACTAGGCAGTCGAGTATATTGATTCAGGGAAGCAGTTCATGAAAAGTTTTAGAAATCGCGTGTGGCATTTAGGTGTTGGTGGAGTAATTTGGATGAAGATAATTATCGAGAGGATAAGTAAACTTTGATGTCTTGAAGAATTAGGTGGGACATAGGTCCCGTTATAGATTCGGAACCGCAAGACGAGGAAATCGCCCCGCGATCGCGTATTAATCGGTCAAGTCGATCCGATAAGTCAAGGTATTTTTAAGAAATTAAAATATTTTAAATAATTATTAAAAGTCAGAGGGTCCAGGGTTGTTCTTAAAAGAGAATAATTTGAGTTAGGTCTTTGTTAAAAAAGAAAATTTACAATTAGCTCTGTTTTGTAAAAACCAATATTTTTGGGGTTAAAAATTGAATAATTAAATGTCCCGACCTTGAAAAATTATGAGGTCAGTTCCTAAATTCTCTATATTCATAGATTCAGGTTTTTAAAGTGTTGAGATCGAGTTTTTATAAAAATCTCATATTGGCCCTTAATTTATTAAAATTGTCATTTCGGGCCCTAAGTTTAAAATAATTGGAACTCACAAACCGGAAGGACTTTTAATGTGATTCCAGTTGTAAAATGTCACCAAGATCAGTGGGATATTGGGACAAAAACGGTTTTAAAAAGAAATAAGTATAGGTCCTTTAACTTTTGAAAATCTCATTTTTGTCTCATTTTAAAATAATTGCATTTAAGGCTTTTAGGGGTCCAATTGTTACGAAATTTGAACCTTGGGTTCAAAATATCATTAAGTTATAGTTAAATTAGTATTTCCAGGTATATGGACTGTATAAGTCCTGGAAATTTTATTTGGGTCCTCAAGTTTAATCTTTTACAATTTGGTCCCTCAATTTTTATAAAATTACTTTCCAATCTCTAACCAATTGGATTTTTGGAATAATCTTAAATTATGTTATTTCTAGTCCATTAAGTGTTAAAATTTCAAATTTAAGATAGAGGCTTGGTACAATTTCGAAAATTGCAATTTAGCCCTTAAACTTCTAAAATTTTACAATCTAGTCCTGGGGCTTTTAAGGGGTTGGTTTTATTTATCTCAAAACTCTTAAAACTTTATTAAAATGTCCAAATATCATTTTTGAACCTGAGTACAGTCCCAAAATTCAAAAATTACAGAGGGTCCCTTAAATTTTATTTTCTTGCAATTAAGTCCACCAACTTACCATTTTTGCATTTTAAGTCCAAAAATTCAAGTTTAATCAATTATGCTCGACTTTTCAAGGTTATAAGTCAAATAAAACATGTATATCAAGAATCATAAACATTCATATACATCTCATCCAACAATTCATCAAATACATCATTAAAATGTACATGATGCATGCACCTAAATTTCAATAAATAGCATTTTTTAGCAACAGTACTTGAGCATTTTTACAACTTGATACATGAAATCAACATGCAATACATAATATATTGTAAGTCCAAGCGGCTACGATAATCTAGAGGGGGGGTGAATAGATTATCTCCATCTTTTCGATTTCGCCCTCTTTTTAAAACCGAATGCTCAAATACAATAATAAAGGTGCGGAATATAAACAACACACGTCGACTTAAAGAGGTTCAACCCACCTAGGGCCTAATCCTCTACCACCCCAGTATATCCGGGATGGATTTCGAAAATAAAAAGAATTTTATTAATTACCAAAATTAATACAAATTCAACTTACAACACCTTGAAGAGCACCACACTCTTCTTCAACACCACCTTTGGAGATTACCACAATCTCCCTTTGAAGATTACCACAATCTTCCTTCAACGGCACCTTGTGAAGATTATCACAATCTTCAACCTTGAAGAATACCAAATTCTTCAACACTTCAATAAGAAGATTACCACAATCTTCTCACACCTAACACCTAGATCACCCAAGTGTGTTCTTACCACAAGAACACTCACAAGGATATCTTGTGTTTGAATGACGACCACAAATTCAAGATTACAACTCGATAATGAATAATACAATTGAGTGCAAGTGTAATCAAGAATAGCCTAGACCTCAAGAATGTGAAAGTGAATAGCTAGGCAAATTACAACAAGAAATAAGACAATGAAAGACCAAGTGTTTGCTTGAAGTGTATCTTGTTGTGTTGTATCTCAATTGTTGTATTGGTTGCTCCAAAACTTCCTCTATTTATAGGAGATGATTGATCAAGCATAGGCTCCTCTTGGGGATTGAAAATCTACAGAAAAATACAATTAAAATCAAGAATATAGTTGTTAGAAATCAATCCCACAATTTAAGGAAATGTGTCTGATGTCAAACGGTCGAAATTTGCTTGTCAAAAGATAGGCGACCGTCGCATTGCGAAAATAGACGTTGGAAAAATACACAAAGAAAATAACACGCAGGCGGCGACGCGTCTACCTCGGCCGGTCGACCATCACCCCAACCGGTCCCCCTCATGGATTTTGCAAAGATCAAGTGTTCTGCTTCAAACATACTTGCAGTGCACGGCCGCACTGGCGGCGGCCGACCGGACCGGTCGGCCGACGCCTTGGCACGGCCGACCGCTTGTTTTTCCTTCCGTCTCATTTTCTGTTTCTAAAAACATCTTCAGGTACGGGTTGCCCTATAGGGCGACCGGTCGACCACGAGACAGAAATGTTGTCCAATTTTTGTCAAAAATAAAACCCAAGAAATACTTCGAAAATTTAGTAAAAACATTTTAAACCAATCGAGAGTATTTAGACAACATTTAGGAACCTTGTTAAGGAGTGAAAAATCCATTGAAATAAAATCATTAAAAGTGTTGTCCATTATTATCAAAAATAAACTTGAGGAAATACTCCGGAAAATATTAAAAACCATTTTAAATCATTTAGGAGTATTTGGACAACCTTTAAAAGCATTGTTTTGGTGACAAAATAAAATCATCAAAATTAAGATAAAAACATGTATCAAACAATCTCCCCCTTTTTGATGATTACAAACCAAAACAATTTTTACACAAACTAAGAGAGCAATTTTCGAAATGATTTTCCGGTAAAAACATTTGACCGTTTGGAAGCAACCAAAATTTCCAAAGAATATTAAAGCAACCAAGAAGGGAGTAAATATTTTTCAATAATAAGCACAAGCTCCCCCTATCAACAAGCATATCAAGAATAATGTAAAAGCAATTATCCATAAGCTAAAAGCTTTAGCTTTTACAATTTGCTCAAGAGCTTATAAGCTCCCCCTGTCACAAAACATCATTAATCAATTTTATAAGTCCTTAAAGCAACAATTGGACTAGGAACAAATCACAACTTATGGCTTTTATGAGCCATAGCTTATAGCTTTTATGACAAGCTTTTATTAGCTTCTTTGAGCTAATGAGCCAATATCCTGTTTTTCTCCCCCTTTGGAATCATCAAAAAGAATGTTAGAATGGTGAAAACACCATACAATAATATCAAGGTGCGCCAAAGGGACGGTTTATTAACCGTTGATCAATTAAAGCATCATAATCCAAAAAAAATGGGAGAAATGTAATATAAAGAAGTTATACACTTGTTTTGATTGGCAAAACATGATCCCAATAAGTATAGAAAACTTTTGAAGGCAAGAGAATCATGTATAAGTTGAAATATTCATTGCGACATTTCATCGAACACCTTGTGTGCGGTAAAAAGAGAAGAGGTTGTATATAACCTTTGTAAATGGTTCAGGCCAAAAATTTTCATATCATCAATCAACCTCATTCAAAAAAAATATCATATGCAACAAATGCAACAATAGTTCATCAAGAAGGAGCTCAAAGTAGATTCTCAAGGGTTCAACCCAATTGAGATAAGCTAAGAATGATCAAGGCATTACAAATGCCAACAATTAGAGTTCAACAAGTAATAAGTCATGCTTTCAACAACACATGTATCAAATGTCCCAACATATCCAACTAAGCAAAATGAACAAAGCAATAAGAGAAGCACTTTTACCATCAAGTACTTCATACCAATTATCAAACAATGCTTAAGAGTATTTTTACCATCAAATACTCCATCAAAGTCATGATCATTCACAAGTCATTATCAACTTGCAATTTTAACCCTTTAAGAAAAACAAGCAAATATCATTAGTACAAATGAGTTTTACAAAAGTTCATAAAAGTACAAAGCAACATTAATGAAAGTGCTAGAAAGTAAAGGGGGTGGGGTAACATCATTCCTCATCCGAGGAGAAGCAAGATCCGGGAATAAAGTCCTTGATGAATTTTTTTAACTTGCCGATAGACTTTTGCATTTTGGAGGTCTTTTGCTCCAAAGCCTCATACCTCGTCTCATGAAAAGCCCTCATCTCATCAAATTCGGCTTGAGTATACCTCTGGCGGTTGAGCACCAGATTACCCTCCCGGATTGCTCGGTTCGCCCTCTTCCGCCAATCTTGCGGCCTCGGTGTCATCAAAGTAGTCATTAGGATCGGGGGACTCTTGACCTCTTCCTCTAGCCATTTTGGTTGGTCGGATGTCCATATTCTTGCGCATCGTGACTATTTGGGAGATATTATCAATGTCAAAGTCGTTTTGAAATACCTCCGAGTTACACTCCGACGAAGGTAGTCCCGATTGAATAAGAAGTTTACAAATCCAATTTCCCATAACCAACTTCTTATTACCTTGAGTAATGGACTCGATTAGACATTGAATAAGTATGGCACCAAAGTTAAGTGGTTCCTCCTAGCAATCTTATAAGTCAAAAAATAATCCATATTGCTAGGCATCTTTCCCGATTTACCACAAATGAAATATCGACAATGACCGATAAAATACGATGCTCAAGTGTCATTGCCAACAAAGAATACTTTGGCCATACTCCCAAATATGTCTTAACTTCTTTCATCGACACCCCCAACATTTCATCATTCCAAGTCCCACAAGAGAAATAATCCCAACCACCTTCTCTAACATGTAAAAGCCGGCAAATATCATTGGGAGTCCATCTAAAATGACGACCCTTTATAAGCGAATTAACGGCAATCGGCTTTCTATCATTATCATATTCGACCCACATATTGGCATAAAAGAGTTGGATAATATCATCATCATACAACACATAAGCATGCTCCCATAAATACATCCAACCTTGCTCCTCAAAAATCCTCTTATAGTAGGATACTCATTTGTAAATGAACTAAAACGACACATTTTAGTCCGAGCAATAGATTTACCTCTCATCCCCGAATTCTCATAGTACCATTCCGCATACTTATTGATGAAATTAAGAGCATTGCGAGAATTTGGAGCTTGAGTAACAAGAGATTTTTTACCTTTAAGCCCAACGGCAATTTTCGAGCGAAATTATTCCGGCTTCGGTAATTTGGGCCCGAGAGAGAATGGGATTTTGAACATCATCACCTTCTTGAGCCACGTTTCTTTGAGCGGCTCGAATATCCCTTTGTTCGGCCGTCTCGCCGATTTCTCGAAGTACCCCTCTCCGCCCTTTCTTCTCTTAGAAGTGGGATTTTGATCGGTGGAATTTCTTGGAGGAGCCATATATGAAAGATTCTTGAGAAAATAAGAAGATTAGCAACAAGAATCGTGAAAAATGATGAAGAATTGAAGATTTTAAAGAAAAGGGGAAAAAAATCGCTGAACAAGGGTTTGAGAGAATTTTGTTCTGTTTCTGTGAAAGTGAAGAACAGACCCGTTATAAGCTTGAAAAATAACACTGGGCGACCGGTCGAGGTGGGGTGCGACCGGTCGAGGTGCGAGCGGCCGTCCGCCCTGCTATGACCGTCCCCCAGTGATTTTTCTTTCTCCCGTAGTTTTCCAAAATTCGATTTTCCACCCCAAAAGTTTTAAAACTTTGCAAAACTATAATTTTGGACTATATCCAACAAATATGGGTTTTGGAAAACATATAAACGATAAAATCGAGACTAAACACGTAGTGCCTTTTTAAAAGAAAATATTTGCAAAAACAATTAGGGGCACTAAAGGGGTCAAAATGAAATATCTTGAAAGATATGTGCATAAGCATAAAATCGAGTTTAAAGAAAAATACGAGTAGACATACCTCGATGGTTTAAGAAACTTGATGACGTAATAGCCAATGAGTATAAAATATGTATCCTACACAATTCTTAGACAACATATGCATAGAAAATACAAGTGTAGGCAAGTAATATGAGATATCAAAAGAGCTTATGCTATAAGATTTCATAAGAGATAATAAGCCACATAAGTCTAAAATGCTCAAGAGTTTTAGAAAATCATGCAAGGTCTCTTTTTTTAAAAAAATTTAAACTCATAAATATATAAGAGACCTATATTAAAAATAAATACTTGAAGATTCAATTTGCAATTAAGACACAATTAAAAGTATGCATAGATTTAAAAATAAAATGCATTTACAAATGGGGAGATACGGTTTACCAATTACGCCGTTTCCATGGGTTGTGTCTTTCCCATTGTTGATGATATCTTCCCATTGAGAAGTCACTTTGTTGATGAAGACTTCTCCATTTCCAAGATTGGTTACCTTCCCATGGTTGATGGTTTCTTCTTCTTTGAAAATCATCTTGTTGATGATGTCTTTGCCATTTCCAAGGATTGTGTTCTTCCCATTTTTGATTATATGCTCTTCTTGGAAATTGGCTTTGTTGAGAGTAGTTTCTCCTTCTTTGATCAAATGAAACGTTCATTTGATGTTTTCTTGGTGGCATGAATTTTCTCCGATTTTTGCTTTGCGGGTACCTAATAGCACATTGTTTTGTGGTACCCTCATGTGTTTGGGTCCTTTAATATTAGCTTTGAGACTTTTAGGTCTCCAACAATATTTAGAGCTATTTCTAGCCCGACAAGAATTAGCCGTATGACCCTTTTTGCCACAATAAAAACAAGTAATAATTTTAGGAGCATAATGACCAATATGCATAGTGACTTGATCCTTTTTCATATGATTAACAACATTAGGCTTATGATCAAGTTCCTTATCACAATTATGAATATCAACAATATTGGACATTTTATTGGTACTCAAGTTGGATTTTAATAAATCCTTTTTCATGCAATCAATATTCTCAACAAGAGTACTATTTTCTATTTCAAGGTTTCTAACCTTATCAAGAGTGGTGGTGTGAGCACATGATAGTGATTCATAGGAAGTAAATAAGCTATCCTTATCATTTTTCAAAATATTGAATTCTTTTTCAAATTTTTATACTTAACAAGCAAGCTTTGGAATTCATCTTGAAGATCATCAAAATCATTTTGCAAATCACTATAATCATTTTGAATAACAATATCATAAGAAGTAGAGGGCTTAAGACATACCTCATTTTCTTCATTGATGCCCATAAGGCAATATTCAACTTCTTCATAATTGGAAGTTGTAAGAGGCTTATTCCTTAGATTTGAGCTTGTATGACCTGAAGTAGATGCTTTTGTTTGACTCCTTTCATTTGCAAATACTCCATAGATGGCTTCTAATTTTTGCCATACTTCATGTGCCGACTTTATTCCTACAATATGTTCATATTCTAAATTAGTAAATGAACAATACAAAATGTTTAAAGCCTTACCGTTTAAGGAGATGATTTTCTTTTCTTCATCATTGAGCTTTTTGAAGCCTTTTGAGGTGTATGGTGTATCTTTCGTCGGAATGGATTCTCCATTAATGACGGTGTTCCAAATGTCGAACCCGCAACCTTGTAGATAGCATTCCATTCTTTCTTTCCAAAAATTAAAATTCTTGGAATCAAATAGTGGTGGCTTGGTGGTGGAGGTGCCGGATAGATGAGCTTCGTTCAGAGGCCGTCGATCGTTTCTCTTCACTCGCGATGTGAAACGAGCTTGCCAAAGAGTTTGGCTTTGATACCACTTGTAAGTCCAAGCGGCTACGATAATCTAGAGGGGGGGTGAATAGATTATCTCCATCTTTTCGATTTCGCCCTCTTTTTAAAACCGAATGCTCAAATACAATAATAAAGGTGCGGAATATAAACAACACACATCGACTTAAAGAGGTTCAACCCACCTAGGGCCTAATCCTCTACCACCCCAAAGATATCCGGGATGGATTTTGAAAAGAAAAAGAATTTTATTAATTACCAAAATTAATACAAATTCAACTTACAACACCTTGAAGAGCACCACACTCTTCTTCAACACCACCTTTGGAGATTACCACAATCTCCCTTTGAAGATTACCACAATCTTCCTTCAACGGCACCTTGTGAAGATTATCACAATCTTCAACCTTGAAGAATACCAAATTCTTCAACACTTCAATAAGAAGATTACCACAATCTTCTCACACCTAACACCTAGATCACCCAAGTGTGTTCTTACCACAAGAACACTCACAAGGATATCTTGTGTTTGAATGACGACCACAAATTCAAGATTACAACTCGATAATGAATAATACAATTGAGTGCAAGTGTAATCAAGAATAGCCTAGACCTCAAGAATGTGAAAGTGAATAGCTAGGCAAATTACAACAAGAAATAAGACAATGAAAGACCAAGTGTTTGCTTGAAGTGTATCTTGTTGTGTTGTATCTCAATTGTTGTATTGGTTGCTCCAAAACTTCCTCTATTTATAGGAGATGATTGATCAAGCATAGGCTCCTCTTGGGGATTGAAAATCTCTGAGAAAAATACAATTAAAATCAAGAATATAGCTGTTAGAAATCAATCCCACAATTTAAGGAAATGTGTCTGTTGTCAAACGGTCGAAATTTCTTTGTCAAAAAGATAGAGGCGACCGGTCGCACGAAAATAGACGTTGGAAAAATACACAAAGAAAAATAACACAGGCGGCCGGTCGACGTCTACCTCGACCGTCGACCATCACCCCAACCGGTCCCCCTCATGGATTTTGCAAAGATCAAGTGTTCTGTTTCAAACATACTTGCAGTGTAGTCGCCGCACTGGGCGACGATCGACCGGACCGGTCGACGCCGAAGCGGCCGTCGACCGCTTGTTTTTCCTTCCGTCTCATTTTCTGTTTCTAAAAACATCTTGAGTACGGGTTGCCCTATAGAGCGACCGGTCGACCACGAGAAATGTTGTCCAATTTTTGTCAAAAATAAAACCCAAGAAATACTTCGAAAATTTAGTAAAAACATTTTAAACCAATCGAGAGTATTTAGACAACATTTAGGAACCTTGTTAAGGAGTGAAAAATCCATTGAAATAAAATCATTAAAAGTGTTGTCCATTATTATCAAAAATAAACTTGAGGAAATACTCCGGAAAATATTAAAAACCATTTTAAATCATTTAGGAGTATTTGGACAACCTTTAAAAGCATTGTTTTGGTGACAAAATAAAATCATCAAAATTAAGATAAAAACATGTATCAAACATATATATCTCAAGTGCTCAAGAACAAAATACTACATGCATTTAAGGGAAAACACCTAGAAGTTGGAAAGATTTTTCCACCCACCTTAAAATTGGTAGTTGTGAAATAAAAGGTTAAATTTCACAAATTGATTGAAACTCACTTAGGTCAGCCCCTAAGTCAAGAAATACCAAAAATTAAGAGTTAGAAAATGAGGTTAAAAATTAAGGAGAAGAAGAAAGAGGTGAAAAAATTGGTACAAACTACACTTACCTTGTCTAGTAGGTGAAATGAGACTAGTAGAGGTCTCAAAATGGGTATCCTTGCTCACCCTTAAACTAGCTCTTAAGGTCAGCCCCTAAAACTCCAAAAATGAAAATGGAGTATCAAAATTTGGAAAATAGAAGGATAAGGAGAAAAATGTACTAAAAGTCCCAATTCTTACCTTGTAGTCCAAATTCTCTTCACAACCTTGAATTCTTCTTCAAGATGATGTAAAGTCTCTAATCTTCAAAGGGTCTTCTAAGTATACCTCAAACAAAATTTAAAACTTAATTAGAAGGTGAAATATATGAGCTAGGTGATATCAAGAATGGATTGAAGAACAAATTTCTTACCTTGTAGTATAGGTTTGGTTCGAATTTCTTGATGAAGTAGATGGGGAATTCTTGAAATTTTTCTAAGTATATAAGAAAGAAGAAGAAAGAGTAGAGAGAAGTAGTAGGATTTTAGAGAGGAGGAGAAATTTGCAAGAGTTGCATGTGTTGAATGAAAAATGAAATGGAGGCTTGCAATTTTGGCCTCTTGGCCGTGTGATAGGGAGGGAGAGAGAAAAAAAAATTGCAAGCCTTGTGTTATGTTGCATGGGGGCAATAGGGTGGTCAAAGGTATGAGCAAAGGAATAAATGAGAGAAATGAGAAGAATGTTGGGTAAGTGGGAATAAGTTGGGGAAATTATTATTAAAGAATTTAGGTATAAGATAATGTGTATAAGGTTTGTATTAATGGTGTAATTATACACAAGATGAATACATAAGTTGTATGTGTACAAGAGTTGGATGGTATTTCTACTCCAAAATACAACATTTGGCCGTCCACTATATATGGTTAATGTGGTATCCATATATTTTTTTTTGGTCCCAAAATTGATGATAATTGATGAATAATATCAATCTCCAAAATAAATAGTGATTTCCTTGATCACTTATAACTCTCATGATCACTCATTCTAAATCAAATTCTTATTTCTATAATGTATAAGTCTCTAAAATTAATAGTCTCTTAAAATTCTAAGGTGACTAATAAATGCACAAATATATAATGATCAATCAAGTGATCATTAATGTGAAATAAAATTAATAAATGATCATAATCACAAGAAATAAATAAAATGAAATTAAATGCGAAATATATATTATTAATATTTACCCGTCAAAGTGATGCGGTAAAATAGTCAAAATAGTACATAGACGATACATAAAATAAATACACGCTCGAATAAAAATAGAGGGCTTCACAAAATAGATAACTTGAGCGAAAGCAATAATGAAGTTTAAAATAAATTACTAAAACTTATTCTGAAATAAGCAATCTTAGAGTAATAGCTAAGATTAAAAATAAATATTAATATTATTATAATAAATTAAGAGATAGTACGTCGCATTTGTTTGAAATTGAAAACCAGTCAACAATTCAAAAAGTTAAATAATTAAAGTGTAAAATCTTCGGCTATCCCCATCATCGGCAGCGCATCCACCCATTTAATCAAACAAGAGTTTGAATAATAGTGGTGAGTAACATATACTCAGTAGGGATTCGAATTGTCCAAATTAAATATAAAATAGCAAAATTTAATGAATCGAGCACACATACTTCGCCATCACATATACTTTGCCATTGGTAGAAGCCACACATATACTTTGCCATTGGCCGAAGCCTCATATATAATTTGCCATTGGCCGAAGCCTCACATATACTTTGCCATTGGCCGAAGCCACACATATACTTTACCATTGGCCGAAGCCAACTTTGCTACTTTGCCATTGACCGAAGTCATACTTTGTCATTTGGCCGAAGCCTACTTTGCCATTGGCCGAAGCCATACTTTGCCATTTGGCCGAAGCCTACTTTACTATTGGCCGAAGCCATACTTTGCCATTTCACATAAATAAACATAAATTCTTCACATATAATATGCACATCAAGTTCAACAATCATAATCACATTGTCAAACATAGAATTCATAAAATTATACATGTACATATTTAATAAAGACAATAAAACCTTGCAGTTAAAAGTGTAAAGAAAATCCTACCTCAAATGCAGTTGATAGTCGTACGAAGCTTGAAGTCAGAAAAGTCTAAACGTCTAGTTCTTCGTCACCTACAATAAATATTAGTATAATTAAGTGATTGAAAAATATGTTCCAACTCTAATTCAAGGTACAAGTGCTTATATAGTAAACTAGGGCTCCTAATGGGTGAAATTTAACCAAAAATATAACTTATGGGGCTTAAAAAAAAGAACACAAAAAATAAATTTATAATTACGGATTTAATTGAAAAGGTGTGGGGGGTTAAATTAGAAAGTCCAAAAACTGAAATTGGGTTCGTAGGCTAACATAGAAATTTCTGAAAATAAAAAAATAGGATTTAGGATTAAAACGAAACTAGTTAGGACTGAATTGAAAAATTACAGGAACTTTGATGTGGATTAATGACTAAACTGAAACTCCAAGGGGTCAAAAAAGAAAAATTTCGAAACCTTGATTAATTGGTTTGGACAATGGGGCAGGACCAAAAACTCATTATTTTCAACTAAATTCAATACTTTATTAAATTTTCAAAAAGCGGCCCCTGCCTCTTTAGGCCATTTCCCTAAGATTTCAAACCCAAATCTCGCCAACACATCTTCTTCCTCTTCGACTCCGGCGACCTTCGACTCACGCAGGCACACACACCACACACAATGAATCAAATCTCCATAGCCCCAAGGAAAACTCAACTCTCACTCTCCTTCGACTCCGGCCAGGGGATGAAAATTCCGGCAGCCCAACTCCAGCAACCCATCTCAAATAATATAGCCCAAACACATATATATGTACTCCATTGTGCCCACTCACCCCGTCAACTTGTCAATCCATTTACAAAATCATAAAGTTTAATAAATAAAATTATACCCCTGTGTTAGTGAAGAGATTGTGATGTGAGTAAAAATGGAGAATAAGTGGTATGACTTTTCTTTTCTTCTCTTAAGATTTGTCGAACGTGAGAGAAAAATATGGGAGAAAATTTATCTAAAGCTCCTATTTGTTGAAACATGGGAGAAATGCTGAAAAAAGTTCCACATCATAAGGGATTGAGACTTATCTTAATAGAGTTTTTGAATTTTGGAAAAAAAAAAAAAGAATCCATGACTGATATAATTAATTAAAATACATGTATATTTATTTTATTTATATATTTATATTATTATGAAATTGATAAAATAAATTGATTAACAATTGAAATAAACTATTGGTTATTACATATTAGGCCTATCCAAATGAGTTTGAAAATATGAAACTATCTAGTTGATAGATAAAATACATATAATTATTTATGTAAGTTACATATAAATATTTACTTATAAGACAAATAGAGTAATATAATTACCAATATATTTTTGAATTGATAAATGAGCACCACAAAATCTCCTCCCCAACTAAACGTATGTGTATAAAAATTGTATATCTATATATGTATATAATCAATATATATATATATATATATAGGGATTGGTTCAAATGAGACCAATCCCTTTAGGTTAGTCCATGAGACCAATTATAAACCCTTGATTTAAATATTTTAATGGTTGAGATCATTTTTCTTATTTTTGGAATGTAAGGGTAATATTGTATTTTCATCTAAATCAGTTTTATGGAAAAAAATCGTTACTTCCTGTTTTTTAGGAAAATACAATCTTTCCTATCCCACCTACCTGATTTTTAGGAGGCAAAAAGCCCAATTTCAGTCTAAGTCACGCTTTTTCAATTTTTTTGGGGGGTTGAAGGAGTTCGATTTTGAAGGAGTTCGTATTTTTTTCTCGTATACTAAGTAATGATGTTGTATACTAAGTATACAAATATATTATGATAAATATACAATATTAAGTGGAATGTAAACAAGGAGTTGATACTTGAAACCCATCTTCTATTTATTTTTTTACGCTTATGCTCTGTAGAAATTTGCGGTTTGTACTCAAAAAAATGAACTTGGTGTGTTTATATATAAAAAACAAGGAGTTGATACTTGAAATCTATATTCTATTCTTTTTCTCGACACCCATCTTTTTCTATTTCATCTGTATACTAAGTATGCAGATGTTGTATACTAAGTATACAAATATGTTATGATAAATATACAACATTAAGTGGAATATAAACATAACGTTGTATAAAGTTTTGATATCTGAATTGTGTGTTTTTCTTATGTAGGAGTTGTGGTTAATAAAATGTCAAGCGAAGAACATGAAAGAGAGGTTGGTAGTCGCGAAGAGGAGAGTTCGGGAGACAAGCAACCTTCAAAGAGGCTGGGATTTGTTTAATTGGATAAATTGAATTGTATTATTTGTTGTATAAGTAGTTTAGTGTATTTGTTTACTTAGTAACGTGGAATTGTATTCTTGGTTAAGTGGAATTGTATCCTTAGTTATATAGGTGCTTAAGTGGTTTTGTATTTTTAGTTCAGTGTAATTATAAATTTAGTTTAATATTTTTGCATACTCGGAATGTTTATAATATAGTTAGTTCGATGTGTAATCGTATATATAGTTAAATAATTATGTATGTTTAGTGTTGTGTTATTGTATATTTAGTTCAATGTAATTTTACATGCAATACATGTATGAGAAGCAAAAATATTCTTAAAGATAAATTAACAGGTTACATAATGCTATGACAAAATTAAGTATACAATTGTAAGTTAATAAATTATATGATCGCATTGTATTAAATATACGAGAACACATAACTAAGTGTACAATTTCAATCCAATATGTATGCAGATCCCACCAACTAAATAAACACGGCTTTGTAAAAATACAAGTTGTTTCATTTTTTAACAATACACATTATTCACATTATGATAAATCCATTTGGCATGCAATGACACTCAATTATATGAACAATTTAACTAAAATAAGTATACAACACTAAAAGGAAAAATTATATACCCCAATGTATTAAATATACAAGAAAACATCATTCATTGTCCATTCTCGAACAAATAATTATACAAATCACATTAACTAAGTAACATGATATATTACTTCTTCTTGAACTTCTTTGTCGTGCTCCTTCGATGTCAAACCCGCTAATTGCTCCATACTCTTTGTAAAATTTTATACCGGTTTCTAATGTAGAGAAATGCATGCCCACTCGTGGAATCTTTTCTTGTTCTACCTCACGTATCCAATATTTAGTTGAGTCCGGTGAGATTTCGGCGTTGACGTCCATTGAAATTGTTGGTTGGTTCTGTGATGTTTTACATTAAATAAGACAGAGCATTATAAAAACAAAATGGATGTATTATTTATACAATATGCAACCATATACATACATATTATTATTATTATTAGTAACTACGTTCATATAAACCACCATACAATTTGTTTTTTTTTTTTAGAGGAATTTATATCCAATCCAACTAAATGGAATTAGGGAAACTAATATAACAATCATACAAGTTTATATTATAATTATACAACACTCATGACTATGTATACAAGTTAAATATGTTAAATATACACGTAAAACAGTTAACAACATATATGCAATCTCCAGACTAGTTGTAAATATTTAAGAAATAAATATTCAAATACAAGATTTATATACTAAATATACTAACATTGTTCACTACATATACAAACTAACAAGAAATATACAATGCACAGACAAATTCAAAATTTGAAAAAATGTAAAATATGTATACAATGTTTGTACACTAAATATATATCTATTGTATACTAAACATACAAATTACGAACAAAAATATACAATTGGTTCGATTTTGCGTTCAGATGTGTTTTTCAAAACATTCATCCTAAATTTTTTTGCAAGTATATCGTAAGATATTACCTTGGAAACATTCACCAATCGCGTTGGAGGAAGATCTTACGCCATTGTACAATCCCTTTGCTCTAATTGATGACAACCTCGTCAATTAACGAAATATATTGTATGTTTTATCCCGTCGCAAATGTATATTGTATAATTTTAGAGGTCTAAGAGATTGATGTCAATGATGGTATAGAATGTCGTGGTGAGGAAGAAGGGTTGACGCGGTGGATTTCCATCGATTATGGGGCGTGATCAATTCAAGATCACGCCCCTAATTTTTAGCATTCGGTTACCATTTTTATTTCGACAGATTACTATTTTACCCCCTCCTATGTATAGTTTCTTATGTAAAGTTGTATAGATTCATTTAGATCATGGCCGTTGATTTATGTTTTTAATGGTGTGGATTTGGTCTTATGGACTAACCTGGGGGTGGTCTCACAGGATCCCCTCCCTATATATATATATATATATATATATATATATATAGGGATTGGTTCAAATGAGACCAATCCCTTTAGGTTAGTCCATAAGAACACTTATGGACTCTTGATTTAAAATTTTGGATGGTGTAGATCATTTTAGTTAATTTAGGCATATAAGGGTATAATTGTACTTTTATATTTAATTAGTTATGTTAATTGGACGGTTATTAGCTATTTTTAAGGAAATATAATCCTACCTTTTCAATTACCCGATTTTTAGGGAGGAAAAATCATCAACTTCAAGCGTTTTTTTCAAAATTGATACTTCTTTCCGCCATATTTGTGAACAGTCGTTTTATTGTATACTTAGTTCAGTGGACTTGTATACTTAGTCATATTTTATTGTATATTTAGTTTAGTGGATTTGTATACTTGGTTCAGTCGAATCGTATTCTTAGTTATATAAGTAGTTTAGTAAGTAGTTTAGTGAATTTGTATACTTAGTTCTGTGGATTTGTATACTTAGTTCAATGGTATTGTATACTTAGTTATATAAGTAATTCAGTGTAATTGTATACTTAGTTAAATATTTCTGTATACTTAGTATTATTTTAATGTATAGTTAGTTCAATGTAATTGTATACTTAGTTAAATATTTCTGTATACTTAGTAAAGTTTTAATGTACAGGTAATTTAGTGTAATTGTATACTTAGTTAATTGTTTATGTATACTTAGTAATGTTTTAATGTATAGTTAGTTTAGTATAATTGTATACTTTTCATTAATTGTTGCACGATTTTGTTGCCATATTTGAATAAATTGCGGGTTGAATGGGAAGGAGAGAAAAGAAAGGTGAATCGCTTGATTATGGGGACGTGATCAATACAAAATCACATCCCTAATTTTTAGGAAGCGGTTACTATATTTAATTTCCTGAATTCCTATTTTATCCCTTCCGTTGTATACTTACTTATGAAATGTTGTATATATTGTAATATATCTTGGCAATTGATTTACTATTTGGATGGTGTAGATTTAGTCCTATGGACTAACCTAGGAGGGTGGTCTCACAGGATCCCCTCCCTATATATATATATATATATATATATATATATATATAAGAGACTATTCTTAGAATAGTAACTCTTACTTTTCCCGTCCATTTTTCAGTTTCTAAAAACAATAATTTTTTTTTTGCCTTTCAGATTTAACTAATAAAATTAGATTTTATTATCTTTGGTGGTCAAATTTTAAAGTTATATAAAAGATAGAGTTATATAAACTTTCCAAATTTGTGTGTGTACTGCATTAATTATTGTATTTGTCCTTTTTTTATTTTATACTTTAATATTTTTTCTGTTTTATATCCATTTTTTACGTATAATATATTCAATTGATTATGTTTTTACAGTCTTCAGTTTGATACCTATATTGCATATATAAAATAAAAAAAACATAATAAATAAAAGGAAATATATTATACATTTACTCATTATTTTATAAAAGGTTGGTTTCCTCGATGCTCCACCAGGAGTAATCCACCAGCCATATCCCCATGCGACAAGTGTCCACTTTTTTCTTTTATATTTTTTCCTTTTTTAATTTAGTTTTTCTCTTTTTTAATTTCTTTATTTTCTAACAACTGCCTTATTAAACTAACTAGAGTTGGGAAAAGTAGAGAATTTACAAACTCCCGCTCAATGATTAAAATTCCTCCCAAAATTCTCACTTCTTTTTTATACGCTCAAGGTAAATTATCCCAAAATTTTCAAAGCAATTTGTATTTTATCTTCAATTTATTTTTTTCCTTCTCCTCCATCAAATTAACAGTCTGTATGAGAATCATTCTAATTGAACAAAATGCAAATAACACAAGCCACCAAAGATGCATACAAAAAAAAAGAAATTTGTTCTCGAGCCCCAAAACACCCCGGCGCAAAGACGATAGAAAACACAACTAAAATTGATAAAATTATAAACAAAAGAAGAAAATTTGTGTTGTTGTTTGTTCTCCGTGTAAGTGCAAGAAACATCTTTTTTCAACATTCTCAACAAGATGGTTGTTAACATATTTAATTGAAAGCATAATAATTAAAAGGGAAAATTAAGAAACGGCCCCTGAGGTTCGGGCTAATAAAAAAAACCCAGAGATTTTCAAAAATTACAAAAAAACCCTTTAGAGTTAATCCATCCCATTTTCCCCTTCATATGCAATAAAAATTTCAAAATTTCCCCTTATCTTTATCAAAATATTACAGTTACCCCCTTAAATTTAAAACACAATCAAACCTTAAGGTTTTTTTTTTTAATTTTCATAAACCTATTGTATTTTTTTTTGTAATTAGCTCAAATCTCAGGGGCCTTTTTCTAATTCTTCGTAATTAAAACCAGTCTCATAATTTAAGCAATTTATTTGTTGTAAGAACTCAAGATCGGGGCCACTGCTCAACTTTGTTCTGATTACATTATATAGTTTCAAACTAGCATTTCCTTAATCCACACTGGTAGGCAGATACCATGCTACAGTCTCAAACTCTTGTTATTTAAATTGATATCTTGTTATTTAAATTGATACTTTTCGTGAATGAGGGAAACTCGATTCTAGTCCACACCTTGTGCCCTTTTTTTCACAATATAATTCATCTTTGTTCGTGTCCTTTTTTTCACAATATAATTCATTTTTGTTTGTGTCATTCTTTTTTCACAAACACAGTGAATCTGTCCAACTATGAGATGAATGTTTGAGTATCATTGTTTAGCTCCATTTCAAGTCATGTGCCTTCAATCCATATATGTTACACATGACATAAAATTTTCATCACATTTGAACCAGAGTAAGGAGGCAAAAGAATATATATCGCCACTCAAAGCTTATCAATTTATTCTTAAAAAGAGGTGCAAAAAATATGCTCCTTTACAAAGATACTAAACATAATATGAGACATAAAGAATTCTTCAAGCTAAAGTCACCACACAATTAATAGCCAAAACGTTTCCTTAAATAGTAATTGAATCTCTAAGACATGAAGGGGTCTCTGCAAAAATTGGGTGGCACCTCCTTGTTGTTAAAAGAGACCTGTTACAAGTTATTTTCATCAAAAATAATTCTACTAAGAAACTATAACTAATAAAGCTGTATAGTACATACCTCTGACAAAGTAGAATCTCCATTTTGGAACATATTAGGGGAAAATTGACCAAGGTTATGGTTTAGGCCTTGCCCCTGTACATTTATTTATATGCAATATAAGATGATAATTATACATATAAACCACTAACTAAATAAAATAATTACTTACCATATTCATTGTCGAAGATGGAATTTGAAACAACCAATTAGGTGGATGGGTACTAAGCTGGGAACCAAATGGGATTTCTTGAAAATGATGAACACTGGCATATTGCAAAGGTGCTACATCAGTAGCTCTTTCTGATGGAAAAACATTGGTAGACTCTTTTGATGGATGGGAGCTTTGCACCTTCTTTTTCATACTTTTTGAAGTCCTCTCTGAGATATATATATCCCATAATTGAAAATAAAAATAAAGTAAAATGAAATGAAAAAAAAACTGATTAAAGCAAAATAAAAGTGCTGATTTCAACAATTAAAACTTAGTTGAAGGTTTAATATTTTCTTTTCCTCTTTTGCTCTTTGAATCCCAATGGCTTGGAAAACGCTTATTATTAACTCCTCTGGACTTCACTAAGAGAGGGTTGAGCACATGCTCACTGTCCATATTGTTATTTTCTTCCAAAGTATCCAATTTTCTGATTTCAGAACCCTCTAGCCCCTTATCAACACCACATGTAGTCATACCATCCATACTCAAGGCATCAATTAAAGCATTTAAACTTGAGAGAACACTCTTGAGCTCATTTCTCACCAAATTTCTCGCTTTAAGATGGACTTTACTTCTCATTGTGAGATCATAACAAAATCTCATTGTATGGTTCACATATACTGTCTCAGATTCATGATCACTTCCATTGAGATAGTCTTCACCAGTGTTTACTCTATCCCTTACATTTTTGGTCCATCTCATTTTTATATAACTCGTGGGTATTTTATGCACATTCATTTGTTTCAAAACTAACAAAGCATGCTTGCATAATATACCAACTGACTCAAAATATTTGCATGAACATTTTATTTCATGCGATTCTACATCAAACTCAACTTTTCGTACTCGATTTGAATTACCTTGAGATCTTACTTTAAACTCAAATAAAGTTCCAGTACATGTAGGTTGCCCATCAAAGTCGATACCCAAAGAATCAATCAATTCTGACTGAAACATATTATATATCGTATGAGTATAAATCGCAACAACATCTTTCAACAAACAATTCATCTTTACCGCAAGTGTAGGCATCCCATGACAACATTTAAAGTCATATTCCTTCTCATCTTGACGCCATTTCTTTTGAACTTTTTCAAACCTTAAGACACATTCAAACAAAGTATGTGTCCTTTTACCACTATCTTTCAGAGTAGAATTCGTACCTTCACTTCTTGATGTAGCCTTAAGCCCTGCACTCAATCTATTTTTACTAAAAGCAGCAGACCATTTATGTCTCAATTTGTACATATTCTTTAGCCAAGAATGATCATAAAGATTATAATCAACAATCATTTTACTCCACACTTCCTCAAACTCTTCTTCAGGTTCACAAAATTCCATACACTTATGGAACATATTCTTAAACCCTGTATTACTATTCAAACTACCGAAATGTGAGGGAGCATTTTGATAGATATGCCACCGACACAAACGATGGTGAGAGTCGAAATACAATTTCGATTGCATTCATCATTGCTTGACATTGATCTCAAAAATTATTTCGGTTGTTTGCCACCCATAGATTGAAGAAATGTATTAAACAACCATTGAAAAGAGTCCTCTGTTTCACGAGACATAAAGGCTAAGCGAACACCACATTATGCATATGATGATTAATGTCGGTGAAAGGGGCACAAATCAAATTGTATTTGTTGGTTTTGTAAGTTGTATCAATTGAAAGGACATCACCAAAAGCCTCATAATCAATCCGACATCGACCATCCCTAAAAAAGAAGTTGCACATCCTATTATTTTCATCAACTTGAAATCCCAATAGAACAATGCATCTTCATTTGTTTTATTTTTGAAATATCGAATTAGTTCAAAGAAAGATCTCCATCTTCAAAACGTATGTAATCCTTTGCTAAACGATTAAGATAATCATAAGCATCTTTTTTAAAAATCCTATATTTTCCCTCCCATGCGATTCTTGTTGCATATAAGAATAAGCATTAGCTACAAATCCAAAGATCTACTAACGCTTTCAACGTATCCCCTTTAGCATATGAAATATTACGAGCCGACCTCAACATATATCTTTGATCAGCAGTGACCATGTCATGATTGTGTTCGATATAAAAAATAATAACTCTCTACTCTTCGTTCTTTTTGCGCCCAATTCTAAGCCTTGCGGTGCAACCTGTCCTTGTTTCCATTTTTAGTTAGATTGCTTGCTTGGTTTTACCGCTCGTTTTTCATCTTTTGTTCCATTACAAGAACAATCAAATTCCTTCATATAAAGTTCTCCACTATTATCATGGAAATATGCTTGTTTCCCTTTTCTAACACTGAAACCTTTAGTACACCCATATTCACAATATAATAAATATGCATCCTCAGGATTTTTTATCCTTTGACCAACTGCTAATCTACGCTCAAATTCTTCTACCATAGACTCATTATGTACCTCGGTATGTTAAAAATGATGATTACTTTGTATATTGTTTTGGCCCACAATTAGCATTTTTGGCTCCGAGTGGTGAATTTTCATCCATGTCGCAATTGATAGACATAATAAATAGAAGTATAAATATCAAGCCTTTATGTACATTATCGAATAAAACAATAAGAAGCAAAAATCTATATAATCTTCTTTAGAATTAATTTTAACTCATTGTTTTCTTCAAGTTGTACTCGAAATTTGAAAAAAAAAAAACAAAATGTATTCATGGTATAATCAATTCTCGATCAAAATAAACTAATAAGTAGAACAAATATCACAAGATTTGTTCCTCATATTCCAAAACATAATCCTTTTAACAAGAATCACAATTCAAAATAAATTACTCCTCAAATTCCAAAAACATAATTCTATTAACAAGAATCACAATTCAAAATAAATTACTCCTCAAATTCCAAAACGGAATTCCATTAACAAGAATCACAGTTCAAAATAAATTTTAATATAATCCAAAATTTGAGAACAGAACATCACAAAAAAAAAAAAATTCAATTTGCATCTACCTAAAACCCCAATAAATAAAAACCCAATATGTTTACCTGTTTCAATACTTGTAATCATGATGTTGCAAGGAGATAAAATGGAGATCAACAATGACAGAGAAAATATAGTCGCAGGTTGATGAGTTGCCGCTCAAATTCTTGAGTCGTGAAGGTACGTGGTTTTGGTGGATGGAGAGAGAAAATTAGATTTGGATCAATCTAATTAAGGATTACTATTACCAGACTAAATTAAAATTTAACCCTGGTTAAGTTAATAAATTAAAAAAGAGAAAAGCTAAATTAAAAAAGGAAAGAATATAAAAGAAAAAAGTGGACACTTGTCGCATGGGGATATGGCTGGTGGATTACTCTTGGTGGAGCATCGAGGAAACCTAAAAGGCTTTAAAAATTATGCATTTGAGCTACTGGACATTAATTTGTATATTCATGTATTTTGACTATCTATAATACATGTATATTTTATATTTGAGCTTATCTCATTTCTTGATAATTATATATAATTGTATTTAAGTTGATTAAATCCAATCAAAAAATATTTATTTTAATTGAAAAAAGTATCTCAAAATATGTATCCAAATATTATATATATATATATATATATATATATATATATATATATATATAGGGGGGATCCTGTGAGACCACCCTCCTAGGTTAGTCCATAAGACTAAATCTACACCATCCAAATAGTAAATAAATGGCCAAGATATATTACAATATATACAACATTTCATAAGTAAGTATACAACAGAAGGGATAAAATAGGAGTCCATGAAATTAAATATAGTAACCGCTTCCTAAAAATTAGGGACGTGATTTTGTATTGATCACGTCCCCATAATCAAACTATTCACCTTTCCTTTCTCTCCCTTTCCATTCGAACCTGCAATTTATTCAAATATGGCAACAAAATTGTGCAACAATTAATGAAAAGTATACAATTACACTAAACTAACTATACATTAATTACTAAGTATACATATATACAATTACACTAAACTACCCGTACATTAAAACTTTACTAAGTATACAAAAACATTTAACTAAGTATACAATTACATTGAACTAACTATACATTAAAATAATACTAAGTATACGAAAATATTTAACTAAGTATACAATTACACTTTGAATTACTAATATAACTAGTATACAATTCCATTGAACTAAGTATACAAATCCACGTAACTAAGTATACAAATTTACTAAACTACTTACTAAACTATTTATATAACTAAGAATACGATTCCATCAAACCAAGTATACAAATCCACCGAACTAAATATACAATAAAACATGACTAAGTATAGAAGTCCACCGAACTAAGTATACATAAAACGATCTTCACAAATATGGCGGAAATAAGTATCAATTTTGAAAAAAATACTTGAAGTTGATGATTTTTCCTCCCTAAAAATCGGGTAACTGGAAAGGTAGGATTATGTTTCCTTAAAAATAGCTAATAACCGTCCAATTAACATAACTAATTAAATATAAAAGTACAGTTATACCCTTATATGCCAAAATTAACTAAAATGATCTGCACCATCCAAAATTTTAAATCAAGAGTCCATAAGTGTTCTTATGGACTAACCTAAAGGGATTGGTCTCATTTGAACCAATCCCTATATATATATATATATATATATATATATTATATCCATACACAATATTATAGTAATATATATTCATGTAAAAACAAATAAAATATTGATTTAATATGAAATTATATTCATAATAATGTGTATAGAAAATTATTTCTTATATTTATTAATATACTTTTCATGTTAATAGATTTTTGAATATTTATCAATGTATTA
Organism: Rehmannia glutinosa; assembly: GCA_016081115.2. NCBI lineage: Eukaryota > Viridiplantae > Streptophyta > Magnoliopsida > Lamiales > Orobanchaceae > Rehmannia > Rehmannia glutinosa. The sequence goes on from CM071927.1 coordinate 40,035,383, forward strand.
TGATATTCAACTTTTAAAGTTGTACATTTTGACTATTAGATTTGAAGTTGTTTGTTTGATATTTTTTTGATATATGTACATATATAAAAATAGAATAGTTTTTATATTTACAATGTTTCATTTTTCCCTAAAATTATGTTGCTAAATATTAAACAAGATTTTTGTTTAATTCCTTTAATAATTCTAACAATTGTTTAACTTTTTAAACCCTAAAGAATATTGAATTTGAAATGTCTTTATTTGTTGATTATATTGAAAAAAATATATATTTATATTTGGCATTAGGAAATTGTATTTTTTTTTTTCAAATTGTTACTTTCTTATAGATAAACATGTTAAATAAATAGATACAATTCACATTCACACAAATTATTATCAATCAAATTTATTGTCCTTAAATAGGGTTTTTAATATAATAATTTATTTTTATATCGTTTAACTGTATGATTTATAATCAAATTAATTAAAATTATATTTTAATTATTTATTGAAATTCTGAAAAATTTGCAATCACTAAAGATTACTTTTGTACAAATACATTTTGTCCATTGCCCATCCTGAATAATACCAAATATGAGAACTCGAATAGAACATAATAAATAGAAAATCCAAATAGTACAATACAAATCTCCATAACTAAATTTTAAAAAAAAATTAAAAGTTGACTTAATAACATCAATAAATAAAATACATGGTAAAATCGGCAAAAAAAAAATATCTCAAAAAAAATAAATCTAATAAAAATAGTAATGTTGTCAAAACTATGGTTTGTTGACTACTATTTCATTAATTATTGTACTTGGTTCTCATATTATCTTATACACATACGTTAACTTTTCATTTATTTTAACAATGAGTTTTTGCAAAAATCTTTGTCGCCAATTTACACATACAAACAACTTTGGAGAATAAATTTTCATCCGAATTTACTACTATAACCTTGAAAAAAAAGTGTGACAACAATTTCACACTTATTAAAAATCAAGACATGGCTAAAACGAAATATGCGATATAGGTGCGCCTGTGCAATTCTATGAAAAATCGTTGAAGATGGAACACAAATACACAATCTTGAATGTATTATTTATAATTATGAAGTATGATGCTTTTTTTTACTTCATCAATGAAAAATATTAAATAATATTTCATGTATATTGTTTGATAATATATCAAAGTTATTATATTGCAGGATATATAATTTGTATTAGGAAAATGCACACGTCACAGTACAAAATAGAGGTCTCACAGATCTACACCCGTGCATCGCACGGGTAAAATGCTAGTAATAATAATAACAATAACTATATACATAATTATCTTTTATAAAATCTCTATTTATCATTAAAATAAAATGAATAATAACAAAAATTAAATAAAATTAATTTAAAATATATATCAGAGAACATTCTTCTACATAACATTTGTTACTGAAAGAAAAATGGGATGAGTTATATTATTGCAAACTCCAAATTGCTGAAAACATGGGGATAAAACTTGGTGTTGGTAGCCATCTATAGATGTTCCTTCATGGGACAAATATATGAAGGCATTATTATTAGAAATTTCAAACTAGTTGAATTGTGTGAGAAATAAGGGGAATTATTAGCTATAACCCTGAAAATTTGTTTGTGTTTAAAATTTCATATAAAAATCTCATCTCAACTTAAAATATATTATTAAACTATATATATACTTTATAAAAATATAAACCAACTATAATTTATTTAAACAAACGATTAAAATAATTAATACAATGTAGTAGTAGTAGTAATAATAATAATAATGACAATAATAATAATAATAATAATAATAATAATAATGAAATTAATATATATTACAGATTTAGTGGAACTCGAGTTTATATAAATGGATTTTGAACTTTTATAAAACAAAATATATGACTTGACCATTGAATGAGTTTGGACTAAATCGAATTGATGTGACTAAACAATATTATCGTAACATAACAAAAGAAAAAAAATATTAATTATAGTATTAGTAATAATAACATAAAAGATGATAAATATATCAAATCATAAATTGGGTATTACAATTATGATGAATAATATGTACTGATAAGAAAGAAAAAGTGAAGACGCCGAAGAACTGAGGGGAGCGAAAGTTGTAAGTTATAATCATAAGTTTGAGTGTTTGACCACGGATTTTTTTAATAAATGTTAATATTTTCTTGCATTATACGTTTTAATATTTTTAAGATTTACGTTATTAATCTACCGAACTCATATGTACACATCATTTTTCAAAGAGAGAACAAAGTTTATTTGAGGAAATTCCGCCACATACTCTCATTTTTGGGATCGCTTACGCTCCTTTCCTTATTTACTCTCCCGATTGATTTTTTGACTTTTTTACGCTAATGTTTATTTCTTTGTTGTTATTTTTACGTTTTTATCGATTTTTTTGTTCACATATTTATTTATATATTATTTCATTGTTTCGATATTGTTTATATTTATTTCTTGGTTGTTTCTAAGTTGTTTCGTTGTTGTTTCAATGTTTCAATACAACTTTCACTTATTTTTTTACGCTCTCTTTTGTTCACGTGTTTTTTTATATATTGTTTCTGGATTATTTTCTATAGCCTTTTTTATGTTGTTATGATATTTCTTTGTTTTTTCCATGTAGTTTTCAATGTTTTAATGCAATTTTTACCTTATTTTAAACTTTTTTATTGATGTGGTGTTTACTATATTGTTTCCGTTGTTTCTATAGTGTTTTTAATGTTGTTATGATGTTTCTTTATTGTTTTTACGCTTTGCATTATATGTTTCAATGTATTCTTATTTACCTATTTTTAAGTTTTTTTGTTTATGCGTTAGGAACTTGAATCCGATCCAAATTTTCACCGTATAAAATATGCATAACAAAAGCACGTGCGTGGCTGCTTAATGAAGAAAATTCTTCTGTTGATTTTTAGCTTAATAGTACTAAGTAACCCGTCGAATTTTCGTAGTCTGGCTGTTATCAAGTATCTTTGCTAGATTAGATATTTTTTGGGAGAAAAATTAGGACTTTTGAAGAAGGGTAATTCGCTCAGTCAATTATTGATTTCTTACAAAAAGAAAAAGGAAATAGTAGAACTTGGACCTGGGAGGAAATTACAAAACCATAACAACGAAAACTGTCCTTGACTGGTAGACCAAGTCTACTGCAGAAGTCATAAATTTTATTCAGAAAAATTCCTTTTATTGACTGATTTGATTAATTTATATATATATATATATATATATATATATATAGATTGGATCAAATGGGACATCCCCCTTATTTGAGACGGTGGGGATTTATTATAGTCATTGGATTGATATTTTGTATGGCTCAGATTAATCCCTTTATTTTAGGCAAGTAGTTAATGCATGATTTTTAGGGGGGTCAAATAGGTAATTTATATTATTTTTGGATTTTTAATTAGGGGCAAATCTGTCTTTTTATTTGAGTGTAGAAGGTAAGTTTTAATTTTTCTTTTTCGGTTCCCGAGTTTAAGGGGCTTCAAATCCTACAAAATCAAACCCAATAAACCCCAAAAAACGCGACTCCTTCAAACATTTTTTCTCACTTTTAAACACTCCATCTTCTCACCGTCTCACACTTCATCTTCTCACCGCCGCGTAGACAACCTTTCACGCACGGCCACCACCGTCCGTTGCGCCAAAATCGCGGAGCCACCGCCATCCTCCACCGCCGAGACCCGCCATGAAGAAGACCATCACGACATTGAAGAGGACGGTGACAAAGGCCCGCAAAAACAGATCCGCCATCCTACCATCTTCTCCTCCATCGCTCGACTTCGCGACGGTCCGATATTGCCTTGCTCGAATTTTATTTTTTTATTAATTTCTGACTGGCAATTAAGACGATGGCGATGGTGTAACACCTAGCGGTGGGTTATCATGGCGGGCAATTAAGTTTCGCACATTTTGTTTAATTTCTTGGTATAATTTTAACCCAAATCTTGAAAATATTTTTAGAAGTAGTTTGTGTAGTTTCTAGGGTTTTTATCTTTTGATTGTTGGGAATTTATTGTTATAGGGTTTAGTTATCTTCGATTTTTCCGGAGATTTCGATTTCTAGTAATTTCATGGTTGAGTTTGTATTTTCGACTTTCGACTTTGACTTTTCCTCGATATTATTCTACTATATTCTTAGTTGAGTTTTAGTGGTTATTTAATACAATTTTGATGTTTTATCACAAAGACATTTTTGTGTATGTCTTCAACATAGTTTAACTTCAATTGTAGTTGTATAATACAATTTTAATGTATTTGTCATCAAATGTTTGTGTAGTGTTAGAATAATTTTACTGTATTATGATGATATTTTCTTTGGCTTAATTTGCGATTGCTAATTTGTGAAGATGGCTAGAGGACAACAAAAAAAGGCAACTTAATATTGGTGGTACGAGTAGTAGGGCGGGGGAAGCAAATGCTCAGACTAAGAAAAGGAGAAGGGGCAGTCGTGTTGTCAAGAATTTGTGAATGGTGTATAATTAGTGCGGTTTCATCACATATAGTATTAGAATATTGTATAATTAGTGCGCTTTTTTTATCTTGCATGCATAGTATTACAATGATGTATAATTAGTGCGGCTTTTACCGTGAAATTAGTATTAGAATGTTGTATAATTAGTGCGCTTTCTTTGCGTGCATAGTATTCCAAATAATACTGTTTATTCACTTTAACATTACTGTGTGGTTAAGAGCGTTGTATTGTATAAATGTCGAAATTTCACTGTACTATATTTTTATTTAACTGTGTATTGAAGTGCATTTATTTTATACAAAAAAAAGAACGTGTTTAATCCTTCCAAATATTTTAGGATGATATACAGTATACATACTAAGTCGAAAAGAACGTGTTTAATCCTTCCAAATAATATTGTTTATTCACTTTAATATTATCATGTGTTAGGGCATGTTCACCGTATAAAAATTGAAATTTCACCGTAATATATATTTTTTTCATCGTATTGAATTGCATCCTACAATTTAGGAAACGTTGACTATACGGGTTCGAAATTTTCGATTCGCCTTTTTGTGGCTCTATGGGTTTGATTTGATAAGATTTTGTTGCCATTATTTTGTGTTTATCACTTCAAACGTTTGACTTGGTGGTTGGTTATTTTCTTAATTTGTCTATTATGCCCTTACTACTTATAATTAATAATTATTAATATAAATATCAACCATTAAATCAACCCTTAATTGCAATATTTCAATGGCTTGGATAAATCCCCACTGTCCTCATATAAAGTGTCTCATTTGAACCTTCCCATATATATATATATATATATATATATACATATATGTATTGGTTCAAATGAGACCAATATCCCGGGTGAGACCGTAGGGATTCATCTGGTGCGTTTATTTTTTGTTTTGAAGGGCTTGGATTAATCTAATATTTAAGGTAATTTTAATCATAAAAAACATTTAAAAGGACAAAAATGTAATTATACTTATTTTTTTGGTTATATAATTAAGGGAAGTATTCTGAATCCCTTAATTTCCGACACTCATGCATTAATGGATGATCTTTTGATATATTCAAGATTTATTGGGAATCAGATTTTTTCTTAAATCCTCTTTCACACGTCTCTTCTTTTCTCACGCCTTTTCCATTACCCATATTATTTCTTTTCATAGTCAACACAAAGCATAGGAAGAGGCTATTGTTGCAAGCAAAATTCTACTGCAAGTCTATCGAAAATTTGGAGATTGCGAAGCAAAGGCTAAGTTCTTATTCCGTAATCATTTTTTTTTACAGAATCGATTTTCGCTATATAATTTGGCATGCATTCTTGTTACATTTGTTTTCGATTTTTTTGCAATTTTATTTGCATGGAGAATTTTTTTTCACATCTAGAATAATTAACTGCAATTTTTTTTTATTTCATAATCTATGGTTCGTTTTAACTCGAGATATCTTTGGAATTTTATTGTTCAAGTTCATGAGCAATTGTGTGGTAGCCATTGTTGAAACTGCTTTTTTGGGTTTTTTATTGTATAGTTAAATTTTGTTGTTTTGATGTGTAGATAGTTTATTTTTTCCACATTCTTAGCAATGTTTCGATGCATATGTTTTGAGAAATCTCGATTATTATATACAATATTGTTGGGTGAATGCAATTTTTTTTTGGAAATTTTTGAGTAGATTAGTTTTCGATTTTTTTTTGTTGTATATGTTTAATAATTTTGTTGCATATTTTATAACTTTTCGTTGCATATGTAATTTTGTTGGGTGAATGCAAGATATGTAATTTTGTTGCATATTTAGCACTTTTTCGTTGCATATTTAATGCCATACAATCGATTTTGGGTATGTAATGAAACAAAGGCGACTTTGTTTCATTTTTTGGCAATGTTCTAGATATTCGATTGTTGTTTAATTGTTAATATATTTGATGTATAGATTTCAGTTTTTTATTGCATTTGATAGCAATTTTTGTGCATATTTTTTATGATATATCAGCCATGCATTACAATTTTTACACAGGCGTTTGTATTTGAATTATGCATTGATCTATTGTAATCTATGCAAACAAATTACACTTTTCATACATCAATTTAATATGCATCTATCAATTAGTATATATGCATCATTTTTACCATTTTATTTATTAGTCTCGATGACTTATAGATACATCATAATTAAAATATTTATACAATATAATTCAATTATTTATGCATAATGTTTTTCCAGGGGCAAGTATAGCATACTGAGGTTGTGAACGATGGCTAAGTCTAAACAAAAGAGGGAGATTTCACTAGAGGGGATGATGGAGGCAATGGAGAGGGTAATTCTGGTACCAAAAAGGCGAAGGATGGGAAATCTGAAGCCAAGAAGGCTTGGAAGCTCAACGTTAATAAGATTGATTGCGGATATTTACAATGAGGCACATGGAAACATATGAAGGTGGAGGCGTGAGAGGGTGGAGCAAAGGTGGTCTCCAAAAGGGTAATGATTCCAGGATTACAAACCGGGAAAAGGTATTGCCATGCGATTGTTGTTGACCGCTTTAATGAGCACAAAGAGAGAAACCTGGTTGAAGCGAGGAGGTTTTTGATCGGGAAGAACGTTATTTAGTCTAGTTATTACTAAAACTATTTATGGTGGATATGGTATCTTTTGTTCAAGACATGTTTTATGGTTGGTTTTGATTTTTGGAATTTTGGATTTTTGTCTAGTGCTTGGTGACTTTTTTGGAGACAAACGAGTTCTTCGATATCTTTATCATTTTATATAAGGACTGGTCTTGGTTATTGCTCATTTTTGCAAAATTATATTCATGTTCGAATAGCATACCAAAGTTGCAGTGGTTTTTTTTTAAGATATCAAATGAATATTGTTTGATTTTTTTGTTGCATACGTTGTGATTTAGTTTTGCATACATTGTAATTTATTTTTGCATATTGTTTTATAAGGTAACATTTTTTCATGTTTATATTGCATATGCACACTATTTTTAATGGTTTTTTTAATTGGTTATATTACGTAGTTACCCAATTTATTCTGAACGAAAAATTAGAATATTACATAATCCTTTTATTTCAAAATTATGATTTGATTTTTAATGTATACTTAGACAATTTACATTGCACGTTCTGTTATAATATAATGCCTATGGACGATGTTTTAATTTGATCAAAAAGACATCATATAATTAGAAGACAAAATATACATGGATTGCGTGAGGATTATTTTTTTATGTTTATATTGCATAGATAGACCACTTATTTTGCTCCGAAAATTAGCACAGTACGTAATCCTCTCTGTTCAATTTTATGATTTGGTTTTTCATGTATACTTAGACAATTTACATTGCACATTCTGTTTATAATATAATGCATATGCACGATGTTTTTAATTTGATAAAAAATTACATCTTATAATTAAAAGACAAAATATACATGGATAGCATGAGGATTTTTTTTATGTTTATATTGCATAGTTAGACAACTTATTTTGCTCCGAAAAATTAGCACAATACATAATCATATCTTTTCAATTTTATGATAAAATTTTTAATGTATACTTAGAAAATTTACATTGCAAATTCTGTTATAAAATAATGCATATGCACGACGGATTAATTTGATAAAAGATTACATCATATAATTATAAGACAAAATATACATTAATAGCACTAGATTTATGCACGCAACAAACCTTTATATATTCAAATATAACGCGAAAAATAGAAAGTAGTCTTCAAAAATTCAAGCATTATACTTATATCATCATGTATACAATGTATCAGTGCGCTTTGGACAAGTTCTGTTGTTATGTGGGGCGACTTCTCCACACGTACAAATATGCAACGTGCGTTGCATCCAACCCTATTGGAAACTCTTTTGTGGGGCTCCGTGTTCATGTTGTTTGTATCATCATCATTTAATGTGATTGGTTTTGGGATCCTTGAATTCTTAAAACCTTCCCGGTTGCATAATTATATTGCACACAAATAACATCATCTCTAAATTTGCTTGTCGTGCTTCTTCGGATATCGAACCCACATATCGAGCCATATTCCATGTAAAAATAGACACCAGCCTCTAACGTAGAAAACTCCATACCAACACGCGAATTTTGTCTTGCTCTACCTCCTAATCCAAGATTTTGTTGACCCAGAGATATTTCAAGCTTTTTTTGGGTTGTTAGTTGTGCCTATTGACATAAAATTAACAGTAAATATACAACAAAACAAGATAAAAAATGTAACATAATATGACATAACAATAATATTAATTAAAATACCAACATAGTCCAATTTTTGGGTTCATATATTTTGCATTCATGCATCATTACCTTCAAGCAAAAAATGCAACATATTATACGTATTCATGCATCAATATATAGTTATATATGCATAAATTCAATAACGTTGGGACCAATTAAAAAATCGTAAATGCCCTGAAGTAATAATAAGTTTGCAAGCTAATATTTATGATTTATTTATGCATATTTTCGAACAGTACAATATGCACAATAATACAACTATATATGCATCAAGATAATGCTAAAAATGCAACATTTATGAGCATCATAAATGCCTAAAAATGTTGAACAAAAATTTCTCGGGACAGTATACGTATTTGTATGCTTTGAATCATTTTTATAATTAACCATGCAATAATAATTATAATAATTATAATAATTATATATGCAATATACTACACGTATCAATACATCATTATCCCATTAAATATGCAATTTTAATTATAACACCAAAATAGTCAAATGCGTGGTTCATATATTTTGCATTCAGCAACATTACCTTCAAGCAAAATATGCAACATATTATCCGTATACATGCATCAATATATAGTTACATATGCATAAATTTAATGTCGTTTGGAACAACAAAAAAATTCACACACCCTGTAATACAAATTTATTTAGGCAAATTTTATGAACATTATCATATGCACCATAATACACCTATATATACATCCGATAATGCTAAAAATGCAACATTACGAATATCATAAATACATAAAAATGTCGTACCAAAAATATTGAACCGGTATACGAATTTGCATGTTTCAAGCATTTTATGATTGATTATGCAACGATTTTAAAACGTATATTGAAAGTATTAAGAATATACTCACCGGAATCATCTTCTTTAGCGTAGTTTTCATCCGTAAAATAATCCATGCTTGATTTCTTTGATAATGTATGCGTGTTGAAGAAGTGGTTTTTCTTTATCTCAAGGCTGTCGTTTTCTTCTTCTATAAATGGACGATCCTACGTTTATTTTTTTGGTAACGATTATTGTTTTTGGTGGGGATTATCATTGATTCCTCCTCCTAAATTATAGGTAATAGATATGGTAAGTTAGAATCATGCATATGTTGTTAGTTGACTGAATTTTTGTGATTTACTGTTATACCCTCAGCCAAAATTAATGCTTGAGAATGCTTCTATATTTAATATTATCATATCATTCATTCATTGTTAAATTGCAACGGTCTAGATGAGTCCCTACGGTCTCACCCCAATATATGGTCTCACAAGAACCATCCCCTATATATGTATATATATAGGGATGCGATCTTGTGTGGCGCTCTTATTGTGTGGCGCTTTGAATTGATTCCATCCATCCACACCTTTTATTCAATGGTCCAGATTGCTATTAAAAATAACTGATTTATCAATTAATTAATAGGTGGAAATTAAAGGGCATAATAGTAACTAGCAAAATGTCGTAAATCACGCCCATAAAATCAAGGGATTGATTAATATCACGTTTCCATAACTGAAATTGTGCACCATTTTAATAGCTTAACTGTACACCATTTAATAACCGATCGCACACCATTTTATATCGAATAAAGGCATCATTGTATAAATAATTGTACATCATCTAAAGGACTATAAAGACAAAATGATGTAACTATCTTCCCATTTAATAACTTAATCGCGGCACCATTTTATATTTAATAAAGGCATCATTGTATAACTAATTGTACATCATCTAAAAACCATATCAAAAACTTCTGTCAGACCGTCTAACGGGCCTGACCCGTTCGACGGATCTGACCCGCGACCCGGATCCACGACCCAATGGCATTTTTGTGATTTCCGCTCGCTAATGGCATTTTTGTAATTTCCGCCTAGCTAGTGGCATTTTTGTATTTGAACGTGGCTTTTCAATTTTCAAATGGGCATTTGATACATCAAACTTTCCCCTCTTTCACTGAACCATCCATTACTTGCATGTGACTTCTCAATTCTCGACTTCTCATTTCTCAGACATTGCAAAAAACTCTACACAGAACTTTTTCGAATCGAAAGTTTTGGTGCGTTGGTGCGTGAAGTTTCAAGATCTTGTAGCATTTTCGTTTCGAGTTTGATAGAAGACCACCGCTCATTCGCGGTTTCGAAGTTCATGTTTATTTCAAAACAACAGAGATCGTTTGTATTCAGCCAAATAAGGTAATGTTTGCTTCATGATATGGTTTTTAAGATTCCTGAACTTTGAAAACGGTAGTTTTGTCAAGTTTTAATGTCTAGGGTTTATAGTTTTGTGGTGATTTTTGATATTTTTCTTAATTCAAACCCTATTTTCTGGTTTTTGGTAGGTTTTTTTGTTATTTATGTTGTTTATGTGTTTTTGTTTACTTCAATGATATTGTTACTGAACATTTAATTTATCCGAACATTTTCTGTGTTTCCTAATCTTTTTTTTAAATGTATAAGTAGTTAGTTCATATAGTATTAGTTGTTATCATGTAAAGTATTAGCAATGATATCTCTATTTTTAGCCCTGTTTTTTATGTTGGTGGTTTTTGTATTTTGTATTACTTGTTACTCTCAATTGTATTAGTTGTTACACTGAAAAGTATTAGTCCAAAACCATACGTCCTTCTCTTGTAGATGTTTTTGTGATGCTGTTTATTTCTGTTTTTCTTTTTAAATGTATAAGTAGTTAGTTTGAATAGTATTAGTGTAAATTATTTAAAGTGTTAGTAATGATTTCTCTGTTTTTAAGTTGGTGGTGTTTGGCATTTTGTATTACTACTTACTCTCAATGATTTCCGTGTCAAGTTTTTAGCCCTATTTTTTATGTTGGTGATTTTTTGTATTTTGTATTACTTGTTACTCTCAATTGTATTAGTTGTTACACTGAAAAGTATTAGTCCAAAACCATAGGCCCTGCTCTTGCAGATGTTTTTGTGCTGCTATTCTGTTGTTTCTTTTAAATGTATTAGTAGTTAGTTTGAATAGTATTAGTGTGTATTATGTAAAATGTTAGTAATTATTAGTCCGAAACCATAAGTATTACTTGTTTCTCTGTTTTGGGTGGTGTATGGTATTTTGTATTACTACTTACTCTGAATAGTATTAGTTGTTACACTGAAAAGTATTAGTCTGAATAGTGCTAGTTTTTATCCTGTAAATTATTAGTTATTGATTTCTGTGTGTTTATGTTGTTGGTGTGTGCAGTAACAAAATGGTGTGTGTTAAGAACCCGACAAAGAGATCAAAAAATGATGATATCCCTCCATTGGCTTTGGTTCCATACGAGGACCCATCCTCAAGTGAGGAATATATTCCACCAAAGAAGCAGCAACAAGAGAAAAATGTTGCAGTGAAAAGAAAAAGAGCTAAAATCTACTATACTTTTTCAACAGTTTTTAGTGTCTGCAATGTAAAGTATAAGCACTAATTTTTTTTTTACATTTTTTGCAGTGATTTTGTCACACAATGTAGACCACGAGGTCTGTGTGAAGTGGTATCCAATCTTACCGTTGCTCAAAAGAGAGATGTTGAAGCCATTGGTTTCGAGGACTATTGAAGATGGTCAAAGGGTGAATGCAATCCCCACAAAAATGCTTTGAGGTGGTTAATTATCAACTTCAATGGTACAAACCAACTTCTTAGGATTGATCAAAATAGAAGTTTTGTGGTGACGGCGAAGGATATTTGTCAAGTTTCCTTCGCCAAGCAAACGAAGGTTGTGACGTTTAAGAAATAATGAGAGTTTAGCTCTAATGACTAATTGGAATGCTAGGTACAAGTTTAAGGCGGAAGTTAGTTTGAAGTTTTTTAGGTCTCATATGGAGAGTATGGTGGATGGCGGTGATGACTTTAAGCATTTTTTTGGTTTTATTTTCATTGTCTTCATTCTTAACACCAAGTGCCAACAAGAACATGGACTTTGGTGTTTTACGCTCGATTGTTGAGGTGGAAAAATAAAACCGGTTGGATTGGTGCACACATGTTCAATAGCCGTGTGTGTTGCCGTGAACAAGTATAAATCGGAATGTTAAGAATGTCACGGGGGTCGCATTTTGGTTCTGCAGATCTTGTATTTTCATCGCTTGAAATGCAAGGTCATGTGGAACCCACAACCCTACCATTGATACAACATTAGAACACGAGAGAATCAAGAACAAGGTTGCGGAAGAAATTGCAGCGGGGAATTCAGATATGGAGAGTTTACGATACACATATCCCGTGTCTCATAGGAAATGGCAGGTGGTGTGAAGAAACTCTTGGCGAGGGAAATATTGGTGAGGAAGAAGAGTGAGTGAAAGATGGGCGGGACGGGAAGAAAGATGAGACAAAGGAGAGAAAGAAACCGAGAAGGATGATGACAACGAGGATGGTGAGTTGATCGAATTGATCAAGTACAAGCCGCCAAAGGGATAGATGGTGGATGAGGAGATCCACATTGGCGAATGATGTAAGATTAATGTTGTTATATGTATTATTATTTACCGCAAAAGTATTAGTAGTTTTCTAATGATTTTTGCTGTTTTGTTTTTGCAGAAATGAGTGAGTTATTCATTTTGTTTGAGGAGGGACATGAATGTCATATTTCATGCGCACATGGAAAGGGTCAAGAAGCCGCAGGCACAATTCACCAAAAAGAGACTTCATTGTCTCCACCGCTGAGTTTTCTCGCACTCAACAATTTTTTTCATGCAAAGTCGCATGAATATGTTGATGAGGTTGTCAAAATTTGAAAGAATGAAGAGATTCATTGACCCTTCCATGCCCCACTTTGAGATTCTCGACCCTAAGAGGGTGTTATACCCGGGTGAATAAAGATACCCCTGTCACTGCGCATGATGATGTAATACTTGAGGAGAGGAAGAGGTGGAGGATAAGAAGGAAGATGTGGAGGATGATGAGGATGATAAGGAAGATTTGGAGGACGACAAGGAAGATTTGGAGGATGAAAAGGAGAAATTCCCGAATCAAGATGCCATTGATGATTGTGTTGCATACCTTGAGAAGGATGATGAAGAGGAAAAGAATGAGAAGGATTTAGTAGGAGTTGCTGAATCAGGTATTAGTTGTTGCACTATAATGTATTAATTTTTACACTATAATGTATTAGTTATTATTCTATTAGGTATTAGTTGTTGCACTGTATTGTATTAGTTTTATCCGCTTTATGTGAGTTTGCCCGCCTTTGACTCTTTCTTTTTTAGGTATTAGTTGTTGCACTGTAATGAATTAGCTGTTACACTATAATGTATTAGTTGTGATACTGGAAGGTATTAGTTGTTGCACTGTAAATTTATTGTTGTTACACTATAATGTATTAGTTGTTATCCTATTAGGTATTAGTTGTTGCACTATAATGTATTAGTTGTTACACTATAATGTATTAGTTGTTATACTGTTAGGTATTAGTTGTTGCACTGTAATGTATTAGATGTTACACTATAATGTATTATGTGATACTGGAAGGTATTAGTTAATTGATACTAATAGTTTACCATTGTTTTGTGGAAACAGCTGAATGGTGGCCCATCCGTGAGAAGAAAGCTTTCAGGTGTTCATTCATGAAAAAACACAGCAAGAGTTTTACTGGTGTTGTGTTGTCAAGGAAGCAAAAGGATGTAGCTGACTATTGTTTCTTCAATCACAAAAGAAACAAAGAGTAAGTAATGTTGCAACTGCCAGTTTTGATTATGTTATTTGAATAATATTTTTTTTATTATTAACTGATGTAAGTTATTTTTCCAGTCGAGATGAACCAATTTTTGCACATTCTGGTGCTTCTTACGTGTCGTTGAAACAAATATTGCTTATATTGATCCTTTTCTGTATGTTTTTTTATGCCTTTCTTTTTTGTGTTTTTTTTGTAGCACAATGTACGGCGTGCTTTAAGGGCATCATTCTGCTCTAGAATTCTATTGAATCCGTTGAATGAGAAACGAGTTCAACTTGAGAAAGATGTTCTTGAATTTGTGAGAGCGCTGAAGTAAACAAGTAAGATTTTATTGAACCTAGAGTCAATTTTATTAGTTTCCCAGTGATATGTTTTGTTAACATAATGTATTTATGATGTACATGTTCTGAAGATTGTTGGGCGTTTGTGTTTTAGAGGATGATGGTTGGTACAGGGAATTGGTATATGGCTGGATTTTTTAAATGTTCCGAATTTTTTTTTGAATATTTTAGGCAAGTATTACCAGTTACGTGTAAATGTATTATGATGTGATGTAAAAAGTATTAGCATTGCTTTTTGTTAGCCGTAGATGGTTGGTACAGGGGATTATTAGAAGTACAACTAACGAATTAGTATTGAAAGTTGAAATTATTATTATTGAAACGTGAAATTATATGTATGTTTTTTCATGTGTTTGTCTTGAAAAAAACAATTCTCAATAGATGTATTAGTTGTTGAAAAGAAAAGTATTAGATATGAAACATAAAAGTTGTAACATAAACGAGTAATGTTTTTATGCAGACTACTTGTCGATGGCTTTTTACAAGCAGTTGCAAGTATTATAGGTTCATGTATGTTTTTACAATGCATTAAGTTACTTAAATGAATAAACAATCCTAGAACAAGTATTATAGGGTTCAGGAATGTTTTTAGAATACATTAAGTTTCAATAATAAATGATCCTAGAACAATAAAACATGGGATATGTTAAAAAGTATCACACAAAAATAAGAAATGTATCAGTAGATATGTTACAATGTATTAGTCCCCTGTACAAGTATTATAGGGTTCAATAATAAATAATCCTAGAACAATAAACATGAGATATGTTAAAAAGTATCACACACAAATAAAAAATGTATCAGTAGATACGTTATAAAGTATTAGTCCCTCGTACAATTATTATAGGTTCAATAATAAATAATCCTAGAACAATAAAACATGAGTTATGTTAAAAGTATCACACACAAATAAGAAATGTATCAATAGATACGTTACAATGTATTAGTCCCCTGTATAAGAAAAGTGGCACAACCAACAATGTTTTTATAGAACATGAGATACGAAAATATATCGAAATAAGAATGTATCAGCAGATACATTGGAAAGTATTAGCAGATAAGTTACAATGTATTACCAGAGAAGTGAAAATGTAAACAATAATCAGAATTAAGTACAAATAATCAACCATTCTAAAACAGTCTAGGATTAGGAGTTTTCGACCCGAACTCCCTTGATGTGTTTGTGTTTGATGTGTCAGCACTCTTCTTTTTCTTGTTTTTTTTTTCAAAATGCCCTTTCGCTCTTTGTTTTCTGCCCTTTGTAACTTAACGAGTAGGATCTAGGATACTAGTAGAAGAACTAGAAATCTCAGTTTCAGCTGTAGAATTCATTGTAGCAGCCATCAATTCATCAATTGTTATAGAATCCCGGTTATAACCATCTTCAAGGATTCTTCTTGCTTCCTCATTTTCTTGGCATTTCAATACTATATTATAATACTTGCGCGCCATTTCATGACGCCAAGGAATGCAATCCTTAGGCCAATTACTCTTTCCAATTCCTCTATGTAATCTATCCCATAAGTCCCTTTTTGCAAACTTTGTCCACCTTCTTTTGATATAACAATTTTGTATTTCAATCACCGAATTCACATGAAGGACCCGTAACGAATGACAACACAGTAAACCACATTCCTCAAATCTCTTGCAAGAACAACTTATCAATTTAGTTGCAGACAAAATATCACCGTATGTGAAGCAACTCCATCATCATTCAAACAAGATAAAACATAATGTCGCTCTTAAAATGTAACATTGTACAAGAAGTGGAAATTGACTTAAAAATTCATCTTCAAAATCTTTAAAAAGTGTCAATGTGTATACCTCAGAAGCATGCTTCAATAGTCCATTCAATGGCAATACAAATGTAGGAGCCGCCCGAACACCAAATTCATCCTTTGCTTCATCAAGCTCCTCCAACGTTTAATTGTTTCCTTGAAAATCACATAAAGTCGCTTAAACTGCTTGTTTTTTCTTTGCATTAAATCCAATGGCATAGTTTGTACTTTCACTTCACCGTGACAACAATATTCCAAATGAGAAGAAGTCTTTGTTAAATGTTGTACACCATTTCTCTCTTAAATCAAATAACCTCTTAAAACCACGGATGGTTTGCTAACCCATTTCTTGTAATCATTTTATCCCAACAAATTCCCGAATTCCCCGCTCGCTTGTGCACCCCGATAAACACTTGGTCACCTTTCAACTTCCCGAACCGCTTACAAAGATTTTGGTAGAGTTTCCATAAGCATAACCTATGCCGTGTTCCCCGGGAAAACCTACAAAAACATATTATAAGTATTATATATAACAACCGAATGTATTAGTATTAAGAAAGAAAAGTATTACATATAAACAGAAAAGTATATTTTTGAATATAAACTCAAGTGCGGTGCAGTTTTTAAAACAAAGCGCAGTTCAGTATTACACACGACATTGAAAAGTATTACACACGATATTGTAATGTATTACCATTAACAAAGAAAAGTATTACACATTAACTGATGTGCAAATTGTACAGAAATATTTTACCTTTTCAATTGATTTTCCAATTGCTAGATCTTGATCTGTGAAGATTGATATAGGGCATTGACCTTCCATTGATTTCTTAAAAACTTCAAAAATCCAATTGATTGATTCAGTTTTTTCATCCGCTATGAAAGCACAACCAAACATCACGTTCTTCCAATCATTATTAATCCCAAAAAAGGGGCACAAATGAAATTATACCGATTTGTTCGAAATGTTGTATCAAATACAACAACATCACCGTATATCTTGTAATCCTCCTTCATCATTGTATCCCTCCAAAACAGATTACACAATCTTCACATATCATCTAATTTAAATCTGAAAAAGAAGTCCTGATCTTCAGCATCTTGTTGGTACAACATGTCAATCAGCGTTTGTGCATCGCCTGCCTCAATTGCATTCATTTTGAAACGATTCACAAAATTCAAGTGGTCCTTCATTGTATAACCAATGCAATTTTTATCCCCTGTATCTTGCGCCATGTATCGGAAAGATTCAGTGGCTCTCATTCCAGAAGAAATCATCTCCCCAATAGCATTAGCCTTTTTAGTGGTAATCACCCTTTTCAGAATGATGCAAATGACTCCACTCTTTTCTAGTGAGTTCGTGGTTGTGCAACATACTATGGTCAACAATTTCATAAACACCATCACTGCTTTAATTTTGTCCTCAATGATGCCCTACACCCGGTTAAATGTATTATAAATTTTTTTCTTTTTTTCTCAATGGTGTTTCTGGATCTTGTAGATCCCTCACAGGAACATACAAAATATTTTTCCGTCACAATACCAACATCATTGCATCTCGTAGTTGTTTTACGAATACTTAATCCAAGTTGCCGAACATGATTGCGATACAGTGTATATATTTCATCAACACTATTCCTCTTCATACCAATAAGACAACTAGTCAAGTGTTCTGTTATATTTAACAGAAGAAAATAATCAACAGGAAGGAATGTATGAAAATTATGACACTTTTCAGAATTAAACACAATACTTTTTGCATGTATTCTGTTATATCGGACTTTTACCTTCAAAGAACTTCTATTGGAATGATGTTGTCCCCCGCCCGTGTCATTATTCCCTCTTCATGATCATCACCGAATATGTTAGTGTTATTACGCTTAAAAGTAACATAAGTTAGGAACAACTAAGAAATAAAATACATAATATGATGCATCTAAAAGTCTGATACATTTATTTGATACATCTAATACATTAGAATACAATGTGTAATACTTATCCGCAAATTTAAGTCATTTAATAATAAAACAGAGACTTACTCGAAACTGTAAAGTCTGATACATTTATTTGATACATCTAATACATTGGAATGCAACGTGTAATACTTATCCACAAATTTAAGCCATTTAATAATAAAAATAATAAGTTGTCTCCACCTCCATTATCGCACCTTCTTAAGCTTTTTGTCAAATGAAGATTTAACTACTAAGTAGCCGGAATGTAGACACAAACTAATACCTATTGTGCCCGACGCGAACACATAGATTGATGGTTGTGCAACTGAGGTGATGGTCGACGAGGTGGTGGTGTCAATTTGCAGATATGTCGAAAGGGAGAAATATCACGTAGTGTAGGTTGTGGTTGTTTTAATGGGGATTGTGTCTCACGGCCGGTTGTGGTTGGAGGAGGAAGAAGAAGAAGTTGGGAAGCTGGGAAATTAGGGCTCCAATCACGAGATGTCCGAATGGGCTTTTTTCTATTTTTTTTCGCTCGCAGATCTGGGTCAGCGAGATAGATAAGATAGTTTGACCTGTCTAACGGATCTAGATCCATTAGATAGTCTAACAGGAGACTAGATCAAAGATAAAATGGTGTAACCACATTCCCATAATGACGCCCTACAATCATGGATGTGATAAAGATCACGTTTCCATACCTGAATTATGCACCATTTTAATAGTTGAACTGTGCACCATTTAATAACTGATTGTGCACCATTTTATATCTAACAATGCGTCATTTTATAACTAATTGTATATCATTGTGAGTAAACCACAATTAAATGAGAAGCGAACAATCGTAAAATTAAATCCCATAAAAATCGCTGGATTGAATGGTGTACAATTAGTTATACAATAATACACTCGTTAGATATAAAATGGTGTACAATCGCTTATTAAATGGTGTACACCAACTATTAAAATGATGCACCAATTATGGAACGTGATATTAATCAATCCCTTGATTGTAGAGCGTGATTTATGACATTTTCCTAATTACTATTATGCCTTTCCACCTATTAATTAATTGATAAATAAGTAATATTTAATAGCAATCCGACCATTGAATAAAAGGTGTTGATGAATTGATTAATCCACACGCCACACGCAAGCCCCTACCACATTTGATCCTAATCCTATATATATATATATATATACATACATGTAAAATATACGTGTATTTAGGGGCTTAAAATGATATATATTTGATACATTTGCATATATATATATATATATATATATATTTATGTGTTTTTTACTTGGTTTTTAGAAGGGCATGATATCGCGTATTCTTGTAATATTTTACAGAAACGGAGCATAATCGAAGAAATATCAGTTGAAAGGCCCGGATAGATTGATGAATGCAAAGAGAAGATAAAAAAGACGAAAAAAATCGGACAAAAACACATCACACGGCCGGGACCGTGTGGGGGACCACACGACCGTGTGACCTACCCGTGTGAAAGATGACATGTCCGTGCGCTTGGGAAGAAATAGGGACGAAAACATGCCACACAAACCGACCATGTAAGAGCCACACGGCGTGTGAAGTGGTCATGTGAAAGCCATACGACCGTGTAAAAGCTACAAGTGATCTCTCCAACCATCTATAAAAGGGATCCAAGGCTTGCACGAAAATTCATCCATCAATACACAATACAACACACCAAATTACACAGAATACAAGATTCAAGGTCTTCTCGAGAGAGAGGGCTAGGTCGCGAACACTACAAGGCCTTTCGTATCTACGGGAGCACAAGAGCTTCAAGACTTGGAAGCAGAATCCATCCCGACACGAAGGGATTTTCTTTCTTAGTCTAGATCTATTGTCCGTGCTTAAATGATGTCATAATGTTGATTTCAAGTTTGTCTATGAATTTGTTATCAATGTTTGGCTAATCTTTCCGATCTTAGGCATAATCAAAATCGTGAATTCATGTTAAATCTCGATTAATTATTTTTTAATTGATTCATGTGTTCTAATTTATTAATTCGAGTGCTTATTTATAATTTTCGATTATTTGGCCAATAATTTGCATGTGGGAGTAAATAGGTAATGATCGGAGACTACTTCATTGTGGGGAGTATTTCAATTCAAAGATCTTTTGGGAGTTAATAATTGTTGTGATGGATCGAGAGATCTCAATTATTATTAATCTACTATTTATGCACCACCCGGGAAGGGGAATAAACTATTTTAGGAATTGAAACCATAGAATTGCATGAATTGGTTATTGAAACTTTAATTAGATTTAATATTAAAGAAATATGTTGAGATTATGTGCCTAAGGTTGCTTCCGTGATTGTTGAAAATACTTGTGGGGTTCGTAAAATTTTATTTATTTTCCTTTTATTTTCGATTATTATTAAACACTTGAGATTCGGTCGCTTCAATAAAACTGGAATGCGATGTTATTATAGCCTAAGTGTTTCATAGTCAATACCTAAGGAATACGACCTTGCTTGCCATTATCCTATAATCTACAATCTAAACTTGCAAGATAGAGATCCAAAATATTTTTGCGAACAAGTTTTTGGCGCCGTTGTCAGGGATTGAAGGATTCTACTCGTATATAGTAATAAGTAGTTCAATCTTAATTGAAGCATATGTTGTAAATTATTTTTATTTTTCATTCTCTCTCAAGCGATAAGGCCAAGGAATGGTTATGCTCTCTAACACCACCAAAGAACAAATCAATGGGTGAACTAAGTCAACAATTTCTAGCCAAATACTTCCCCCTAGTAAAATGTCGCAATTGAAATCAAATCGCCCGCTTTAGGGCAGTTAGATTCGAGCCACTATATGAACCATGGGATAGATTCCGGAATTGCTAAGGAAGTGCCCTTAACATGGATATCCCGACTACCAACAAGTCCAAGATTTCTATAATGGTTTGAGGGCAACACGAGAACAATTATATATGCCGCATCCTGGGGTGCACTCAAGGAAAATATCCAGAGGAGGCACTAGAATTGTTAGAGGAGATGACGAACAATAGTTACCAATGGCCATCCGAGAGATCCAAGTATGACGTACGCAAAAATTCGTGATGAGGATAAGATTGCCATACTCAATAGAACAAATGTCCATGCTAAGTATGAAATCGATGAGATGCAAAAAAGTAGCTTCAAGAGAGGCAACAGCTTGTTGTGGAAGAAGCAAATTTTGTGGGACAAAGAAGCTACAACAACTACGTAAATACTCGGACACAATCTTACTATAATGGGACTCCGCTAAAGGAACACAAACCATCTCTAGAAGAGATGTTAGCTTCATTCATCGGAGAAACTTGAGCTTGAATAAACCGGGATGAAGCCAAGATAGAAAGAATCGAGGATCAGGTAACTCAATTAAATACTAACATGAATGATAGATTAAAATCTTTGGAGAAATAGGTGGGCGATTGTTACATCAATACACGACCAGCAACCAGAAAGGCAAGCTCCTGAAAGATATGAGGATAGATCCAGGAGAACAGTGCCAATCCATTCGTTTGAGGAGTGGAACAAGTTATGAAGGTCCAAAGATGCCAATTGATCAAGAAATAGAAGCAATCGAGGAGCAGGACACAGCAGTGGAAGCCGCACCACCACTAGTGGAAAAAGAAAAGGTAAACTCTGCCCCAACATTTGCAAGAACCGAGGTACCTATCCCTTTCCCCCAAAGGTTTCAGAAAATAAAATTGGATGATCAATTTATTAAATTTCTGGAAATTTCAAGAAAATTCAAATCAATATACCTTTTGCGGATGCTTTAGAAAAATGCCAAATTCTCCTAAATTTCTTAAAGATATCACGGCAAATACAAGAAAATCTCGGAATATGAAACAGTGAAACTGGTAGAAGAGTATAGTGAAATTATTCAAAGAAAGTTACCTCAAAATCTTAAGGATCTCGAAAGTACGATTCCTTGTGTAATAGGGGGTACAACCTTTAATAAATCACTATGCGACTTAAGTGTGAGCATTAATTTGATGCCGTTATCAATATTTCTAAACTAGGATTAGTGCAAAGTAAAGCCTACGATAATTACCCTACAATTAGCATATCGCTTCAGAACATATGCTAAAGGGGTGATTGAAGACATTTTAGTAAATGTGGACAAATTCATCTTTCCAACAGACTTTATCAGTGTTGGAGATGGAAGAGGACCGAGAGGTTCCATTAATTCTAGGAAGACCATTCTTGCCACAAATCGCATTAATCAACGTGCAAAAAGGTAAACTAACATTGCGAGTAAATGATGAACACATATTATTTTCGATTTACAAAACTATGCAATTTCATGAAAACGTCGAACATTACAACATGATTGATGTACTAACCCCATGCATGGAAGCCGAGTTTGAACAGTTGTGATGAAAGACGCGTTGAATGGTGCTTAAGTCACTCACTAGAGTTACAAGGTATGTGTTTTAATATTACTAACAATGAGGTTATCGATTTTGTGCTTGCCTTAGAGTCCGTGGAGGAGAAAAATACTGTAAAAACGCCTCTCTGGACATCTCACACGGGTGTGTGGAGCAACACGGACAGTCGTGGCAAGATATGCCTTTAGACGCACACGCCCGTGTAGAAAAACACGGCCCGCCCGTGCAGTATGCTATTTCAAAAGAACTTCAGTCACACGGCCGGGCGACTTCACACAACTGGACCATGCGACAGAAGGACGACTCACCACACATCCGTGTGACCTCACGCCCGGATCAAAAGGATTAACCTCCTCAAGTCCAAAATCCACACGGCCGTGTGGTGTCACACACCCGACTGCAACATATTTTTTTCCTCGAAATTTCGAAGGACGATCTCCCGGCTCCCCCAGAACTTAAACCTCTTCCGGATCATCTTAAATATGCATTCTGGGCTTACAACGAAATCTATCCCGTAATAGTTTCTTCTTCTCTCACAAAATCAATTAGAAAACTATTGCATGTTTTAAAGGAACACAAAAATGCTATTGGATGGTCTATTTCGATTTAAAAGGTATAAGTCCTTCGATTTGCATGCATAAGATAAGAATGGAAGATGATTTTAAACCTTCTCGCGGCAACACCAACGAGTCTTAACCCAATTATGCAAGAGGTCGAAAGAAAGAAGTACTTAAATGCTTACACAATAGAATAATATTTGCTATATCGACAACAATCGGGTAAAACTCTGGCCTGAGTATGTGGTACCAAAAAGGAAGGGATGGTAATAGTAAAAAGTGAAACGATGAAATCTTAGTTACTAGAGTTGTTATAGCTTGGTGTATGTGCATCAAGGCTAATCGAAAGTTAAGTGCGACAACTCCTCGAAAGATCACTTTTCCTCCCCTTTATGGATCAAATGTTAGATCGCTTTGTAGGTTATGAGTATTATTGCTTCCTAGATGGGTACTCGGGGTATAATCAGATTGTGATTGCTCTAGAGGACCAAGAAAAGACAGAATTTACATGTCCTTATGGGGTGTTTACATTTCATAGATTACCGCTTGGGCTATGTAATGCACCTACAATATTTCAAAGATGTATGATGGCGATATTCCATGGAATGATTGAAAACATAATGGAAGTCTTCATGGATGACTTCTCAGTTTTTGTAGTTCGCTTTATCATTGCTTGCATAATCTAACCATTGTTTTGCAAAGGTGCGAGGAGATCGAACTTAGTACTAAACTCGGGAAAATGCCACTTCATGGTAAGAGATGGTATTGTACTCGGTCATCGAGTTTTTTCTACAGGTTTAGAAGTTGACCGAGCAAAGGTAGTAGCAATTGAGAAGCTTCCACCTCCAAAGAATGAGAAAGCAATAAGGAGCTTTTTGGGACATACAGGTTTTTATAGACGCTTTATTCGAGATTTTTCAAAAATAACTAAACCCCTATCCCACTTACTTGAAAAAGATGTACCTTTTGCTTTCACCCCTAATTGTCTGTAGGCCTTTGAAACACTAAAAAGGGTGCTGGTGACCACACCAATTTTGATCACACCGGATTGGAGTCAACCATTTGAGATAATGTACGATGCAAGCGACTATGTAGTAGGGGCCGCACTGGGAGAAAAACGCGAAAAGCTGTTTCATGTTATTTACTATGCAAGTCAAACATTGATCTGACACAACAAAATTACACCACAACTAAAAAAGAATTACTAGCAGTGGTGTTTGCAATCGACAAATTCGAGCATACTTGATTGGGACAAAGATAATAGTCCATACGGACCGCATCGCGTCAAATACCTATTCGCAAAGAAAGACGCGGCCAAAGCTCATTCGATGGATACTTTTGTTACAAGAGTTTGATATCGAAATTCAGGATCGAAAAGAATTTGAGAATGTGGTAGTTGATCATCTCTCACGACTTGAGCAAACGGCTAATAAAAACACAAAAGGCACAACAATCAAAGAAACATTCCCGAGGAATTAATTCTGATGGCCAAAACAACCATCCCCTGATATGCTGGTATTGTAAATTATTTAGTAAACGGGGTTTTACCACTGTATATCGTATATCATGCTAGGAAGAAATTTCTTCATGATGTGAGATATTTTTTTTGTGGGACAAACCTCTATTATTTAAAAGATGTGCGATTCGGTTATTAGGAGATGTGTACCTCAAGAAGAATGGGCAAACATTCGAGCAATGCCATTCATCACCATGTAGGGACCACTTGGACCAACACACACTCGCGCTAAGGTGTTACAATCCGATTTCTTTTAGGCCTTCTATTTTCAAAGATTGCTATAAGTTTGTTTTGCAGATCGCGATAGGTGTCAACGTATGGGAAACATTTCAAGAAGACATGAGATGCCATTAACTAATATCATGGAGGTGGAATTGTTTGATGTTTGGGGGTATAGATTTCTCGGGACCTTTTCCAGCCTCAAATGGGTACATGTATATCATCCTTGCAGAGACTATGTATCCAAACGGGTGGAAGCAATCCTCACAAAGACAAATGATGCCAGGGTTGTGCTAATTGTTTTTGCAAAAGAACATCTTCACAAGGTTTGGCACTCCACGAGCCCTTATTAGTGATGGAGTATCTCACTTTAAAATAAAACTCGTTTAACAACATGATGGCAAAATATGAGTGAGACATAGAGTAGTAATTGCTTATCATCTCCAGAATCAAATGGGCAAGCCAAATTTCAAATAGGGAGATTAAGCGATATTAGAAAATTAGTTAGCATAAATCGAAAAGATTGGGATTTAAAGTTCGATGATGCTTTATGGGCTTATCATACGACATACAAAAACACCTCACGGATATGTCTACGTATAGATTAGTTTTTGGGAAGTCATGCCACCTTCCAGGTGAAATTAGAACATAAGGCATTTTGGGTAGAAAGAAGCTTAACTTCGATATGACAACAAGAGGTGAGAAAAAGAAAATTGCAAATAAGCGAATTAGAAAAATTTCACCAAGATGCAAACGAGAATGCCCAAATTTATAAAGATGGCACAAAAATGGCATGATAAAAGAATTTTAAGAAGAGAGTTTTTACCTAGGCAAGTGGTACCGCTATATAATTCGAGATTATGATTTGGGTAAGCTAAAATCAATATGGTCGGTCCATTTGTCATCAAAAAGGTACTATCACCAGAGGAGATATTGATTACTAGCATAGGATGGCCGAGCTTTCATAGTGAATGGGCAAAAGAATAAAACATCAATGTGAACAAGAAATGCAAAATGAAATTTCGACCATTGACTTAATCGACACATAAAGACAATCAAGAGTCCGATCAAGACATAAAACTTAGCGCTTGTTGGGAGGCAACCCGATACATCATCCATGTAAGTACTTGTTACGCATTCCTCTTTTCTTTTGATAATTTCCTCATATATTCGGGACAAAGCATATTTTAAGTTTGGGGGTTGTCAAGAATGCGTAATTTAATCTTGTTGCATTTTTGCATTGCATTAGGATTGCATGTAGAGCATACAATTTTTGCATATATATAAAAAAATATTCGATTATTCTTATTTTTTTATTTTTATTTGATTTTTAGCACGCTTATCACTTTAAAGACGTTTAATTGCTTTTGTATGATTTTCAATCAAGATTTTCGAAAGTGCCCAAAGAAGCTTCGTATGATTTTACTATGAACATTCGATATGTGATTACATATTTTTGTGAATAATGCGATGAATTGTTGAGGAGATGTTATTTATTTGTTTGGCATTAGTTGAGAAAATTGAGTATTTAAGCATGTTGCGAAAAATAAGCCTGTGAGCTTTTGTGCCTTTAACTACTTTATCTTATGCAACTTATTTTTTTCTTGAGTGTGCCATTCATGATTGATAGAACTCTAGAACTTGCTCTGGTATCTTCTTTAAAGCCATGCGTGTGTGCAATATTTGAAAATGATTTAAGGTCGTCTTTGTTTTAGCGTACTTAGCCTAAAAAGCCTACCTATGAACTTATGATTCCCTTGTCAGCCAATTTTGAGCCAAAACTTTTTATTGTTTCCACATTGATTTTTAAAATACAAACATGATTTTGTCCCTGAAATTTCTTGGGCTTATAGAGAATGAACAAGTTTGGGGGAGAAGTGTTGAAAATTTATGAAAAAAAGAGATGAAGTTGGCAAAAGAAAGAGGGATGAACAGTATCTAGGTGAATGAAGAAAGAATGAAGCTCGAAAAAAATAAAAAACAAATCTCAAAAATATATCGAAAAATCGAGCAAAATAAAGAAAAATTCTGAAAATTGTGAAACAAATGAGAGCTTGAGGCTAAATAAAAGAAAAGAAGCCAAAAAGGCCTAAGAATGAAAAAGGAGAAATAAGGGTGGAGTTGAGTGAAAAGAAAATATTTTGAAAAAATGAGTATTATGTTGAAATTTGCTTGGTGAATTGCAAGTCCCGCGCGCTTAAGTTCTAATTTCTCAAGTCAAGTCGCTTAGTCCAAATTTTCTCTACCCTTACCAAAGAGCCTACATTACAACCAAAATGAAAAGTCCTTTTTGATTCTTAGATCGTGCACACAAAAGTTGTTGAGATGTTAGCGATTTGCAAGCCTATGGTCGTTCTACTTTTCACTTGAATTTGAGCGTAAACATTTACCATACACTTTGAGAGATGAGTGATTCACTATCTACTTGTGAGTCGCGTGTCAAGTACCCGAGAGAGTTTAATTATGTCGAGAGCTTATGAAAGATGACTTCTGATAAGGAATTGCATGGTTTACTTAAATATGGAGTCGAATGAGATTAAATGTTTATAAAGTTTCTTGTGTGTTCTTTTACCCCTTGGATATTATTTTTATTAATTTGCTCGATGATCGAGCAATGCTTTAAGTTTGAGGGATTTTGATACGTGTAAAATATACGTGTATTTAGGGGCTTAAAATGATATTTATTTGATACATTTTCATGTATATTTAGTGTTTTTTACTTGGTTTCTTTAGAAGGGAATGATATCACAGATTCTTGTAATTTGTTTTACAATTAATGGAGCTTTAATCAAGAAATATCGGTTGAAAGGCCCTGATAGATTAACGAATGCAAAAAGAAGATCGAAAAGACGAAGAAACTGCATACAAAAATACGTCACACAATGGCGACCATGTGGGACCACATGGTCGTGTGACCTACCGGGTGTGAAAAGATGACATGTCCATGTGAAGTTGTGAAGAAACAGGGGACGAAAAACAAACCGCACAAATTACAGTGTAAGAGCCACAAAGCGCGTGTGAAGTGGTCATGTAAGCCACACGGCTGCATGAAGCTACATGGTCGGGCCGTGTCGCGCATTGCTTTGGATTTTTGTGTCCTTTTCCCATTCAAACTCTACAAGTGATCTCCAAGCATCTATAAAGGGACTCAAGACTTGCATGAAAAATCATCCATCAATAAACAATCCAACAAACCAAACTACAAAGGAACACAATATTCAAAGTCTTCTCGAAAATGAGGGCAAGGTCGCGAAGAACACCACAAGGCCTTTTGCATCTACGAAAGCATAAGAGCTTCGGCTTGGAAGCAGAATCCATCCTCGACACTTGCGAAAGGGTTTTTGTTTCTTAGTCTAGATCTTTGTTTGTGCTTAAACGATATCACAATGTTGATTTCAAGTTTGTCTATGAATTTGTTATCAATGTTTGGCTAATCTTTCAGATCTTAGGGTATAATCAAACTGTGAATTCATGTTAAATCTTGATTAATTATTTTCTTGATTTATTCATGTGTTCTATTTTATGAATTCGAAAGTGCTTATTTATAATTGTAAATTATTTGGCCAATAATTTGCATGTCATACTTGTTAGTCCATAATCCGGGAGGTAAGTTCTAACAAGACAAAAATCCAATCACACATAAACAGGGTAAATGTATCGGGAGACTACATCTCATTTGGGGAGTATTTCAATTCAAAGATCTTTTGGGAGTTAATAATAGTTTCGATGGATCAAGAGACTTCAATTATTCTTAATGATGTTTATCGCCACCGGGAGTAGGAATAAACTATTTTAGGAATTGAACTCATAGATTAGCATGAATCGGTTATTGAAACTTTAATTGAATTTAATATTAAAGAAAACATGTTGAGATTATGTGGTTCAAGCCTTCGTGGTTGTTGAAAATACTTGTGGGATTCGCAAATTTATTTATTTTTCTTTTATTTTTGAGTTTTATAAAAAAACTTGAGATCGGTCGCTTCAATAAAATCGGAAAGCGATGTTATTATAAAAGTGTTTAGTAGTCGCTTCTCGGAATATGACCTTGCTTGCCTTTTATCCTATAAAACTACACATGCCACTTGCATTATAGAGATCCAAAAAATATTTTTGGCGAACAATATCTATATATACACACTAGAACAACACCGATGTGTTGCACTAGATTTGTCAAAAGAAAGAAATTTGACATCGCAAATTTATTTGTGATAGTTATAGGAGATCCAAAAATACTAATTAAAAATACTAAAAAAAGTAATTTAAAATTTATAAGAGTATCATGAAAATAATTCAATATTATAATATTGTTGATCTATGTTGTGTTCACGCTATAATTTTGTATATATAGAATCTTTGATTTTTTAGATTATGTTTTACCTGTATTA
>CM071927.1:40065110-40243462 GCA_016081115.2 Rehmannia glutinosa
ATTGCTGTATAAGTAGTTTAGTGTATTTGTTTTTACTTAGTAACGTGGAATTGTATTCTTGGTTAAGTGGAATTGTATCCTTAGTTATATAGGTGCTTAAGTGGTTTTTGTATTTTTAGTTCGGTGTAATTATAAATTTAGTTTAATATTTTGCATACTCAGTAATGTTTATAATATAGTTAGTTCGGTGTAATCGTATATATAGTTAAATAATTATGTATGTTTAGTGTTGTGTTATTGTATATTTAGTTCAATGTAATTTTACATGCAATACATGTATGAGAAGCAAAAATATTCTTAAAGATAAATTAACGGGTTACATAATCTTTATGACAAAATTAAGTATACAATTGTAAGTTAATAAATTATATGATGCATTGTATTAAATATACGGGGAACACATAACTAAGTGTACAATTTCAATCAATATGTATGCAGATCCCACCAACTAAATAAACATTGCTTTGTAAAAATACAAGTTGTTTCATTTTTTAACAATACACATTATTCACATTATGATAAATCGATTTGGCATGCAATGACACTCAATTATATGAACAATTTAACTAAAATAAGTATACAACACTAAAAGGAAAAATTATATACCCCAATGTATTAAATATACAAAGAAACATCATTCATTGTCCATTCGGAACAAATAATTATACAAATCACATTAACTAAGTAACATGATATATTACTTCGTTCTTGAACTTCTTTTGTCGCGTGCTCCTTACGATGTCAAACCCGCTAATTGCTCCATACTCTTTGTAAAATTTTATACCGGTTTCTAATGTAGAGAAATGCATGCCCACTCGTGGAATCTTTTTCTTGTTCTACCTCCTGGTATCCAATATTTAGTTGAGTCCGTGAGATTCGGCGCTTGACGTCCATTGAAATTCGTTGGTTAGTTCTGTGATGTTTTACATTAAATAAGACAGAGCATTATAAAAACAAAATGGATGTATTATTTATACAATATGCAACCATATACATACATATTATTATTATTATTAGTAACTACGTTCATATAAACCACCATACAATTTGTTTTTTTTTTTTTGAGAGGAATTTATATCCAATCCAACTAAATGGAATTAGGGAAACTAATATAACAATCATACAAGTTTATATTATAATTATACAACACTCATGACTATGTATACAAGTTAAATATGTTAAATATACACGTAAAACGATTAACAACATATATGCAATCTCCCCAGACTAGTTGTAAATATTTAAGAAATAAATATTCAAATACAAGATTTATATACTAAATATACTAACATTGTTCACTACATATACAAACTAACAAGAAATATACAATGCCTGAGACAAATTCAAAATTTGAAAAAATGTAAAATATGTATACAATGTTTGTACACTAAATATATATCTATTGTATACTAAACATACAAATTACGAACAAAAATATACAATTGGTTCGATTTTGCGTTGATGTTTTTTGATGATTCATCCTAAATCTTTTTGCAAGTATATCGTAAGATATTACCTTGAAACATTCACCAATCGCGTTGGAGGGAAGATCTTCTGCCATTGTACAATCCCTTTGCTCTAATTGATGACAA
The DNA here is from genome assembly GCA_016081115.2 of Rehmannia glutinosa. Lineage (NCBI taxonomy): Eukaryota > Viridiplantae > Streptophyta > Magnoliopsida > Lamiales > Orobanchaceae > Rehmannia > Rehmannia glutinosa. The sequence goes on from CM071927.1 coordinate 40,066,703, forward strand.
CCTCGTCAATTAACGAAATATATTGTATGTTTTATCCCGTACCAAATGTATATTGTATAATTTTAAAGTCTAAGAGATTGATGTCAATGATGGTATAGAATGTCGTGGTGAGGAAGAAGGGTTGACGGTGGATTTCCCCGATTATGGGGCGTGATCAATTCAAGATCACGCCCCTAATTTTAATTCGGTTTACCATTTTTATTTCGAATGATTACTATTTTACCCCCTCCTATGTATAGTTTCTTATGTAAAGTTGTATAGATTCATTTAGATCATGGCCGTTGATTTATGTTTTTAATGGTGTGGATTTGGTCTTATGGACTAACCTAGGGGTGGTCTCACGGGATCCTCCTATATATATATATATATATATATATATATATATATAGGGATTGGTTCAAATGAGACCAATCCTTTAAGAGGATTAGTCCATAAAACACTTATGGACTCTTGATTTAAAATTTTTGGATGGTGTAGATCATTTTTAGTTAATTTAGGCATATAAGGGTATAATTGTACTTTTATATTTAATTAGTTATGTTAATTGGACGGTTATTAGCTATTTTTAAGGAAATATAATCCTACCTTTTCAATTACGATTTTTAGGGAGGAAAAATCATCAACTTCAAGCGTTTTTTTCAAAATTGATACTTCTTTCCCGCCATATTTGTGAAGTCGTTTTATTGTATACTTAGTTCAGTGGACTTGTATACTTAGTCATATTTTATTGTATATTTAGTTTAGTGGATTTGTATACTTGGTTCGGTCGAATCGTATTCTTAGTTATATAAGTAGTTTAGTAAGTAGTTTAGTGAATTTGTATACTTAGTTCTGTGGATTTGTATACTTAGTTCAATGGTATTGTATACTTAGTTATATAAGTAATTCAGTGTAATTGTATACTTAGTTAAATATTTCTGTATACTTAGTATTATTTTAATGTATAGTTAGTTCAATGTAATTGTATACTTAGTTAAATATTTCTGTATACTTAGTAAAGTTTTAATGTACAGGTAATTTAGTGTAATTGTATACTTAGTTAATTGTTTATGTATACTTAGTAATGTTTTAATGTATAGTTAGTTTAGTATAATTGTATACTTTTCATTAATTGTTGCACGATTTTGTTGCCATATTTGAATAAATTGCAGGTTCGAATGGGAAGGGAGAGAAAAGAAAGGTGAATCGCTTGATTATGGGGACGTGATCAATACAAAATCACATCCCTAATTTTTAGGAAGCGGTTACTATATTTAATTTCCTGAATTCCTATTTTATCCCTTCTGTTGTATACTTACTTATGAAATGCTGTATATATTGTAATATATCTTGGCAATTGATTTACTATTTGGATGGTGTAGATTTAGTCCTGGACTAACCTAGGAGGGTGGTCTCACAGATCCTCCTATATATATATATATATATATATATATATATATAATAATAAGAGACTATTCTTAGAATAGTAACTCTTACTTTTCCCGTCCATTTTTCGATTTCTAAAAACAATAATTTTTTTGCCTTTGATTTAACTAATAAAATTAGATTTTATTATCTTTGGTGGTCAAATTTTAAAGTTATATAAAAGATAGAGTTATATAAACTTTCCAAATTTGTGTGTGTCTTACATTAATTATTGTATTTGTCCTTTTTTTATTTTATACTTTAATATTTTTTCTGTTTTATATCCATTTTTACGTATAATATATTCAATTGATTATGTTTTTCTGATCTTGATTTGATACCTATATTGCATATATAAAATAAAAAAACATAATAAATAAAAGGAAATATATTATACATTTACTCATTATTTTATAAAGGTTGGTTTCCTCGATGCTCCACCAGGAGTAATCCACCACCATATCCCCATGCGACAAGTGTCCACTTTTTTCTTTTATATTTTTTCCTTTTTTAATTTAGTTTTTCTCTTTTTTAATTTCTTTATTTTCTAACAACTGCCTTATTAAACTAACTAGAGTTGGGAAAAGTAGAGAATTTACAAACTCCCGCTCAATGATTAAAATTCCTCCCAAAATTCTCACTTCTTTTTTATACGCTCAAGGTAAATTATCCCAAAATTTTCAAAGCAATTTGTATTTTATCTTCAATTTTTTTTTTCCTTCTCCTCCATCAAATTAACAGTCTGTATGAGAATCATTCTAATTGAACAAAATGCAAATAACACAAGCCACCAAAGATGCATACAAAAAAAAAAGAAATTTGTTCTCGAGCCCCAAAACACCCCGGCGCAAAGACGATAGAAAACACAACTAAAATTGATAAAATTATAAACAAAAGAAGAAAATTTGTGTTGTTGTTTGTTCTCCGTGTAAGTGCAAGAAACATCTTTTTCAACATTCTCAACAAGATGGTTGTTAACATATTTAATTGAAAGCATAATAATTAAAAGGAAAATTAAGAAACGAGGTTCGGGTTAATAAAAAAAAACCAGAGATTTTCAAAAATTACAAAAAAACCCTTTAGAGTTAATCCATCCCATTTTCCCCTTCATATGCAATAAAAATTTCAAAATTTCCCCTTATCTTTATCAAAATATTACAGTTACCCCCTTAAATTTAAAACACAATCAAACCTTAAGGTTTTTTTTTTTAATTTTCATAAACCTATTGTATTTTTTTTTTGTAATTAGCTCAAATCTCGGGGCCTTTTTCTAATTCTTCGTAATTAAAACCAGTCTCATAATTTAAGCAATTTATTTGTTGTAAGAACTCAAGATCGGGCCTTTGCTCAACTTTGTTCGATTACATTATATAGTTTCAAACTAGCATTTCCTTAATCCACACCGGTTGGTAGCGATACCATGCTTCTCAAACTCTTGTTATTTAAATTGATCTCTTGTTATTTAAATTGATACTTTTCGTGAATGAGGGAAACTCGATTCTAGTCCACACCTTGTGCCCTTTTTTTCACAATATAATTCATCTTTGTTCGTGTCCTTTTTTTCACAATATAATTCATTTTTGTTTGTGTCATTCTTTTTCACAAACACGGTGAATCTATCCAACTATGAGATGAATGTTTGAGTATCATTGTTTAGCTCCATTTCAAGTCATGTGCCTTCAATCCATATATGTTACACATGACATAAAATTTTCATCACATTTGAACCCGGTAAGGAGGCAAAAGAATATATATCGCCACTCAAAGCTTATCAATTTATTCTTAAAAGAGGTGCAAAAATATGCTCTTTACAAAGATACTAAACATAATATGAGACATAAAGAATTCTTCAAGCTAAAGTCACCACACAATTAATAGCCAAAACGTTTCCTTAAATAGTAATTGAATCTCTAAGACATGAAGGGTCTCTGCAAAATTGGGTGGCACCTCCTTGTTGTTAAAAGAGACTTTGTTACAAGTTATTTTCATCAAAAATAATTCTACTAAGAAACTATAACTAATAAAGCTGTATAGTACATACCTCTGACAAAGTAGAATCTCCATTTTGGAACATATTAGGGGAAAATTGACCAAGGTTATGGTTTAGGCCTTGCCCACTGTACATTTATTTATATGCAATATAAGATGATAATTATACATATAAACCACTAACTAAATAAAATAATTACTTACCATATTCATTGTCGAAGATGGAATTTGAAACAACCAATTAGGTGGATGGGTACTAAGTCGGGAACCAAATGGGATTTCTTGAAAATGATGAACAACGGCATATTGCAAAGGTGCTACATCGGTAGCTCTTTTTCGATGGAAAAACATTGGTAGACTCTTTTGATGGATGGGAGCTTTGCACCTTCTTTTTCATACTTTTTGAAGTCCTCTCGAGATATATATATCCCATAATTGAAAATAAAAATAAAGTAAAATGAAATGAAAAAAAAAACTGATTAAAGCAAAATAAAAGTCTTGATTTCAACAATTAAAACTTAGTTGAAGGTTTAATATTTTCTTTTCCTCTTTTGCTCTTTGAATCCCAATGGCTTGGAAAACGCTTATTATTAACTCCTCGGACTTCACTAAGAGAGGGTTGAGCACATGCTCACTGTCCATATTGTTATTTTCTTCCAAAGTATCCAATTTTTCGATTTGAACCCTCTGGCCCCTTATCAACACCACATGTAGTCATACCATCCATACTCAAGGCATCAATTAAAGCATTTAAACTTGAGAGAACACTCTTGAGCTCATTTCTCACCAAATTTCTCGCTTTAAGATGGACTTTACTTCTCATTGTGAGATCATAACAAAATCTCATTGTATGGTTCACATATCTTTGTCTCGGTTCATGATCACTTCCATTGAGATAGTCTTCACCAGTGTTTACTCTATCCCTTACATTTTTGGTCCATCTCATTTTTATATAACTCGTGGGTATTTTATGCACATTCATTTGTTTCAAAACTAACAAAGCATGCTTGCATAATATACCAACCCGACTCAAAATATTTGCATGAACATTTTATTTCATGCGATTCTACATCAAACTCAACTTTTCGTACTCGATTTGAATTACCTTGAGATCTTACTTTAAACTCAAATAAAGTTCCAGTACATGTAGGTTGCCCATCAAAGTCGATACCCAAAGAATCAATCAATTCTGACTGAAACATATTATATATCGTATGAGTATAAATCGCAACAACATCTTTCAACAAACAATTCATCTTTACCACAAGTGTAGGCATCCCATGACAACATTTAAAGTCATATTCCTTCTCATCTTGGCCATTTCTTTTGAACTTTTTCAAACCTTAAGACACATTCAAACAAAGTATGTGTCCTTTTACCACTATCTTTCAGAGTAGAATTCGTACCTTCACTTCTTGATGTAGCCTTAAGCCCTGCACTGAATCTATTTTTACTAAAAGCAGCAGACCATTTATGTCTCAATTTGTACATATTCTTTAGCCAAGAATGATCATAAAGATTATAATCAACAATCATTTTACTCCACACTTCCTCAAACTCTTCTTCAGGTTCACAAAATTCCATACACTTATGGAACATATTCTTAAACCCTGTATTACTATTCAAACTACCGAAATGTGAGGGAGCATTTTGATAGATATGCCACTGACACAAACGATGGTGAGAGTCAGGAAATACAATTTCGATTGCATTCATCATTGCTTGACATTGATCTGTAAAAATTATTTCTGGTTGTTTGCCACCCATAGATTGAAGAAATGTATTAAACAACCATTGAAAAGAGTCCTCTGTTTCACCAGACATAAAGGCTAAGCGAACACCACATTATGCATATGATGATTAATGTCGGTGAAAGGGGCACAAATCAAATTGTATTTGTTGGTTTTGTAAGTTGTATCAATTGAAAGGACATCACCAAAAGCCTCATAATCAATCCGACATCGACCATCCCTAAAAAAGAAGTTGCACATCCTATTATTTTCATCAACTTGAAATCCCAATAGAACAATGCATCTTCATTTGTTTTATTTTTGAAATATCGAATTAGTTCAGCAGCATCTCCATCTTCAAAACGTATGTAATCCTTTGCTAAACGATTAAGATAATCATAAGCATCTTTTTTAAAAAATCCTATATTTTCCCTCCCATGCGATTCTTGTTGCATATAAGAATAAGCATTAGCTACTGAAATCCAGCATCTACTAACGCTTTCAACGTATCCCCTTTAGCATATGAAATATTACGAGCCGACCTCAACATATATCTTTGATCAGCAGTGACCATGTCATGATTGTGTTCGATATCAAAAATAATAACTCTCTACTCTTCGTTCTTTTTGCGCCCAATTCTAAGCCTTGCGGTACAACCTTGTCCTTGTTTCCATTTTTAGTTAGATTGCTTGCTTGGTTTTACCGCTACGTTTTTCATCTTTTGTTCCATTACAAGAACAATCAAATTCCTTCATATAAAGTTCTCCACTATTATCATGGAAATATGCTTGTTTCCCTTTTCTAACACTGAAACCTTTAGTACACCCATATTCACAATATAATAAATATGCATCCTCAGGATTTTTTATCCTTTGACCAACTGCTAATCTACGCTCAAATTCTTCTACCATAGACTCATTATGTACCTCAGTATGTTCTGAAAATGATGATTCTGTTGTATATTGTTTTGGCCCACAATTAGCATTTTTGGCTCCGAGTGGTGAATTTTCATCCATGTCTGCAATTGATAGACATAATAAATAGAAGTATAAATATCAAGCCTTTATGTACATTATCAGAATAAAACAATAAGAAGCAAAAATCTATATAATCTTCTTTAGAATTAATTTTAACTCATTGTTTTCTTCAAGTTGTACTCGAAATTCGAAAAAAAAAAAAACAAACTGTATTCATGGTATAATCAATTCTCGATCAAAATAAACTAATAAGTAGAACAAATATCACAAGATTTGTTCCTCATATTCCAAAACATAATCCTTTTAACAAGAATCACAATTCAAAATAAATTACTCCTCAAATTCCAAAAACATAATTCTATTAACAAGAATCACAATTCAAAATAAATTACTCCTCAAATTCCAAAAACGGAATTCCATTAACAAGAATCACAGTTCAAAATAAATTTTAATATAATCCAAAATTTGAGAACAGAACATCACAAAAAAAAAAAAATTCAATTTGCATCTACCTAAAACCCCAATAAATAAAAACCCAATATGTTTACCTGTTTCAATACTTGTAATCATGATGTTGCAAGGGAGATAAAATGGAGATCAACAATGGACAGAGAAAATATAGTCTGCAGTTGATGAGTTGCCGCTCAAATTCTTGAGTCGTGAAGGTACGTGGTTTTGGTGGATGGAGAGAGAAAATTAGATTTGGATCAATCTAATTAAGGATTACTATTACCAGACTAAATTAAAATTTAACCCTGGTTAAGTTAATAAATTAAAAAAGAAAAGCTAAATTAAAAAGGAAAGAATATAAAAGAAAAAAGTGGACACTTGTCGCATGGGGATATGGCTGGTGGATTACTCTTGGTGGAGCATCGAGGAAACCTAAAAGGCTTTAAAAATTATGCATTTGAGCTACTGGACATTCATTTGTATATTCATGTATTTTGACTATCTATAATACATGTATATTTTATATTTGAGCTTATCTCATTTCTTGATAATTATATATAATTGTATTTAAGTTGATTAAATCCAATCAAAAAATATTTATTTTAATTGAAAAAAGTATCTCAAAATATGTATCCAAATATTATATATATATATATATATATATATATATAGGGAGGGGATCCTGTGAGACCACCCTCCTAGGTTAGTCCATAAGACTAAATCTACACCATCCAAATAGTAAATAAATGGCCAAGATATATTACAATATATACAACATTTCATAAGTAAGTATACAACAGAAGGGATAAAATAGGAGTCCATGAAATTAAATATAATGTAACCGCTTCCTAAAAATTAGGGACGTGATTTTGTATTGATCACGTCCCCATAATCAAACTATTCACCTTTCCTTTCTCTCCCTTTCCATTCGAACCTGCAATTTATTCAAACATGGCAACAAAATTGTGCAACAATTAATGAAAAGTATACAATTACACTAAACTAACTATACATTAATTACTAAGTATACATATATACAATTACACTAAACTACCTGTACATTAAAACTTTACTAAGTATACAGAAACATTTAACTAAGTATACAATTACATTGAACTAACTATACATTAAAATAATACTAAGTATACAGAAATATTTAACTAAGTATACAATTACACTGAATTACTAATATAACTAGTATACAATTCCATTGAACTAAGTATACAAATCCACAGAACTAAGTATACAAATTTACTAAACTACTTACTAAACTACTTATATAACTAAGAATACGATTCCACTGAACCAAGTATACAAATCCACTGAACTAAATATACAATAAAACATGACTAAGTATAGAAGTCCACTTTGAACTAAGTATACAATAAAACGATTTGTTCACAAATATGGCGGAAATAAGTATCAATTTTGAAAAAATACTTGAAGTTGATGATTTTTCCTCCTAAAAATCGGGTAACTGGAAAGGGTAGGATTATGTTTCCTTAAAAATAGCTAATAACCGTCCAATTAACATAACTAATTAAATATAAAAGTACGCATTTATACCCTTATATGCCAAAAATTAACTAAAATGATCTCGCACCATCCAAAATTTTAAATCAAGAGTCCATAAGTGTTCTTATGGACTAACCTAAAGGGATTGGTCTCATTTGAACCAATCCCTATATATATATATATATATATATATATATCCATACACAATATTATAGTAATATATATTCATGTAAAAACAAATAAAATATTGATTTAATATGAAATTATATTCATAATAATGTGTATAGAAAATTATTTCTTATATTTATTAATATACTTTTCATGTTAATAGATTTTTGAATATTTATCAATGTATTATGATATTCAACTTTTAAAGTTGTACATTTTGACTATTAGATTTGAAGTTGTTTGTTTGATATTTTTTTGATATATGTACATATATAAAAATAGAATAGTTTTTATATTTACAATGTTTCATTTTTCCCTAAAATTATGTTGCTAAATATTAAACAAGATTTTTGTTTAATTCCTTTAATAATTCTAACAATTGTTTAACTTTTTAAACCCTAAAGAATATTGAATTTGAAATGTCTTTATTTGTTGATTATATTGAAAAAAATATATATTTATATTTGGCATTAGGAAATTGTATTTTTTTTTCAAATTGTTACTTTCTTATAGATAAACATGTTAAATAAATAGATACAATTCACATTCACACAAATTATTATCAATCAAATTTATTGTCCTTAAATAGGGTTTTTAATATAATAATTTATTTTTATATCGTTTAACTGTATGATTTATAATCAAATTAATTAAAATTATATTTTAATTATTTATTGAAATTCTGAAAAATTTGCAATCACTAAAGATTACTTTTGTACAAATACATTTTGTCCATTGCCCATCCTGAATAATACCAAATATGAGAACTCGAATAGAACATAATAAATAGAAAATCCAAATAGTACAATACAAATCTCCATAACTAAATTTTAAAAAAAAATTAAAAGTTGACTTAATAACATCAATAAATAAAATACATGGTAAAATCGGCAAAAATAAAAAATATCTCAAAAAAAAAATAAATCTAATAAAAATAGTAATGTTGTCAAAACTATGGTTTGTTGACTACTATTTCATTAATTATTGTACTTGGTTCTCATATTATCTTATACACATACGTTAACTTTTCATTTATTTTAACAATGAGTTTTTGCAAAAATCTTTGTCGCCAATTTACACATACAAACAACTTTGGAGAATAAATTTTCATCCGAATTTACTACTATAACCTTGAAAAAAAGTGTGACAACAATTTCACACTTATTAAAAATCAAGACATGGCTAAAACGAAATATGCGATATAGGTGCGCCTGTGCAATTCTATGAAAAATCAGTTTTCGAAGATGGAACACAAATACACAATCTTGAATGTATTATTTATAATTATGAAGTATGATGCTTTTTTTTACTTCATCAATGAAAAATATTAAATAATATTTCATGTATATTATTTGATAATATATCAAAGTTATTATATTGCAGGATATATAATTTGTATTAGGAAAATGCACACGTCACAGTACAAAATAGAGGTCTCACAGATCTACACTGCATCGCATCGCACGGTAAAATGCTAGTAATAATAATAACAATAACTATATACATAATTATCTTTTATAAAATCTCTATTTATCATTAAAATAAAATGAATAATAACAAAAATTAAATAAAATTAATTTAAAATATATATCAGAGAACATTCTTCTACATAACATTTGTTCTTGAAAGAAAAATGGGATGAGTTATATTATTGCAAACTCCAAATTCTTTGAAAACATGGGGATAAAACTTGGTGTTGGTAGCCATCTATAGATGTTCCTTCATGGGACAAATATATGAAGGCATTATTATTAGAAATTTCAAACTAGTTGAATTGTGTGAGAAATAAGGGGAATTATTAGCTATAACCCGAAAATTTGTTTGTGTTTAAAATTTCATATAAAAATCTCATCTCAACTTAAAATATATTATTAAACTATATATATACTTTATAAAAATATAAACCAACTATAATTTATTTAAACAAACGATTAAAATAATTAATACAATGTAGTAGTAGTAGTAATAATAATAATAATGACAATAATAATAATAATAATAATAATAATAATAATGAAATTAATATATATTCGATTTAGTGGAACTCGAGTTTATATAAATGGATTTTGAACTTTTATAAAACAAAATATATAACTTGACCATTGAATGAGTTTGGACTAAATCGGATTGATGTGACTAAACAATATTATCGTAACATAACAAAAGAAAAAAATATTAATTATAGTATTAGTAATAATAACATAAAAGATGATAAATATATCAAATCATAAATTGGGTATTACAATTATGATGAATAATATGTACTGATAAGAAAGAAAAAGTGAAGACGCCGAAGAACTGAGGGGAGCGAAAGTTGTAAGTTATAATCATAAGTTTGAGTGTTTGACCACGGATTTTTTTAATAAATGTTAATATTTTCTTGCATTATACGTTTTAATATTTTTAAGATTTACGTTATTAATCTACCGAACTCATATGTACACATCATTTTTCAAAGAGAGAACAGTTTATTTGAGGAAATTCCGCCACATACTCTCATTTTTGGGACTGCTTACGCTCCTTTCCTTATTTACTCTCCCGATTGATTTTTTTGACTTTTTTACGCTAATGTTTATTTCTTTGTTGTTATTTTTACGTTTTTATCGATTTTTTTTGTTCACATATTTATTTATATATTATTTCTGTTGTTTCGATATTGTTTATATTTATTTCTTGGTTGTTTCTAAGTTGTTTCGTTGTTGTTTCAATGTTTCAATACAACTTTCACTTATTTTTTACGCTCTCTTTTGTTCACGTGTTTTTTTATATATTGTTTCTGGATTATTTTCTATAGCCTTTTTTATGTTGTTATGATATTTCTTTGTTTTTTCCATGTAGTTTTCAATGTTTTAATGCAATTTTTACCTTATTTTAAACTTTTTTTATTGATGTGGTGTTTACTATATTGTTTCCGTTGTTTCTATAGTGTTTTTAATGTTGTTATGATGTTTCTTTATTGTTTCCATGCTGCATTATATGTTTCAATGTATTCTTATTTACCTATTTTTAAGTTTTTTTTGTTTATGCGTTAGGAACTTGAATCCGATCCAAATTTTCACCGTATAAAATATGCATAACAAAAGCACGTGCGTGGCTGCTTAATGAAGAAAATTCTTCTGTTGATTTTTAGCTTAATAGTACTAAGTAACCCGTCGAATTTTCGTAGTCTGGCTGTTATCAAGTATCTTTGCTAGATTAGATATTTTTTGGGAGAAAAATTAGGACTTTTGAAGAAGGGTAATTCGCTCAGTCAATTATTGATTTCTTACAAAAAGAAAAAGGAAATAGTAGAACTTGGACCTGGGAGGAAATTACAAAACCATAACAACGAAAACTGTCCTTGACTGGTAGACCAAGTCTACTGCAGAAGTCATAAATTTTATTCAGAAAAATTCCTTTTATTGACTGCTTTGATTAATTTATATATATATATATATATATATATATATAGAGATTGGATCAAATGGGACATCCCTCCTTATTTGAGACGGTGGGGATTTATTATAGTCATTGGATTGATATTTTGTATGGCTCAGATTAATCCCTTTATTTTAGGCAAGTAGTTAATGCATGATTTTTAGGGGGGTCAAATAGGTAATTTATATTATTTTTGGATTTTTAATTAGGGGCAAATCTGTCTTTTTATTTGAGTGTAGAAGGTAAGTTTTAATTTTTCTTTTTCGGTTCCCGAGTTTAAGGGGCTTCAAATCCTACAAAATCAAACCCAATAAACCCCAAAAAAACGTCAGACTCCTTCAAACATTTTTTCTCACTTTCAAACACTCCATCTTCTCACCGTCTCACACTTCATCTTCTCACCGCCGCTGCGTATTACAACCTTTCACGCACGGCCACCACCGTCCGTTGCGCCAAAATCGCCGGAGCCACCGCCATCCTCCACTGCCGAGACCCGCCATGAAGAAGACCATCACGACATTGAAGAGGACGGTGACAAAGGCCTGCAAAAAAACAGATCCGCCATCCTACCATCTTCTCCTCCATCGTTCGACTTCGCGACGGTCCGATATTGCCTTGCTCGAATTTTATTTTTTTTATTAATTTCTGGACCTGGGCAATTAAGACGATGGCGATGGTGTAACACCGGGCGGTGGGTTATCATGGCGGGCAATTAAGTTTCGCACATTTTGTTTAATTTCTTGGTATAATTTTAACCCAAATCTTGAAAATATTTTTAGAAGTAGTTTGTGTAGTTTCTAGGGTTTTTATCTTTTGATTGTTGGGAATTTATTGTTATAGGGTTTAGTTATCTTCGATTTTTTTGGAGATTTCGATTTCTAGTAATTTCATGGCTGAGTTTGTATTTTCGACTTTCGACTTTGACTTTTCTGGATATTATTCTACTATATTCTTAGTTGAGTTTTAGTGGTTATTTAATACAATTTTGATGTTTTACTGCAGTACATTTTTGTGTATGTCTTCAACATAGTTTAACTTCAATTGTAGTTGTATAATACAATTTTAATGTATTTGTCATCAAATGTTTGTGTAGTGTTAGAATAATTTTACTGTATTATGATGATATTTTCTTTGGCTTCTTAATTGCAGTTGCTAATTTGTGAAGATGGCTAGAGGACAACAAAAAAAGGCAACTTAATATTGGTGGTACGAGTAGTAGGGCGGGGGAAGCAAATGCTCAGACTAAGAAAAGGAGAAGGGGCAGTCGTGTTGTCAAGAATTTGTGAATGGTGTATAATTAGTGCAGTTTTACTGCGCATATAGTATTAGAATATTGTATAATTAGTGCAGTTTTACTGCATGCATAGTATTACAATGATGTATAATTAGTGCAGTTTTACCGTGAAATTAGTATTAGAATGTTGTATAATTAGTGCAGTTTTACTGCGTGCATAGTATTCCAAATAATACTGTTTATTCACTTTAACATTACTGTGTGGTTAAGAGCGTTGTATTGTATAAATGTCGAAATTTCACTGTACTATATTTTTATTTAACTGTGTATTGAAGTGCATTTATTTTATACAAAAAAAAGAACGTGTTTAATCCTTCCAAATATTTTAGGATGATATACAGTATACATACTAAGTCGAAAAGAACGTGTTTAATCCTTCCAAATAATATTGTTTATTCACTTTAATATTACTGTGCGGTTAGGGCATGTTCACTGTATAAAAATTGAAATTTCACTGTAATATATATTTTTTTCACTGTGTATTGAATTGCATCCTACAATTTAGGAAACGTTGACTACATGGGTTCGAAATTTTCGGTATTCTGCCTTTTTTGTGGCTCTATTGGGTTTGATTTGATAAGATTTTGTTGCCATTATTTTGTGTTTATCACTTCAAACGTTTGACTTGGTGGTTGGTTATTTTCTTAATTTGTCTATTATGCCCTTACTACTTATAATTAATAATTATTAATATAAATATCAACCATTAAATCTGAACCCTTAATTGCAATATTTCAATGGCTTGGATAAATCCCCACTGTCTCATATAAGGGGGGTGTCTCATTTGAACCTTCCCATATATATATATATATACATATATGTATTGGTTCAAATGAGACCAATATCCTGGGGTGAGACCGTAGGGATTCATCTGGTGCGTTTATTTTTTGTTTTGAAGGGCTTGGATTAATCTAATATTTAAGGTAATTTTAATCATAAAAAACATTTAAAAGGACAAAAATGTAATTATACTTATTTTTTTGGTTATATAATTAAGGGAAGTATTCTGAATCCCTTAATTTCCGACACTCATGCATTAATGGATGATCTTTTGATATATTCAAGATTTATTGGGAATCAGATTTTTTCTTAAATCCTCTTTCACACGTCTCTTCTTTTCTCACGCCTTTTCCATTACCCATATTATTTCTTTTCATAGTCAACACAAAGCATAGGAAGAGGCTATTGTTGCAAGCAAAATTCTCTTTGCAAGTCTATCGAAAATTTGGAGATTGCGAAGCAAAGGCTAAGTTCTTATTCCGTAATCATTTTTTTTTTTTAATCGATTTTCGCTATATAATTTGGCATGCATTCTTGATACATTTGTTTTCGATTTTTTTGCAATTTTATTTGCATGGAGAATTTTTTTTCACATCTAGAATAATTAACTGCAATTTTTTTTTATTTCATAATCTATGGTTCGTTTTAACTCGAGATATCTTTGGAATTTTATTGTTCAAGTTCATGAGCAATTGTGTGGTAGCCATTGTTGAAACTTCTTTTTTGGGTTTTTTATTGTATAGTTAAATTTTGTTGTTTTGATGTGTAGATAGTTTATTTTTTCCACATTCTTAGCAATGTTTCGATGCATATGTTTTGAGAAATCTCGATTATTATATACAATATTGTTGGGTGAATGCAATTTTTTTTTGGAAATTTTTGAGTAGATTAGTTTTCGATTTTTTTTTGTTGTATATGTTTAATAATTTTGTTGCATATTTTATAACTTTTCGTTGCATATGTAATTTTGTTGGGTGAATGCAAGATATGTAATTTTGTTGCATATTTAGCACTTTTTCGTTGCATATTTAATGCCATACAGTCGATTTTGGAGTATGTAATGAAACAGTGCGACTTTGTTTCATTTTTTGGCAATGTTCTAGATATTCGATTGTTGTTTAATTGTTAATATATTTGATGTATAGATTTCAGTTTTTTATTGCATTTGATAGCAATTTTTGTGCATATTTTTTATGATATATCAGCCATGCATTACAATTTTTACACAGGCGTTTGTATTTGAATTATGCATTGATCTATTGTAATCTATGCAAACAAATTACACTTTTCATACATCAATTTAATATGCATCTATCAATTAGTATATATGCATCATTTTTACCATTTTATTTATTAGTCTCGATGACTTATAGATACATCATAATTAAAATATTTATACAATATAATTCAATTATTTATGCATAATGTTTTTCCAGGGGGCAAGTATAGCATAACGAGGTTGTGAACGATGGCTAAGTCTAAACAAAAGAGGGAGATTTCACTAGAGGGGATGATGGAGGCAATGGAGAGGGTAATTCTGGTACCAAAAAGGCGAAGGATGGGAAATCTGAAGCCAAGAAGGCTTGGAAGCTCAACGTTAATAAGATTGATTGCGGCATATTTACAATGAGGCACATGGAAACATATGAAGGTGGAGGCGTGAGAGGGTGGAGCAGTGGTCTCCAAAAGGGTAATGATTCCAGGATTACAAATCTGAGGACAAGGTATTGCCATGCGATTGTTGTTGACCAGTTTAATGAGCACAAAGAGAGAAACCTGGTTGAAGCGAGGAGGTTTTTGATCGGGAAGAACGTTATTTAGTCTAGTTATTACTAAAACTATTTATGGTGGATATGGTATCTTTTGTTCAAGACATGTTTTATGGTTGGTTTTGATTTTTGGAATTTTGGATTTTTGTCTAGTGCTTGGTGACTTTTTTGGAGACAAACGAGTTCTTCGATATCTTTATCATTTTATATAAGGGCTGGTCTTGGTTATTGCTCATTTTTGCAAAATTATATTCATGTTCGAATAGCATACCAAAGTTGCAGTGGTTTTTTTTAAGATATCAAATGAATATTGTTTGATTTTTTTGTTGCATACGTTGTGATTTAGTTTTGCATACATTGTAATTTATTTTTGCATATTGTTTTATAAGGTAACATTTTTTCATGTTTATATTGCATATGCACACTATTTTTAATGGTTTTTTTAATTGGTTATATTACGTAGTTACCCAATTTATTCTGAACGAAAAATTAGAATATTACATAATCCTTTTATTTCAAAATTATGATTTGATTTTTAATGTATACTTAGACAATTTACATTGCACGTTCTGTTATAATATAATGCCTATGGACGATGTTTTAATTTGATCAAAAAGACATCATATAATTAGAAGACAAAATATACATGGATTGCGTGAGGATTATTTTTTTATGTTTATATTGCATAGATAGACCACTTATTTTGCTCAAAAATTAGCACAAGATGCGTAATCCTCTCTGTTCAATTTTATGATTTGGTTTTTCATGTATACTTAGACAATTTACATTGCACATTCATTTATAATATAATGCATATGCACGATGTTTTTAATTTGATAAAAAATTACATCTTATAATTAAAAGACAAAATATACATGGATAGCATGAGGATTTTTTTTATGTTTATATTGCATAGTTAGACAACTTATTTTGCTCCGAAAAATTAGCACAATACATAATCATATCTTTTCAATTTTATGATAAAATTTTTAATGTATACTTAGAAAATTTACATTGCAAATTCTGTTATAAAATAATGCATATGCACGACGGATTAATTTGATAAAAGATTACATCATATAATTATAAGACAAAATATACATTAATAGCACTAGATTTATGCACGCAACAAACCTTTATATATTCAAATATAACGCGAAAAATAGAAAGTAGTCTTCAAAAATTCAAGCATTATACTTATACCATCATGTATACAATGTATCAGTGCGCTTTGGACAAGTTCTGTTGTTATGTGGGGCGACTTCTCCGCACGTACAAATATGCAACGTGCGTTGCATCCAACCCTATTGGAAACTCTTTTGTGGGGCTCCGTGTTCATGTTGTTTGTATCATCATCATTTAATGTGATTGGTTTTGGGATCCTTGAATTCTTAAAACCTTCCCGGTTGCATAATATATATTGCACACAAATAACATCATCTCTAAATTTGCTTGTCGTGCTTCTTCGGATATCGAACCCACATATCGAGCCATATTCCATGTAAAAATAGACACCAGCCTCTAACGTAGAAAACTCCATACCAACACGCGAATTTTGTCTTGCTCTACCTCCGGAATCCAGTACTTTGTTGACCCAGGAGATATTTCAAGCTTCTCTTTTGGGTTGTTAGTTGTGCCTATTGACATAAAATTAACAGTAAATATACAACAAAACAAGATAAAAAATGTAACATAATATGACATAACAATAATATTAATTAAAATACCAACATAGTCCAATTTTTGGGTTCATATATTTTGCATTCATGCATCATTACCTTCAAGCAAAAAATGCAACATATTATACGTATTCATGCATCAATATATAGTTATATATGCATAAATTCAATAACGTTGGGACCAATTAAAAAATCGTAAATGCCCGGAAGTAATAATAAGTTTGCAAGCTAATATTTATGATTTATTTATGCATATTTTCGAACAGTACAATATGCACAATAATACAACTATATATGCATCAAGATAATGCTAAAAATGCAACATTTATGAGCATCATAAATGCCTAAAAATGTTGAACAAAAATTTCTGGGACAGGTATACGTATTTGTATGCTTTGAATCATTTTTATAATTAACCATGCAATAATAATTATAATAATTATAATAATTATATATGCAATATACTACACGTATCAATACATCATTATCCCATTAAATATGCAATTTTAATTATAACACCAAAATAGTCAAATGCGTGGGTTCATATATTTTGCATTCAGGCAACATTACCTTCAAGCAAAATATGCAACATATTATCCATATACATGCATCAATATATAGTTACATATGCATAAATTTAATGTCGTTTGGAACAACAAAAAAAATTCACACACCCCAGGTAATACAAATTTATTTAGGCAAATTTTATGAACATTATCATATGCACCATAATACACCTATATATACATCCAGATAATGCTAAAAATGCAACATTACGAATATCATAAATACATAAAAATGTCGTACCAAAAATATTGGAACTGGTATACGAATTTGCATGTTTCGAAGCATTTTATGATTGATTATGCAACGATTTTAAAACGTATATTGAAAGTATTAAGAATATACTCACCGAATCATCTTCTTCAGCGTAGTTTTCATCCGTAAAATAATCCATGCTTGATTTCTTTGATAACAGATGCGTGTTGAAGAAGTGGTTTTTCTTTATCTGCGTCGTTTTCTTCTTCTATAAATGGACGATCCTACGTTTATTTTTTTGGTAACGATTATTGTTTTTTGGTGGGGATTATCATTGATTCCTCCTCCTAAATTATAGGTAATAGATATGGTAAGTTAGAATCATGCATATGTTGTTAGTTGACTGAATTTTTGTGATTTACTGTTATACCCTCAGCCAAAATTAATGCTTGAGAATGCTTCTATATTTAATATTATCATATCATTCATTCATTGTTAAATTGCAACGGTCTAGATGAGTCCCTACGGTCTCACCCCAATATATGGTCTCACAAGAACCATCCCCTATATATGTATATATATAGGGATGCGATCTTGTGTGGCAGTCTCTTATTGTGTGGCAGTTTGAATTGATTCCATCCATCCACACCTTTTATTCAATGGTCCAGATTGCTATTAAAAATAACTGATTTATCAATTAATTAATAGGTGGAAATTAAAGGGCATAATAGTAACTAGCAAAATGCCATAAATCACGCCCATAATATCAAGGGATTGATTAATATCATGTTTCCATAACTGAAATTGTGCTCCATTTTAATAGCTGAACCGTACACCATTTAATAACTGACTGCACACCATTTTATATCGAACAGTGCATCATTGTATAAATAATTGTACATCATCTAAAGGACTATAAAGACAAAATGATGTAACTATCTTCCCATTTAATAACTTAACTGTGCACCATTTTATATTTAACAGTGCATCATTGTATAACTAATTGTACATCATCTAAAAACCATATCAAAAACTTAATCCAGGCCGTCGTCTAACGGGCCCCGACCCGTTAACGGATCGACCCGTGACCGGATCCACGACCCAATGGCATTTTTGTGATTTCCGCTCGCTAATGGCATTTTTGTAATTTCCGCCTAGCTAGTGGCATTTTTGTATTTGAACGTGGCTTTTCAATTTTCAGCGGGCATTTGATACATCAAACTTTCCCCTCTTTCACTGAACCATCCATTACTTGCATGTGACTTCTCAATTCTCGACTTCTCATTTCTCAGACATTGCAAAAAACTCTACACAGAACTTTTTCGAATCGAAAGTTTTGGTGCGTTGGTGCGTGAAGTTTCGAAGATCTTGTAGCATTTTCGTTCGAGTTTGATAGAAGACCACCGTTCATTCGCGGTTTCGAAGTTCATGTTTATTTCAAAACAACAGAGATCGTTTGTATTCAGCCAAATAAGGTAATGTTTGCTTCATGATATGGTTTTTAAGATTCTGAACTTTGAAAACGGTAGTTTT
This sequence comes from Rehmannia glutinosa, assembly GCA_016081115.2. NCBI lineage: Eukaryota > Viridiplantae > Streptophyta > Magnoliopsida > Lamiales > Orobanchaceae > Rehmannia > Rehmannia glutinosa. Next base: position 40,086,167 of record CM071927.1, read on the forward strand.
GTCAAGTTTTAATGTCTAGGGTTTATAGTTTTGTGGTGATTTGTTTGATATTTTCGAATTCGAAACCCTATTTTCTGGTTTTTGGTAGGTTTTTTTGTTATTTATGTTGTTTATGTGTTTTTGTTTACTTCAATGATATTGTTACTGAACATTTAATTTATCAAACATTTTCTCGTGTTTCTAATCTTTTTTTAAATGTATAAGTAGTTAGTTCATATAGTATTAGTTGTTATCATGTAAAGTATTAGCAATGATATCTCTATTTTTAGCCCTGTTTTTTATGTTGGTGGTTTTTGTATTTTGTATTACTTGTTACTCTCAATTGTATTAGTTGTTACACTGAAAAGTATTAGTCCAAAACCATACGTCCTTCTCTTGTAGATGTTTTTGTGATGCTGTTTATTTCTGTTTTTCTTTTTAAATGTATAAGTAGTTAGTTTGAATAGTATTAGTGTAAATTATTTAAAGTGTTAGTAATGATTTCTCTGTTTTTAAGTTGGTGGTGTTTGGCATTTTGTATTACTACTTACTCTCAATGATTTCTGGTGTCAAGTTTTTAGCCCTATTTTTTATGTTGGTGATTTTTTGTATTTTGTATTACTTGTTACTCTCAATTGTATTAGTTGTTACACTGAAAAGTATTAGTCCAAAACCATAGGCCCTGCTCTTGCAGATGTTTTTGTGCTGCTATTCTGTTGTTTCTTTTAAATGTATTAGTAGTTAGTTTGAATAGTATTAGTGTGTATTATGTAAAATGTTAGTAATTATTAGTCCAAACCATAAGTATTACTTGTTTCTCTGTTTTGGGTGGTGTATGGTATTTTGTATTACTACTTACTCTGAATAGTATTAGTTGTTACACTGAAAAGTATTAGTCTGAATAGTGCTAGTTTTTATCCTGTAAATTATTAGTTATTGATTTCTGTGTGTTTATGTTGTTGGTGTGTGCAGTAACAAAATGGTGTGTGTTAAGAACCCGACAAAGAGATCAAAAAATGATGATATCCCTCCATTGGCTTTGGTTCCATACGAGGACCCATCCTCAAGTGAGGAATATATTCCACCAAAGAAGCAGCAACAAGAGAAAAATGTTGCAGTGAAAAGAAAAAGAGCTAAAATCTACTATACTTTTTCAACAGTTTTTAGTGTCTGCAATGTAAAGTATAAGCACTAATTTTTTTTTTACATTTTTTGCAGTGATTTTGTCACACAATGTAGACCACGAGGTCTGTGTGAAGTGGTATCCAATCTTACTGTTGCTCAAAAGAGAGATGTTGAAGCCATTGGTTTCGGAGGACTATTGAAGATGGCTGGGGTGAATGCAATCCCCACAAAAATGCTGAGGTGGTTAATTATCAACTTCAATGGTACAAACCAACTTCTTAGGATTGATCAAAATAGAAGTTTTGTGGTGACGGCGAAGGATATTTGTGACTGTTTCCTTCTGCCAAGCAACGAAGGTTGTGACGTTTTAAGAAATAATGAGAGTTTAGCTCTAATGACTGATTGGAATGCTAGGTACAAGTTTAAGGCAGAAGTTAGTTTGAAGTTTTTTAGGTCTGTTATGGAGAGTATGGTGGATGGCGGTGATGACTTTAAGCATTTTTTTGGTTTTATTTTCATTGTCTTCATTCTTAACACCAAGTGCCAACAAGAACATGGACTTTGGTGTTTTACGTTCAGTTGTTGAGGTGGAAAAATAAACCAGTTGGATTGGTGCACACATGTTCTGAATAGGCTGTGTGTTGCCGTGAACAAGTATAAATCAGGGAATGTTAAGAATGTCAGCGGCTGCATTTTGGTTCTGCAGATCTTGTATTTTCATCAGTTGAAATGCAAGGTCATGTGGAACCCACAACCCTACCATTGATACAACATTAGAACACAGAGAGAATCAAGAACAAGGTTGCGGAAGAAATTGCAGCCAGGGAATTCAGATATGGAGAGTTTCTGACAGACACATATCCCGTGTCTCGTAGGAAATGGCGGGTGTGAAGAAAACTCTTGGCGAGGGAAATATTGGTGAGGAAGAAGAGTGAGTGAAAGATGGGCAGGACGGGAAGAAAGATGAGACAAAGGAGAGAAAGAAACCTGAGAAGGATGATGACAACGAGGATGGTGAGTTGATCGAATTGATCAAGTACAAGCTGCCAAAGGGATAGATGGTGGATGAGGAGATCCACAGATTGGCGAATGATGTAAGATAAATGTTGTTATATGTATTATTATTTACTGCAAAAGTATTAGTAGTTTTCTAATGATTTTTGCTGTTTTGTTTTGCAGGAAATGAGTGAGTTATTCATTTTGCTGAGGAGGGACATGAATGTCATATTTCATGCGCACATGGAAAGGGTCAAGAAGCTGCAGGCACAATTCACTGAAAAAGAGACTTCATTGTCTCCAGCTGTTGAGTTTTCTCAGACTCAACAATTTTTTTCATGCGCAAAGCTGCATGAATATGTTGATGAGGTTGTCAGCAAATTTGAAAGAATGAAGAGATTCATTGACCCTTCCATGCCCCACTTTGAGATTCTGACCCCGGAAGAGGGTGTTATACCTGGGGTGAATAAAGATACCCCTGCTGCTGCGCATGATGATGTAATACTTGAGGAGGAGGAAGAGGTGGAGGATAAGAAGGAAGATGTGGAGGATGATGAGGATGATAAGGAAGATTTGGAGGACGACAAGGAAGATTTGGAGGATGAAAAGGGAGAAATTCCTGTGAATCAAGATGCCATTGATGATTGTGTTGCATACCTTGAGAAGGATGATGAAGAGGAAAAGAATGAGAAGGATTTAGTAGGAGTTGCTGAATCAGGTATTAGTTGTTGCACTATAATGTATTAATTTTTACACTATAATGTATTAGTTATTATTCTATTAGGTATTAGTTGTTGCACTGTATTGTATTAGTTTTATACTGTTAGGTATTAGTTGTTGCACTGTAATGAATTAGCTGTTACACTATAATGTATTAGTTGTGATCACTGGAAGGTATTAGTTGTTGCACTGTAAATTTATTGTTGTTACACTATAATGTATTAGTTGTTATCCTATTAGGTATTAGTTGTTGCACTATAACGTATTAGCTGCTACACTATAATGTATTAGTTGTTATACTGTTAGGTATTAGTTGTTGCACTGTAATGTATTAGATGTTACACTATAATGTATTAGTTGTGATACTGGAAGGTATTAGTTAATTGATACTAATAGTTTACCATTGTTTTGTGGAAACAGCTGAATGGTGGCCCATCCGTGAGAAGAAAGCTTTCAGGTGTTCATTCATGAAAAAACACAGCAAGAGTTTTACTGATGTTGTGTTGTCAAGGAAGCAAAAGGATGTGGCTGACTATTGTTTCTTCAATCACAAAAGAAACAAAGAGTAAGTAATGTTGCAACTGCCAGTTTTGATTATGTTATTTGAATAATATTTTTTTTATTATTAACTGATGTAAGTTATTTTTCCAGTCGAGATGAACCAATTTTTGCACATTCTGGTGCTTCTTACGTGTCGTTGAAACAAATATTGCTTATATTGATCCTTTTCTGTATGTTTTTTTATGCCTTTCTTTTTTGTGTTTTTTTTGTAGCACAATGTACGGCGTGCTTTAAGGGCATCATTCTGCTCTAGAATTCTATTGAATCCATTGAATGAGAAACGAGTTCAACTTGAGAAAGATGTTCTTGAATTTGTGAGAGCGCTGAAGTAAACAAGTAAGATTTTATTGAACCTAGAGTCAATTTTATTAGTTTCCCAGTGATATGTTTTGTTAACATAATGTATTTATGATGTACATGTTCTGAAGATTGTTGGGCGTTTGTGTTTTAGAGGATGATGGTTGGTACAGGAATTGGTATATGGCTGGATTTTTTAAATGTTCCGAATTTTTTTGAATATTTTAGGCAAGTATTACCAGTTACGTGTAAATGTATTATGATGTGATGTAAAAAGTATTAGCATTGCTTTTTGTTAGCCGTAGATGGTTGGTACAGGGGATTATTAGAAGTACAACTAACGAATTAGTATTGAAAGTTGAAATTATTATTATTGAAACGTGAAATTATATGTATGTTTTTTCATGTGTTTATCTTGAAAAAAACAATTCTCAATAGATGTATTAGTTGTTGAAAAGAAAAGTATTAGATATGAAACATAAAAGTTGTAACATAAACGAGTAATGTTTTTATGCAGACTACTTGTCGATGGCTTTTTACAAGCAGTTGCAAGTATTATAGGTTCATGTATGTTTTTACAATGCATTAAGTTACTTAAATGAATAAACAATCCTAGAACAAGTATTATAGGGTTCAGGAATGTTTTTAGAATACATTAAGTTTCAATAATAAATGATCCTAGAACAATAAAACATGGGATATGTTAAAAAGTATCACACACAAATAAGAAATGTATCAGTAGATATGTTACAATGTATTAGTCCCCTGTACAAGTATTATAGGGTTCAATAATAAATAATCCTAGAACAATAAACATGAGATATGTTAAAAAGTATCACACACAAATAAAAAATGTATCAGTAGATACGTTATAAAGTATTAGTCCCCTGTACAATTATTATAGGGTTCAATAATAAATAATCCTAGAACAATAAAACATGAGTTATGTTAAAAAGTATCACACACAAATAAGAAATGTATCAGTAGATACGTTACAATGTATTAGTCCCCTGTATAAGAAAAGTGGCACAACCAACAATGTTTTTATAGAACATGAGATACGAAAATATATCGAAATAAGAATGTATCAGCAGATACATTGGAAAGTATTAGCAGATAAGTTACAATGTATTACCAGAGAAGTGAAAATGTAAACAATAATCAGAATTAAGTACAAATAATCAACCATTCTAAAACAGTCTAGGATTAGGAGTTTTCGGCCCGAACTCCCTTGATGTGTTTGTGTTTGATGTGTCAGCACTCTTCTTTTTCTTGTTTTTTTTTCAAAATGCCCTTTCGCTCTTTGTTTTCTGCCCTTTGTAACTTAACGAGTAGGATCTAGGATACTAGTAGAAGAACTAGAAATCTCAGTTTCAGCTGTAGAATTCATTGTAGCAGCCATCAATTCATCAATTGTTATAGAATCCCGGTTATAACCATCTTCAAGGATTCTTCTTGCTTCCTCATTTTCTTGGCATTTCAATACTATATTATAATACTTGCGCGTCATTTCATGACGCCAAGGAATGCAATCCTTAGGCCTGTTACTCTTTCCAATTCCTCTATCTAATCTATCCCATAAGTCCCTTTTTGCAAACTTTGTCCACCTTCTTTTGATATAACAATTTTGTATTTCAGTCACCGAATTCACATGAAGGACCCGTAACGAATGACAACACAGTAAACCACATTCCTCAAATCTCTTGCAAGAACAACTTATCAATTTAGTTGCAGTACAAAATATCACTGTATGTGAAGCAACTCCATCATCATTCGAAACAGTATAAAACATAATGTCGCTCTTAAAATGTAACATTGTACAAGAAGTGGAAATTGACTTAAAAATTCATCTTCAAAATCTTTAAAAAGTGTCAATGTGTATACCTCAGAAGCATGCTTCAATAGTCCATTCAATGGCAATACAAATGTAGGAGCCGCCCCTGAACACTGAAATTCATCCTTTGCTTCATTGCTCCTCCAACGTTTAATTGTTTCCTTGAAAATCACATAAAAGTCAGTTAAACTGGTTGTTTTCTTTGCATTAAATCCAATGGCATAGTTTGTACTTTCACTTCACTGTGACAACAATATTCCAGCGGAGAAGAAGTCTTTGTTAAATGTTGTACACCATTTCTCTCTTAAATCAAATAACCTCTTAAACCATGGATGGTTTGCTAACCCATTTCTTGTAATCATTTTATCCCAACAGTCCTGGAATTCTGCTTCAGTTGTGCACCCCGATAAACACTTGGTCACCTTCAACTTCCCGAACCGGCTTACAGCATTTTGGTAGAGTTTCCATAAGCATAACCTATGCCGTGTTCCTGGGAAAACCTACAAAAAAACATATTATAAGTATTATATATAACAACTGAATGTATTAGTATTAAGAAAGAAAAGTATTACATATAAACAGAAAAGTATATTTTTGAATATAAACTGAAGTGCAGTGCAGTTTTTAAAACAAAGCGCAGTTCAGTATTACACACGACATTGAAAAGTATTACACACGATATTGTAATGTATTACCATTAACAAAGAAAAGTATTACACATTAACTGATGTGCAAATTGTACAGAAATATTTTACCTTTTCAATTGATTTTCCAATTGCTAGATCTTGATCTGTGAAGATTGATATAGGGCATTGACCTTCCATTGATTTCTTAAAAACTTCAAAAATCCAATTGATTGATTCAGTTTTTTCATCCGCTATGAAAGCACAACCAAACATCACGTTCTTCCAATCATTATTAATCCCAAAAAAGGGGCACAAATGAAATTATACCGATTTGTTCGAAATGTTGTATCAAATACAACAACATCACCGTATATCTTGTAATCCTCCTTCATCATTGTATCCCTCCAAAACAGATTACACAATCTTCACATATCATCTAATTTAAATCTGAAAAAGAAGTCACGATCTTGAAAGATCTTGTTGGTACAACATGTCAATCAGCGTTTGTGCATCGCCTGCCTCAATTGCATTCATTTTGAAACGATTCACAAAATTCAAGTGGTCCTTCATTGTATAACCAATGCAATTTTTATCCCCTGTATCTTGCGCCATGTATCGGAAAGATTCAGTGGCTCTCATTCCAGAAGAAATCATCTCCCCAATAGCATTAGCCTTTTTAGTGGTAATCACCCTTTTCGAATGATGCAAATGACTCCACTCTTTTCTAGTGAGTTCGTGGTTGTGCAACATACTATGGTCAACAATTTCATAAACACCATCACTGTTTAATTTTGTCCTCAATGATGCCCTACACCCAGTTCGTGTATTATAAATTTTTTTCTTTTTTTCTCAATGGTGTTTTTGGATCTTGTAGATCCCTCACAGGAACATACAAAATATTTTTCCGTCACAATACCAACATCATTGCATCTCGTAGTTGTTTTACGAATACTTAATCCAAGTTGCGAACATGATTGCGATCTGATGTATATATTTCATCAACACTATTCCTCTTCATACCAATAAGACAACTAGTCAAGTGTTACATTATATTTAATGAAAGAAAATAATCAACAGGAAGGAATGTATGAAAATTATGACACTTTTCAGAATTAAACACAATACTTTTTGCATGTATTCTGTTATATCAGACTTTTTACCTTCAACAACTTCTATTGGAATGATGTTGTCCCCCTGCTCTGTGTCATTATTCCCTCTTCATGATCATCACTGGAATATGTTAGTGTTATTACACTTAAAAGTAACATAAGTTAGGAACAACTAAGAAATAAAATACATAATATGATGCATCTAAAAGTCTGATACATTTATTTGATACATCTAATACATTAGAATACAATGTGTAATACTTATCCGCAAATTTAAGTCATTTAATAATAAAACAGAGACTTACTCGAAACTGTAAAGTCTGATACATTTATTTGATACATCTAATACATTGGAATGCAACGTGTAATACTTATCCACAAATTTAAGCCATTTAATAATAAAACAGTCAAGTTGTCTCCAGCCTCCATTATCGCACCTTCTTAAGCTTTTTGTCCAATGAAGATTTAACTACTAAGTAGCTGGAATGTAGACACAAACTAATACCTATTAGGCTCGACGCGAACACATAGATTGATGGTTGTGCAACGGAGGTGATGGTCGACGGAGGTGGTGGTGTCAATTTGCGAGATATCGAAAGGGAGAAATATCACGTAGTGTAGGTTGTGGTTGTTTTAATGGGGATTGTGTCTCACGGCTGGTTGTGGTTGGAGGAGGAAGAAGAAGAAGTTGGGAAGCTGGGAAATTAGGGCTCCAATCACGAGATGTCCGAATGGGCTTTTTTCTATTTTTTTTTGCTCGCAGATCTGGGTCAGCGAGATAGATAAGATAGTTTGACCTGTCTAACGGATCTAGATCCATTAGATAGTCTAACAGGAGACTAGATCAAAGATAAAATGGTGTAACCACATTCCCATAATGACGCCCTACAATCATGGATGTGATAAAGATCACGTTTCCATACCTGAATTATGCACCATTTTAATAGTTGAACTGTGCACCATTTAATAACTGATTGTGCACCATTTTATATCTAACAATGCGTCATTTTATAACTAATTGTATATCATTGTGAGTAAACCACAATTAAATGAGAAGCGGGAACAATCATAAAATTAAATCCCATAAAAATCGCTGGGATTGAATGGTGTACAATTAGTTATACAATAATACACTGTTAGATATAAAATGGTGTACAATCAGTTATTAAATGGTGTACAGTTCAACTATTAAAATGATGCACTGAATTATGGAAACGTGATATTAATCAATCCCTTGATTGTAGAGCGTGATTTATGACATTTTCCTAATTACTATTATGCCTTTCCACCTATTAATTAATTGATAAATAAGTAATATTTAATAGCAATCTGGACCATTGAATAAAAGGTGTTGATGAATTGGATTAATCCACACTGCCACACGGTAAGCCCCTACCACATTTGATCCTAATCCTATATATATATATATGATACATGTAAAATATACGTGTATTTAGGGGCTTAAAATGATATATATTTGATACATTTGCACACACACACATATATATATATATATTTATATATATATATTTAGTGTGTTTTTACTTGGTTTCCTTAGAAGGGCATGATACTGCGTATTCTTGTAATATTTTACAGGAAACGGAGCATAATCGAAGAAATATCAGTTGAAAGGCCCGGATAGGATTGATGAATGCAAAGAGAAGATAAAAAAGACGAAAAAATCGGACAAAAACACATCACACGGCTGGACCGTGTGGGACCACACGACCGTGTGACCTACCCGTGTGAAAGATGACATGTCCGTGTGCAGTTGGGAAGAAATAGGGGACGAAAACATGCCACACAGCTGGACCATGTAAGAGCCACACGGGCGTGTGAAGTGGTCATGTGAAAGCCATACGACCGTGTAAAGCTACAAGTGATCTCTCCAACCATCTATAAAAGGGATCCAAGGCTTGCACGAAAATTCATCCATCAATACACAATACAACACACCAAATTACACAGGAATACAAGATTCAAGGTCTTCTGAGAGAGGAGGCTAGGTCGCGAAGAACACTACAAGGCCTTTCGTATCTACAGGAGCACAAGAGCTTCGAAGACTTGGAAGCAGAATCCATCCTGACACGAAGGGATTTTCTTTCTTAGTCTAGATCTCTTGTCTGTGCTTAAATGATGTCATAATGTTGATTTCAAGTTTGTCTATGAATTTGTTATCAATGTTTGGCTAATCTTTCAGATCTTAGGGCATAATCAAAACTGTGAATTCATGTTAAATCTCGATTAATTATTTTCTTAATTGATTCATGTGTTCTAATTTATTAATTCGAGTGCTTATTTATAATTTTCGATTATTTGGCCAATAATTTGCATGTGGGGAGTAAATAGGGTAATGTATCGGGAGACTACTTCTGTTTGTGGGGAGTATTTCAATTCAAAGATCTTTTGGGAGTTAATAATTGTTGTGATGGATCGAGAGATCTCAATTATTATTAATCTACTGTTTATGCGCCACCCGGGAGGGGGAATAAACTATTTTAGGAATTGAAACCATAGAATTGCATGAATTGGTTATTGAAACTTTAATTAGATTTAATATTAAAGAAATATGTTGAGATTATGTGCCTAAGGTTGCTTCCGTGATTGTTGAAAATACTTGTGGGGTTCGCAAATTTTATTTATTTTCCTTTTATTTTCGATTATTATTAAACACTTGAGATTCGGTCGCTTCAATAAAACTGGAATGCGATGTTATTATAGCCTAAGTGTTTCATAGTCAATACCTAAGGAATACGACCTTGCTTGCCATTATCCTATAATCTACAATCTAAACTTGCAAGATAGAGATCCAAAATATTTTTGGCGAACAAGTTTTTGGCGCCGTTGCTGGGGATTGAAGGATTCTACTCAGATATAGTAATAAGTAGTTCAATCTTAATTGAAGCATATGTTGTAAATTATTTTTTATTTTTCATTCTCTCTGCGCGATAAGGCCAAGGAATGGTTATGCTCTCTAACACCACCAGCAACAAATTGGGCTGAACTAAGTCAACAATTTCTAGCCAAATACTTCCCCCCTAGTAAAATGCTGCAATTGAAATCTGAAATCGCCCAGTTTAGGCAGTTAGATTCAGAGCCACTATATGAACCATGGGATAGATTCCGGGAATTGCTAAGGAAGTGCCCTTAACATGGATATCCCGACTACCAACAAGTCCAGTACTTCTATAATGGTTTGAGTGGCAACACGAGAACAATTATATATGCTGCATCTGGGGGTGCACTGCAAGGAAAATATCCAGAGGAGGCACTAGAATTGTTAGAGGAGATGGCGAACAATAGTTACCAATGGCCATCTGAGAGATCCAAGTATAGACGTATCGCAAAAATTCAGGATGAGGATAAGATTGCCATACTCACAGAACAAATGTCCATGCTAAGTATGAAACTGGATGAGATGCAGCAAGTAGCTTCAAGAGAGGCAACAGTTGTTGTGGAAGAAGCAAATTTTGTGGGACAGCAAGGCTACAACAACTACAGAAATACTCAGACACAATCTTACTATAATCTGGGACTGCCAAAGGAACACAAACCATCTCTAGAAGAGATGTTAGCTTCATTCATCGGAGAAACTTGAGCTTGAATAAACCGGGATGAAGCCAAGATAGAAAGAATCGAGGATCAGGTAACTCAATTAAATACTAACATGAATGATAGATTAAAATCTTTGGAGAAATAGGTGGGGCAGATTGTTACATCAATACACGACCAGCACCAGAAAGGCAAGCTCCTGAAAGATATGAGGATAGATCCAGGAGAACAGTGCCAATCCATTCGTTTGAGGAGTGGAACAAGTTATGAAGGTCCAAAGATGCCAATTGATCAAGAAATAGAAGCAATCGAGGAGCAGGACACAGCAGTGGAAGCCGCACCACCACTAGTGGAAAAAGAAAAGGTAAACTCTGCCCCAACATTTGCAAGAACCGAGGTACCTATCCCTTTCCCCCAAAGGTTTCAGAAAATAAAATTGGATGATCAATTTATTAAATTTCTGGAAATTTCAAGAAAATTCAAATCAATATACCTTTTGCGGATGCTTTAGAAAAATGCCAAATTCTGCTAAATTTCTTAAAGATATCACGGCAAATACAAGAAAATCTCGGAATATGAAACAGTGAAACTGGTAGAAGAGTATAGTGAAATTATTCAAAGAAAGTTACCTCAAAATCTTAAGGATCTCGAAAGTACGATTCCTTGTGTAATAGGGGGTACAACCTTTAATAAATCACTATGCGACTTAAGTGTGAGCATTAATTTGATGCCGTTATCAATATTTCGGAAACTAGGATTAGGCAAAGTAAAGCCTACGATAATTACCCTACAATTAGCATATCGTTCTGTAACATATTCTAAAGGGGTGATTGAAGACATTTTAGTAAATGTGGACAAATTCATCTTTCCAGCAGACTTTATTGTGTTGGAGATGGAAGAGGACCGAGAGGTTCCATTAATTCTAGGAAGACCATTCTTGGCCACAGTCGCATTAATCAACGTGCAAAAAGGTAAACTAACATTGCGAGTAAATGATGAACACATATTATTTTCGATTTACAAAGCTATGCAATTTCATGAAAACGTCGAACATTACAACATGATTGATGTACTAACCCCATGCATGGAAGCTGAGTTTGAACAGGTTGTGATGAAAGACGCGTTGGAATGGTGCTTAAGTCACTCACTAGAGTTACAAGGTATGTGTTTTAATATTACTAACAATGAGGTTATCGATTTTGTGCTTGCCTTAGAGTCCATGGAGGAGAAAATACCAGAAAACGCTGTCCTGGACATCTCACACGGGTGTGTGGAGCAACACGGACAGGTCGTGCAGTACATGCCTTTAGACGCACACGCCCGTGTAGAAAAACACGGCCCGCCCGTGCAGTATGCTATTTCAAAAGAACTTCAGTCACACGGCCGGGCGACTTCACACAACTGGACCATGCGACAGAAGGACGACTCACCACACATCCGTGTGACCTCACACGCCCGGACTGTGCGATTAACCTCTGAAGTCCAAAATCCACACGGCCGTGTGGTGTCACACACCCGACCGTGCAACATATTTTTTCCCCTGAAATTTCGAAGGACGATCTCCCGGCTCCCCCAGAACTTAAACCTCTTCCGGATCATCTTAAATATGCATTCTTGGGCGACAACGAAACCTATCCTGTAATAGTTTCTTCTTCTCTCACAAAATCAATTAGAAAAACTATTGCATGTTTTAAAGGAACACAAAAATGCTATTGGATGGTCTATTTCTGATTTAAAAGGTATAAGTCCTTCGATTTGCATGCATAAGATAAGAATGGAAGATGATTGTAAACCTTCTGTGCAACACCAACGAGTCTTAACCCAATTATGCAAGAGGTCGTAAAGAAAGAAGTACTTAAATGCTTACACAATAGAATAATATTTGCTATATCTGACAACAATTGGGTAAAACCTGTACAAGTGGTACCAAAAAAGGAAGGGATGGTAATAGTAAAAAGTGAAACTGATGAAATCTTAGTTACTAGAGTTGTTATAGCTTGGTGTATGTGCATTGGCTATCGAAAGTTAAGTGCAGCAACTCGCAAAGATCACTTTTCCCTCCCCTTTATGGATCAAATGTTAGATCGCTTTGTAGGTTATGAGTATTATTGCTTCCTAGATGGGTACTCGGGGTATAATCAGATTGTGATTGCTCTAGAGGACCAAGAAAAGACAGAATTTACATGTCCTTATGGGGTGTTTACATTTCATAGATTACTGCTTGGGCTATGTAATGCACCTACAATATTTCAAAGATGTATGATGGCGATATTCCATGGAATGATTGAAAACATAATGGAAGTCTTCATGGATGACTTCTGAGTTTTTGGTAGTTCGTTTTATCATTGCTTGCATAATCTAACCATTGTTTTGCAAAGGTGCGAGGAGACGAACTTAGTACTAAACTGGGAAAAATGCCACTTCATGGTAAGAGATGGTATTGTACTCGGTCATCGAGTTTTTTCTACAGAGTTTAGAAGTTGACCGAGCAAAGGTAGTAGCAATTGAGAAGCTTCCACCTCCAAAGAATGAGAAAGCAATAAGGAGCTTTTTGGGACATACAGGTTTTTATAGACGCTTTATTCGAGATTTTTCAAAAATAACTAAACCCCTATCCCACTTACTTGAAAAAGATGTACCTTTTGCTTTCACCCCTAATTGTCTGTAGGCCTTTGAAACACTAAAAAGGGTGCTGGTGACCACACCAATTTTGATCACACCGGATTGGAGTCAACCATTTGAGATAATGTACGATGCAAGCGACTATGTAGTAGGGGCCGCACTGGGACAAAAACGCGAAAAGCTGTTTCATGTTATTTACTATGCAAGTCAAACATTGGATCTGACACAACAAAATTACACCACAACTAAAAAAGAATTACTAGTAGTGGTGTTTGCAATCGACAAATTCCGAGCATACTTGATTGGGACAAAGATAATAGTCCATACGGACCACACTGCGGTCAAATACCTATTCGCAAAGAAAGACGCGAAGCCAAAGCTCATTCGATGGATACTTTTGTTACAAGAGTTTGATATCGAAATTCAGGATCGAAAAGAATTTGAGAATGTGGTAGTTGATCATCTCTCACGACTTGAGCAAACGGCTAATAAAAACACAAAAGGCACAACAATCAAAGAAACATTCTCGGAGGAATTAATTCTGATGGCCAAAACAACCATCCCCTGATATGCTGGTATTGTAAATTATTTAGTAAGCGGGGTTTTACCACCAGATATCGCATATCATGCTAGGAAGAAATTTCTTCATGATGTGAGATATTTTTTGTGGGACAAACCTCTATTATTTAAAAGATGTGCAGATTCAGTTATTAGGAGATGTGTACCTCAAGAAGAATGGGCAAACATTCTGGAGCAATGCCATTCATCACCATGTAGGGACCACTTTGGACCAACACACACTGCGGCTAAGGTGTTACAATCCGATTTCTTTTGGCCTTCTATTTTCAAAGATTGCTATAAGTTTGTTTTGCACTGCGATAGGTGTCAACGTATGGGAAACATTTCAAGAAGACATGAGATGCCATTAACTAATATCATGGAGGTGGAATTGTTTGATGTTTGGGGGTATAGATTTCGTGGGACCTTTTCCAGTCTCAAATGGGTACATGTATATCATCCTTGCAGTAGACTATGTATCCAAATGGGTGGAAGCAATCCCTACAAAGACAAATGATGCCAGGGTTGTGCTAATTGTTTTTACAAAAGAACATCTTCACAAGGTTTGGCACTCCACGAGCCCTTATTAGTGATGGAGTATCTCACTTTTAAAATAAACTGTTTAACAACATGATGGCAAAATATGGAGTGAGACATAGAGTAGCTGTTGCTTATCATCTGCAATCAAATGGGCAAGCCGAAATTTCAAATAGGGAGATTAAGCAGATATTAGAAAAATTAGTTAGCATAAATCGAAAAGATTGGGATTTAAAGTTCGATGATGCTTTATGGGCTTATCATACGACATACAAAACACCTCTGGATATGTCTACGTATAGATTAGTTTTTGGGAAGTCATGCCACCTTCCAGTGAAATTAGAACATAAGGCATTTTGGGCAGTAAAGAAGCTTAACTTCGATATGACAACAGTAGGTGAGAAAAGAAAATTGCAAATAAGCGAATTAGAAAAATTTCACCAAGATGCAAACGAGAATGCCCAAATTTATAAAGATGGCACAAAAATGGCATGATAAAAGAATTTTAAGAAGAGAGTTTTTACCTAGGCAAGTGGTACTGCTATATAATTCGAGATTATGATTTGGGTAAGCTAAAATCAATATGGTCAGGTCCGTTTGTCATCAAAAAGGTACTATCACCAGGAGGAGATATTGAATTACTAGCATAGGATGGCCGAGCTTTCATAGTGAATGGGCAAAGAATAAAACATCAATGTGAACAAGAAATGCAAAATGAAATTTCGACCATTGACTTAATCGACACATAAAGACAATCAAGAGTCCGACTGAAGACATAAAACTTAGCGCTTGTTGGGAGGCAACCCGATACATCATCCATGTAAGTACTTGTTACGCATTCCTCTTTCTTTTGATAATTTCCTCATATATTCGGGACAAAGCATATTTTAAGTTTGGGGGGTTGTCAAGAATGCGTAATTTAATACTGTTGCATTTTTGCATTGCATTAGGATTGCATGTAGAGCATACAATTTTTGCATATATATAAAAAAAAAAACATATTCGATTATTCTTATTTTTTTTATTTTTATTTGATTTTTAGCACGTTTATCACTTTAGCACGTTTAATTGCTTTTGTATGATTTTCAATCAAGATTTTCGAAAGTGCCCAAAGCTTCCGTATGATTTTACTATGAGCATTCGATATGTGATTACATATTTTTGTGAATAATGCGATGAATTGTTGAGGAGATGTTATTTATTTGTTTGGCATTAGTTGAGAAAATTGAGTATTTAAGCATGTTGCGAAAAATAAGCCTGTGAGCTTTTGTGCCTTTAACTACTTTATCTTATGCAACTTATTTTTTTCTTGAGTGTGCCATTCATGATTGATAGAACTCTAGAACTTGCTCTGGTATCTTCTTTAAAGCCATGCGTGTGTGCAATATTTGAAAATGATTTAAGGTCGTCTTTGTTTTAGCGTACTTAGCCTAAAAAGCCTACCTATGAACTTATGATTCCCTTGTCAGCCAATTTTGAGCCAAAACTTTTTATTGTTTCCACATTGATTTTTAAAATACAAACATGATTTTGTCCCTGAAATTTCTTGGGCTTATAGAGAATGAACAAGTTTGGGGGAGAAGTGTTGAAAATTTATGAAAAAAAGAGATGAAGTTGGCAAAAGAAAGAGGGATGAACAGTATCTAGGTGAATGAAGAAAGAATGAAGCTCGAAAAAAATAAAAAACAAATCTCTGAAAAATATATCGAGAAAATCGAGCAAAATAAAGAAAAATTCTGAAAATTGTGAAACAAATGAGAGCTTGAGGCTAAATAAAAAGAAAAGAAGCCAAAAAGGCCTAAGAATGAAAAAGGAGAAATAAGGGTGGAGTTGAGTGAAAAAGAAAATATTTTGAAAAAAATGAGTATTATGTTGAAATTTGGTTGGTGAATTGCAAGTCTGCGCGCTTAAGTTCTAATTTCTCAAGTCAAGTCGCTTAGTCCAAATTTTCTCTACCCTTACCAAAGAGCCTACATTACAACCAAATGAAAAGTCCTTTTTGATTCTTAGATCGTGCACACAAAAGTTGTTGAGATGTTAGCGATTTGCAAGCCTATGGTCGTTCTACTTTCACTGAATTGAATTTGAGCGTAAACATTTACCATACACTTTGAGAGATGAGTGATTCACTATCTACTTGTGAGTCGCGATGTCAAGTACCCGAGAGAGTTTAATTATGTCGAGCTTATGAAAGATGACTTCTTGATAAGGAATTGCATGGTTTACTTAAATATGGAGTCGAATGAGATTAAATGTTTATAGTGTTCTTGTGTGTTCTTTGTACCCCTTGATATTATTTTTATTAATTTGCTCGATGACGAGCAATGCTTTAAGTTTGAGGGATTTTGATACGTGTAAAATATACGTGTATTTAGGGGCTTAAAATGATATTTATTTGATACATTTTCATGTATATTTAGTGTTTTTTTACTTGGTTTCCTTAGAAGGGCATGATACTGCGTATTCTTGTAATTTGTTTTACAATTAATGGAGCTTAATCGAAGAAATATCAGTTGAAAGGCCCGGATAGGATTAACGAATGCAAAAAGAAGATCGAAAAGACGAAGAAACCAGACAAAAATACGTCACACAGCCAGGACCATGTGGGACCACATGGCCGTGTGACCTACCGGTGTGAAAGATGACATGTCCATGTGAAGTTGTGAAGAAACAGGGGACGAAAACAAGCCGCACAGCCAGACAGTGTAAGAGCCACACAGGCGTGTGAAGTGGTCATGTGAAAGCCACACGGCCGTGTGAAGCTACATGGTCGGGCCGTGTCGCGCATTGTTTCGGATTTTTGTGTCCTTTTCCCATTCAAACTCTACAAGTGATCTCTCCAAGCATCTATAAAAGGGACCCAAGACTTGCATGAAAATTCATCCATCAATAAACAATCCAACAAACCAAACTACAAAGGAACACAATATTCAAAGTCTTCTGAGAAATGAGGGCAAGGTCGCGAAGAACACCACAAGGCCTTTTGCATCTACGAAAGCATAAGAGCTTCGAAAGCTTGGAAGCAGAATCCATCCTGACACGAAAGGGTTTTGTTTCTTAGTCTAGATCTCTTGTTTGTGCTTAAACGATATCATAATGTTGATTTCAAGTTTGTCTATGAATTTGTTATCAATGTTTGGCTAATCTTTCAGATCTTAGGGTATAATCAAAACTGTGAATTCATGTTAAATCTTGATTAATTATTTTCTTGATTTATTCATGTGTTCTATTTTATGAATTCGAGTGCTTATTTATAATTGTAAATTATTTGGCCAATAATTTGCATGTCATACTTGTTAGTCCATAATCCGGGAGGTAAGTTCTAACAAGACAAAAATCCAATTCACACATAAACAGGGTAATGTATCGGGAGACTACATCTGTTTGTGGGGAGTATTTCAATTCAAAGATCTTTTGGGAGTTAATAATAGTTTCGATGGATCAAGAGACTTCAATTATTCTTAATCTGATGTTTATGCGCCACCCGGGAGTAGGAATAAACTATTTTAGGAATTGAACTCATAGATTAGCATGAATTGGTTATTGAAACTTTAATTGGATTTAATATTAAAGAAACATGTTGAGATTATGTGTCTAAGGTTGCTTCTGTGGTTGTTGAAAATACTTGTGGGATTCGCAAATTTATTTATTTTTCTTTTATTTTTGAGTTTTATAAAAAAACTTGAGATTCGGTCGCTTCAATAAAATTGGAAAGCGATGTTATTATAGCCTAAGTGTTTCGTAGTCAGTTCCTGAGGAATATGACCTTGCTTGCCTTTTATCCTATAAACTACACTGTACACTTGCATTATAGAGATCCAAAAATATTTTTGGCGAACAATATCTATATATACACACACACTAGAACAACACCGATGTGTTGCACTAGATTTGTCAAAAGAAAGAAATTTGACATCGCAAATTTATTTGTGATAGTTATAGGAGATCCAAAAAATACTAATTAAAAATACTAAAAAAGTAATTTAAAATTTATAAGAGTATCATGAAAATAATTCAATATTATAATATTGTTGATCTATGTTGTGTTCACGCTATAATTTTGTATATATAGAATCTTTGATTTTTTAGATTATGTTTTACCTTTTAGATAAACCTGTTAAATCATACTTAGCATATCTTATCTTTTAAATAAGAGTAGGTCTTTTGCGAGACTGTCTCACGGATCTAACCGTCCCACGGATCTGGATCCGTGAGACGGATCAACCCGAACTAAACCTTGATCCATAGCTAACCAGGAAATAAAAAGAAAAAATGAAAATAACGTTTCTCTCGCTCAGTTTCTCTCTCACTCTCCTCTTTTTATCCCTGCAGACAGATACAAAAATCCGAGAAAGACTTATCGAGAAGACATACGATGGCACCTGAGTAATATACAGATTTCAAGAAAAAACAATTGACAATCACTACAATGGAGCACATCCATGGTATTTGGAATTAAAAAAAAAACTTTAGAACTCCGTTAATGGAGGTTTCTAATTTCAGATTTTAAAATTCTTCTCTCAAGCTTTTAATCAGCCATGAAAAAGGAAAAAAATAAGAAAATGAAGGAAAACGAGAAATAAAGGAAAGAAAAATGGATGAAAACAGTGATTGTCGATGCACGATATCATACATCGTTGTACTCTCGGTATGCACTTTCGAATCTGAATATTTTTCTGCAAATAAGTAATACTTTATTCCAATGTGAAATACTTTTCAGTCCAAGATGTAATACTTTTTCACTTAAACGTATTTTTTACTTAAAATTATAATACAAGTTCAAAATGTAATATTTTTCCTTATAACTGTAATAACTTTCAGGTAAATAATATCAATTTTATTATTTTGAAAACGTATAAAAATGATACACTTTTTAATAATACGTGATACTTTTCGAGTTTAAAGTGATACTATGTCACCGCCTAATATTATAAAATATCATTGGCTCCGGAGATACCATGCCACCGACCCTATCACCGCCTAAATGTATACTTTTCTGAGTAAAAATGATAATTTTCCCAAAAAAACTAATACTTTTTAATTATAATTAATCACATATGTTAGCCTAAAATCATAAAATTGCCACCGCCCTTTTGGGTTGGGGTCATGGAAGAAACTGGTTGTTGCCCTGCACGCCGTCGCACTCTCAAGTTTGTATACTTCTCTCCAAATAAGTAATACTCTTTAGTTCATCGTGTAATACTTTTCAATCCCACGTGCAATAGTTTTTCACTTAAATGTATAATTTATATCATTTAAAATTGTAGTACTTTTTAATTCAACATGTAATAATTTTCACTTAAAATTGTAATACTTTTTAGTTCAGCATGTATATTTTGCAGTTCAACATATAATAATTTTCACTTAATCATGTAATACTTTTCATTTAACATTGTAATACTTTTCAGTTCAACATGTAATACTTTTCACTTAAACTATTATACTTTTCATTTCAACATGTAATGATTTTCAATTTAAATTTGTAATACTTTTAAATTGCAATACTTTTTAGTTAAACTATAGTATTTTTCAATTCAACATATAATGATTTCCAATTCAAATGTGTAATATTTTTAAGTTCAAAATGTAATACTTATCAGTGGTGGCTTCTAGTTCCAGCAATGTCTTTAATTTCTTTTTCCTCCTTCTTCTTCTCTTTTTTTTCCCTTCGTCTTCTCCTTCTTTTTCCTATGTTTTTCTTCCTCTTTTCCTATTATTTTCTTGGCAAAGTCAAAGTTTCAAGAAGATGTAAACATATTCAAATTCAAAACCTAAAATCTCCATTGTTGGAGTTTCAAAGCTTATTAAAAACCTCAATTACATGAGGATTCGTTGAAAAATGAAGATTCTCCAAGTCACTAATGGCGAAAACCTCAATTACATTGGTGGTGTTGTAAGAAGAGTGATGTACTCTTCAAGGTAAATGTAGTAATAGTTTGGTATTTATTAATAAATCTTTTTCCTTTTTCGAAATCCATTTCGCAAATACTGGGGTGGTAGAAGATTAGGCCCTAGATGAGTTGAACTTCTATAGATTATCGTGTGTTGTTTTTTCGCACATTCATTTTGGTCATTATTTTTATATTCGAAAAAGAGGGCGAAAATCGAAAAATTGTGATAATCTATTTACCCCCTCTAGATTATCATAGCCACATGGATTAACAGGGTCGTGTCATGCACAACCTATCTGACAAAAAAGGACTCGTAGGATTGTCCTATACAAGTCTTTGTCCTTAGATAGTGATTATTTGTTACCTTTTCGATTATAATAAACTATATAGATAAAAAAATTTGATTTACGAAAAAAATAAGTTGTATACAATATCCTTGATCTTTTGATTATTTGTTATCTATTAGATTATATATGTATAAAGAAAATATATATATATATATATATATATATATATATATATATATATAGGGAAAAATGCAAAATTAGTCCCGTATCTATAGCGGTGTTGCAATATTAGTCCTATAACTTTTGAAGTTGCGATTTTAGTCCTGTATGTTTTGCATTTTTTGCAATTTTGGTCCCGTAAGTTTTAGATTTGTGCAATTTTGGTCCTATAGATTTTAAGTTGATGCAAATTTGGTCCTAAGGGCTATTTCAATATTTTAATTATTCCCAAATGCCCTTGATAGCAAAAAATTAATATACCTAAGATAAAGTTTAAAATAGTATCAGAACCTATATTTTATTTACTTGAGTAGAATTTATTTATCACTATAAATTGCCTAATGATGGAAGAATTTTAGATTTATGAATTCAGATCAAAATCTAAGATATGAGTTCTACATGTATTATTTCCTAATTATGAAAATACAAAAATACATAAAAATATGCCAAAATTGGTTATTTGGAATGATACGACCAAAATTACCACAACTAAAAAATAAAAGACTAAAATTGTCAAATTCTAAAAATTACATAATTAAAATTGTTATTTTTGCTAAAGGGCAAAATTGTCATGGGACTAAAATTACAACTTTAAAAGTTACAGGACCAATTTTGCAACACCTCTATAGATATAGGACCAATTTTGCAATTTTCCCTATATATAGGGTTGCTATATGGATAAAGTGACACAACCACATGGAATTGAGAGAATAAAGAATTGACACATGATCTAGAATAGTAAGATGATAACATGTGTTATATATTTTTTTTCTTGTAGTATATAGGGTTAATGTTTGTTTGTTTGTTTGTGAGTTAGTTTTTATCTCTTCCACTTTTTGGACAAAATATTTCATGAAAGTGTACTTGTTTGTGAAATTTTTCCAAAAATACACTATTCACTTTTCAAATCATCAATCACATCCATTTATAATTTAAACAAAAAAAAATCACATCAACTATCATTATTATATAATCATATCACAAATATATTATTACCCTCTCTTATTTTTCAAATCATTGATCACATCTAATCACTTAATATACTTAAAAACTATCACATCAACTATCAATATCACATTTCATCTTATATCCTATCACACTCTTAAAATTCATTCTTATTTTTTAAAATAACATTTTCACACTATTCTCTTTAAAAGTAAAAATGAGTAAAATGAAAGATCAAACAATCACTCGCTAAAATGGACTAAGATTTCATAATTAGGCTTAATGTTGTATACTTTCATATGAATGTATTTTACGAGTATTTATAGATTTAAGTCATTGGTGCACTTATAGGTGCATGAACCATTCTGCCTATTTGGCCCATAATTTTGGACTATTTAGATGAGGTTTTTTAATAGATCTTGTTTGATTTGTCTATAATTCTTAGGTCATATAAGCATCAACATCACACTTGACTCTACTAAGTATTAATTGTGTCATAGTTTCATGATAATGATATGAATATTACAATATAAGAGAAATGAACCTGATTTCAGAAATACAAATCTATCATGTTGAGAATAACGAAGTATGAATTTTATAAATAAAAAAAATTCTGAAAAAGGAACTGCGAAAATTCAATTATCAATCGCAAAATTCAAATTCCGAGGCCACAAAAAGTATTTCGCCGACTCCAGTCAAAATTGATTCACAAGTCACAACCCAATAGTCAAAGATCATTCTTTCTACTCCTGCGAAAACTTTAATTTCCTCTATAAATACATGCAAAATATTGCACAACAATTTCATCCAACAGCAGAGACGTATAACTAACATCTTGCAACAGATATTAGCATACATCTCCACCAATTCTCCTATTCCCATAAGAAAAAAATGGAAATCCAGCTGCCCTTCAACTTCACCACTCTCCTGCTTTTCTCATCTTTCATCTTCTTACTAATCAAACTATGGAAAAAATCCAAATCCCCCACAAAATACCAAAAATTACCCCCAAGCCCCCCAAAGCTGCCCATAATCGGCCACCTCCACCACCTGGTGGGCGGGCTGCCCCACCACGCGCTCCAAAGAGTAACCCAAAAATACGGCTCCGTTTTGCATCTCCAGCTCGGCCAAGTTTCGGCTGTCGTGATTTCATCCCGACAGTCCGCTAAAGAGGTCCTGAAAATTCAGGACCCCGCCTGCGCTGACAGGCCCGAAAGCATCGGCAGTAAAATCATGTGGTACGATTATACCGACATCGCTTTCAGCCCGTACAACGAGTACTGGAGACAAATGCGTAAAATATGCATTTTGGAGCTCCTCAGCGCGAAAAATGTCAAGTCTTTCGGGTCTATACGACAAGATGAGGTCTCGCGTCTCATTAAATCTCTTCACTCGTCGTCTGGACAAGCCATCAATTTAACCGAAAAGGTTTTCGCGTTCACGAGTTCGATCACGTGTAGGGCCGCGTTTGGGGGAGTGATGAAGGATCGCGACGTGTTGATAGCGATGTTGAAGAAGGCGGTAACGATGGCGGGGGGATTTGAGTTGGCTGATTTGTTTCCGTCTTTTAAGTTGCTTCATGTTCTTAGTTGGAACAAATACAAGTTGTTGAATATGCGACGTAAGCTTGATACGATTCTTGATGTCATCTTGGAGGAACATAAGTTGAAGAGGAGTGGTGAGTTTGGCGGGGAAGATATAGTTGATGTTCTGCTCAGAATGCAGAAAAATGGAGAACTTGAATTTCCTATTACTAATGACAACATCAAAGCCATCATTTTCGTAAGTGCCCTTTTCTTTAATCTCATCATGCATGATCATAGCTAATCCCACTAAAGTTCGAAAATTTAATGGAAAAATCTAAGCGTTCATATTTCTGGCCTGTCAAATCAAACTTGCCGATCAATTTTGCTTGTGTGGATATTTTCAATTGAGTTGCCGAGTTGATTGTGACGAAAACTTAGGGAAAAAGAAACTATGTCCACAAAAGCAAAATTGAGTTCTATATTAACGAATTGGGCTAGAAACATGGATATGTGAATTTTTTCGGCAAATTCTTTAATAACAACCTGAGGATTGAAATCAAGAGTTTTAAAAAATTACCAGTTTTTTTTAGAAGCATTATGCTACCCTTCAGACATAGTTAGAGAATGAAGATTATGGGCGAAATTTAATTCTTCTAAAAATTAGTAGATAAAGGGGTATTATTTTTTGGTATAAAATTTAAACATTTAATAATTTCATATACAAAATTTATATTTATCAATAAAAACAATTAAAGTAGTGGTTGATGGCCACAGCCGTCAGCTTCCTCTGGCTTCATCCCTGCTACCCTTATAGCTAAATGAAAAAAATTAATATTTAACACTTGAGTTTCAGTATTAATCATTCCTATTATGATTTTCCAACTAATGATGATTGTCTAATTGGTGTTATATATATACAGGACATGTTTTCTGCTGGAACTGAAACATCATCTACCACTATCGATTGGGCCATGGCAGAGCTCATGAGAAATCCCCGTGTGATGGCAAAGGTACAAGCAGAAATACGTGAGGCCTTCAAAGGAAAGACGACGGTTGAAGAGACCGATGTCCAGACGCTGAAATACCTTAAATTGGTGATCAAAGAAACATTCAGATTGCACCCTCCGATCCCATTACTCCCAAGAGCATGCAGAGAAGAATGCAAAGCAAATGGCTATTCAATTCCTCTCAAATCCAAAGTCATGATTAATATATGGTCCATGGGAAGGGACCCAGAATACTGGATCGAACCCGAAAGTTTCCAACCCGAAAGATTTGAGAACAATTCTGTAGATTTCTTGGGGAATAACTTTGAATTCATTCCATTCGGGGCGGGTAGAAGGATTTGCCCGGGTATGAATTTTGGATTGGCAAATGTCGAGCTCCCTTTGGCTCAACTTTTGTACAACTTTGATTGGAAAATGCCTAAAGGGATGACTCCTGCTGATATAGACATGTCTGAGCAAGAAGGGATTGCTGTTTCTAGAAAGAATGGTCTTTTTTTGGTTCCTACAGTTTACGACTTATCTAACTGAGAAATCATAATATTATTTATAATGGTTTTTGAAATTATATACTTATTGGCATGTACTTTTGTTAGTTTTTAGTTTTTTTTTATTTCCGAATATGGTCATTCACAACACCCTTTATTTTTTTTTTCATGAATATGTAATCATTCTTCTCTTCTGTACTTAATAACGACAAATTAATGTCCAATAAAAAAATATTTGTTGTCAGATTATTACCTTGTTGCTTGGTGAACAATTCACTTCAACAAAAAAATCAACAAAAAATTAGTTTACCTATAGAAAAATTTGTAGGTAAGTATTAAGAAAATTGACATGTTTAGATAAATTATTGTAGATTGACGTATACGTGGTATGGTACTGTTCGGATATTCAAAAATATCCAGAACCATACCGAAATTCGGATATTTCAAAAATTGATATCCGGAACTGTACCATCCCAAACTTGGAGACGATTTGGTATGGATATTTGGTTCTAATGGATCAATTTGGTCTAGAACAGAGAATCCAAAAATCAAAGATTATTCATACTTTAAAAAAGAACAAAAAAATATAACCCACATTAAATTATTAAATGAAATCCTATATTAGTTGTCAATTAATAAAAAGTCTATTATTAATCTATAAATATGTAATCATTTTTTAATTATTATTTTTGTTAAATAAGTAAAATCATTATAGTATTATATTTGAATTTTTATAAAATACTAAATTTTATTTTTAACAATGTCAATTAATTAATAACTTCTTTATTTAATTGTCATTTTCACATGATCCTAAAATTTAAAATCTATAAATACTTTAATCTGTTATAATTGTTTGCTTTTTTTTGGTGGAAGGATTTGGTTGCCCTTTTAAATAGTTATAATTATTGTAGTATTATGTTTTATTCTTTTTATAAATTATTAAATTTCATTAAATGTATACTTTATTCAACATGAAGATAATATATATAATGTAAATTAAAAAACTCTTTAAAATCGGTTCTAATTTTGGTTCTTCGGTATGGATATCTAAAAATATTCCAAATCACACCATAAAGTTTTTAGGGATGGTTCGGTTCGGAGAAAATCAAAAGGCCAATGAATATTTTCGGTTCGGGTTTTTCGGTTTGGGTTCAGAGATTTCTAAGTCCCATACCCAGCCCTAATTGTAGGTAAAATATTTACCTACGCAATCTAAAACTGTTGGTAAATACCTAGAGATAATCAGTCGGTAAATTAAAAAATTATCCATAATCTGTCGGTAATTTGTCAGTATAATTTGGGAGAAAATAATATTTTTTTATTTTATTGGTATTCTGTAGGTAACTCTAAAATTTAGTGACAAATTAAACAAGAATTTTCTTGTAGTAGTGGTTGACACATTGTTCGAATCGTTTTGTTCGATGTTCTTAAATACACACAAACTTGTGTAAGACGATCTCATGGATATAATCCATGAGACGGGTCCTATATTTAAATAGAATTTTGACCCAAATTCATACCCATGAAAATAATCCATATTTTCAAATGTGTTGAGGATCCGTCTTATGAACTTAGATACATGAGACAATCTCACATAAGACCTCCTCTCTTAAATAAATCCTAATTCATTCAATTAAAAAAATTGTGTTTAATATAATTATGGTCCTTTGTTAATGCATATCTAGTTTTCATACATGTAGCATTACTTATTAGTATATCACATCACATAATATAAATTAACCCTGTACAATTTTGTGGGAGAATGACAGGAATACACATATTCACAGCCCAATTCCCTAACAAATACGCCCCCTTCCTTAATCATTTCCAAAAATACCAACCAAGTAGAATTTTGGACAATTGTATGTTGTGCAACGTATCCATCAAATTGCTGCTCAAAAAATCACCATACACAATCCAAGTCTCTATCCCAACAAATAGCAAAAATTAGAAGAAAAGCACAGAACGCAGGAAAACAACGAGACAAGAAGTGGCCTGTTCGAGACAACAATTCAAAATCCAGATCAAGAGGAAGAAGAAGAAAACCAGGTAACAACAACACGATCTGTTTATCTTAATCTGAAAAAACTTTATTTCGATCAGTTTCATGATTTTACAGATAGAAATTTAGAATTAAATATGTATTGGATGAAATTGAAATTGAATTGAACCATGAATTTTGCATGAGAATTCTAACAACCTGATAGTTTTGAGCGTAAAAATGATTATTTTGTTCGAATTATAAATCCAAAATTCTATAAAAATTACTTTTAATGAATATCTACAAAAAAATCATGTGAATCTCAAAAATCTGTATGCGATACATTACGTAATTATTTCACATATGTTTCTTTGTTGTTTCACAATTGTTTCTATTGGCAATGCTTCACCTAATAGAACATATTGCTTCTTCACGTACATAAAACATTGTTTCATATGTGTTTCATTTATGTTTCTTATATGTTTCACATAGGCAAATCCCAACTGTGGTATACCACAATGGACAATGGGAAGAAAATAGAGAGTATACCAACTTTGAGATAATGGACTGCACATTCAACACCATAAAGGAAATCTTGGAACAACAAATTCAATGCAGAAAAGATGTAGAAGCTATGCAGATTAAATACAAATTGACAGAGGCTCTGCCACCATTGATGATCAAAAAAATTACAATCTGAAATTCTATCTGAAAATGAAAAGCAAAGAAACAAACTGGATGAAGTTTCCTTTGTGCATAGACATAGTTTTGAACTCAGAAGGCCAATACTTTTCCAAATCAAAGGAGACAAGCCTACAAGTAGCAACACAACAAAATGCAATGGAAGTAACGAGCATCATGTCAGTAGAGAGCTCCCTGATGGAAAACATGGGCCAAAATGCGATTGACTACATCGACTACGCAAACTTCATCAGCAGAAATGTAGTCGGAGAAGAAACAGCAGAAATTCAAGAAAGTAGACATGGTGAAGAACAATTCCAAAAGGGAGATGTCTACAACACCAAGGAGGAATTGATAAAACATATCGGTTGTTATGCGTTGAAACATCACTTCTAATATAAGGTCAAAAAGTCGTGCAAAAAATAATACTACCTAAAGTGTCTCGATGAAAATTGCAATTGGCATTTGAAAGCCTCATCAACATCAGGGACAACAATGTTCATAGTAAGAAAACACGAAACAAACCATACTTGTCCGTCGGAGAAGAGAATGAAAGACAATAGATACACCACTGCAAAAATAGTTGGGGACTTTATCAAATCAAAGTACCTCAACAACATCAAAACAGTCTACACGCCAATAGATATAATTAGAGACATGAAGGATGAGCATGGAATAAGTCTTGACTACAAAAAGGCGTGGAGATCAAAAGAGAAAGCACTGGAATAATAAGGGGAAGGCCGGATGAGTCTTATTAGAAGCTACCGGCTTACTTGTACATGTTGGAGGAAACGAATCCTGGATCGACCACTGAAATAGTAAGAAAGGAGGATGGCACATTCCTATTCTTGTTCATGGCTTATCTATGCATCATTAAAAGGGTGGAGATACTGTATGCCTGTAATTGTTGTTGACGGTACTTTCCTGAAAGCAAGCTATGGGGGGACTTTGTTATCTGTCTGCAGACAGGATGGGAATGGGAGCATTTTCCCAATGGCTTTTGCAATAGTGGATTCTGAAAATGATGGAAGTTGGGTATGGTTTTTCACAAAGATCAAACAAACCTTTGGTCTCAGGGAAGTGATGCGCATAGTCTCATACGGACACGTGAGTATCGAAACAACAATAAAGGAGGTACATAATGTAAATATTTCCTTTGATGATGTTTCACTATTGTTTCATATATGTTTTTTTCATTTTTCACATATAGTTTCAAAAACATTCACCATTACAAATTTCTCACAAATATATTATTTTAATGATTAGATATATCCTGAGGTATCTCATGGGCTGTGCACGTATCATCTCCTAAACATTTTGAAGGCAAACTTCAAAAGAAAAAACAAAGAAATACGAGATCCATTCATAGCAGCAGCAAAAGCATACACAAATGAAGAGTTCGGAAAACAAATGTTTGCACTTGACAGCGTGAACAACAAAATTAGACCTTATTTGTCCATCATCGGCTACGAGAAATGGACACGACTCCACTGTCAGACCAAATGATACTTTATCATGACTTCAAACATCGCAGAATCACTGAATGCAGCAACTGTAGCAGGGAGAGACCTACCAGCAACAACTTTGCTCGAATACGTGAGATCTTTAGTTCAAGATTGGGCGTACAGACATAGGAATGGAGAAAGATCAATAATTACAAGGATGACAAAAAGATCTGAAGAGTATATGGGAAAAAACTACATCATTTCCCTAATTTTAAGGGTAATTTACTACAAATTGTCAGCTCATGGTCCATTGTTTCATAAATGTTTCTTATATGTTTCATTTATGTTTCAGGTGAAGTGATCAAATAATTTTATCTTCAAAGTCACAGAAGCTGAGAAAACATTTGTTGTGGACCTTGAAAAAAGGACTTGCACATGCAACAAGTTTAAAATGGATGCAATTCCTTACCCACATGCTTTAGCGATACTAAAATATTTGAATGTAGATCCGTACCAATACTGTTCGACATACTACATGAAGGAAACAATGGAAACAGCTTATTTGGAAACAGTGTATCCAATTCCACATGAAGATACCTGGATCCTGCCAGATGAAATAAAAGCAATGAAGACTCTACTGCCGGAAGGCAAGGCAAAATCTGGGAGGCCAAAAAAAAGAAGACACAAGACAGCTTGGGAGAAAAGGGCCAAAACCAAATGTGGAAGATGTGAGAATCTTGGTCATAATAGAAAAACATGCAAGAATCAACAAAAAACAAAATATGATTCATAGTATAATATTACTATTATGAATATACGTGTAATTGATACAGTTTCGACATATAGAAAATCAAAAGCAAATTGTTTCTATGTTGTTTCCAATATGTTTCTAACAATAAGATGACAAAACAAATGTTTGTTTCGAATGTGTTTCAGATATGTTTCTATTATCCTCGTCGCCATTTTGCTGCTTCAACTTAGCATGATGGTAGAGTAAATGACTAAACCTTGCCCGCTCATTCTCTACATCAAATGCATCAACATCCATATCCTTCCCAGCAACAAAATACTCTGGATAACAGGAAACACAAATGCCATAGTCACTACAAAAAGAAATAAAAAAATGGATAGTAAGATAGATAACACAAAAATTAAAAACAACATAAAAGAACAAACAAATGGAAAAATACATAGCAAAAACTTACTTTTTGGTTTGTAGTGGAATGTCTTTCATAACAACTACTTTCATAGCAGAATTCGGATCACATGAATAAGCACCCTCGCCAAGAACAATATTGTGATAGACACCATAAAAGGCTACCATGGACAGGAACTGAGGAAGGAGAGAGCTATAAACTTTAACAACTTCAGCAGCAACATTAAGAGAATCATCAATCTTCAATGAATTGTATAGATAGATAGTTCTCTCCTTCACGCTCAACCATCCCATAACCCAATGTTCCATATCAATGCAATGTATAGGAAACAAGATATGAGCCACCTCAGACCATGGCCATCCACATGCTATATCATATCCCATGATATAGTCCACCACTGTGGTATTGACGCTAATCATGGACATATCAAAATGCTTCTTCTTCTTTTTGTTCACTTGGCAAAATGTCTTGTAAATACTTTGGATGCACCGGTCAAATATCAAATCCGTTGTCGTGAATTTCACAACACTATGCCTATATAGGAACTTATTCCTCAAATAGTAAAAAAACACATCAATGTGCTGCAAAATGAAGACATAACAAAATAAAAAAAACAAAAGGAACGATTCAAAAAACAACATGAAAGATAATAATAACTTACAGAAGAAGCCAAGTACTCATCAACATAATATAGGCTGTGAAACCATGACTTAGACTTCACTTCACAGACACAATATTTCAAAGAAGGGTCAATTTTATCATCTTTCTCCGAGTAACAATTCGGATTGAAAGAGAGTATCAAATAAAAACACAAAAAGAAATAAATGAATCACAAATTTAAAAACATTTATGTAATTGTTTCACAATTGTTTCAGATAGTTATGAATTACAAATATCAAAATAAAAGCTGCATACCCTTGAGAATCAAACCCTTCAGCAAGCCAGTCGTTCAACCCATCCGAAAGAGCCCGTATCCTTGGACCTTCACCCATATTTACGTTAAGAGGACACCTTCTGTTCACCAAGGATTTCAGAGGTTTTTCACCAGCATCCACATTTATAACTTTGTCCCCGCCTTCTTCCAATCCCATATTCGCCATGTCCGTAGGTTTAGCACCTTCGGCGATAGCATCACCAGAAGACTCAAATTTAATGGTGAACGGAGTTCTCACCGCAATAGAAGCTTTCGAAACCCTCTTCAAATCAGGAGACAGATTGGAGAAGACACCAAGTGGACTTTTCAAACACCCTAGACAAAAAAAATAAAAAAATAACAAGGAATAAAATAACAAAGAACAAAAAGAATTCAAAAACAACAAAATAACAAAAACTATAATTAAAACACACCTTCCCCAGCTTAGCTTGACTTGCACTGTTCAATATAGCATCAATTTGAGAAGGGGTGAGATTGTGAGTTCTTGAGAACTAATAAATTGGTTCTCATCACCACCGTCCTTTCTTGATTTATCAGCCACCTTCTAGATGCTCTGTCCAAAACTCATCAGGCCACTATCTGCAACTCACTTGGCAACACTCACACTAACCTCACAAGCAGAGGTATCAACCTCAACAAAATGATCATTTTTTTTCTCCAAAACTAAAATAGAAACATCCTTAGCAGGAACATCAACGTCACCCGAATCCGTAGGCAAAGCAGTCCCAACTTTACCAACAGGAACATCCGCATTTCCATCATCAACATCATCCTCTCCATATTTTTTTTTCCATCTGAATCTTCTTCAGAACCTGAACCTAATGACATTCCATTAGATTCGGTTTCACCGTTAGACTCAGACTCATCAATCTTCTCGGCTTCGTCGACACTAGAAACAACCTACATGAAAAACAACAATCATGTGATGAGAAGAAACAACAAAGAAATAATCTTGAAACACAAAAAAAACAAAAAGAATAAATTTAGAAAGATAACAAAAAAATACTTATAATTAAAACAAAAAAAAAAGTATGAGAACCTCCAGTTTACTCTTAATATCCGCCAACTCAGAGAAACCTATTGCAAATTATTCTTCCAAGAATTTTTTCGTGGAACTCTTAAAGACCTCAAAATCCTTGGAAAATAACTGCTGGTTCCTAGCAATAGTATGCTTCGACCCAAGATCAACATCAGCCTCCTTGCGCTTGAAGTTTCCAACGACAAAATCACCATCAACTGGGCTGAATATATAATTTGATTCATTATAAAAACTTCAAACGTTCAACTGCATAAGCTCATTCTCACAAGGCCACAAATTCTTCAACCTCAACTAAAATAAGAAGAAAGAAAACAACAGTAAAAAACAATAAAGAAATAAGTATGAAACATATACGAAACAAAACATGTAAGAAAAAAAAGAGTAAAATCATATTGCCTGTTTAGCAGACCGATTGAAGATCTTTATCTACAAGTCATCGGCCATCACTTTGTTGTATTTCACGAACTTTGAATAAGTCCAGTTCAAAATCATCGGTATATCACAGTCAACACGAGCACAAAACTTCCTATTCACCTCTGGGCAATGTAGGTCCCAAGGGGTGTGGTGTAAGGTTTAGGAGGGGGGAGGGATTAAATAAACCTTACCAACTTTTTGGATTTAGTCCTTTTAAAATATTTCAACAGAGTTGACTCAAATCAGCTAAGTCCTTGGTGGACAGCTAGGTTGGCTTACTTCAGCAAAGTTACCCACTCAACAAACTCGACTGAGGTGTTGATAGTATAACCTAGATGTGTCAGCTAACACTTAGCTTTTTAGTTGATTTGGTTTTTTTATACAACGGAATACTTAACACCCTTGTTAGTTTTAAACTTATTTTTAACATTTGTTCTTAGCAATTTTATTATCAGCTTGGTTAGCAATTTAACTTAAACAACAAATATAAATATATGCAATGAAGTAAAGTGATGTAAGTAAATGACACAAGTTAATTTTATAGTAGTTCGAGGATGGGGTAATTCCTCTAATCCACTCTTCTCCAACTCCGGGAAGAATCCACTAAGTCGTTCTCAGTCTGAGACAGCCTTGATGACACAACTGACTTCTCCTGCGACTCAGCTTCTTCACAAGATAGCTGCCTTGCTACTTCAGCTCATCTCAAACCCTTGGAATTGATCACACAACCTTCCAACGAGATTGAAACTTCTGGTTCGACCTTGAACCTTACTACAACTCCTTCAAACTTGGAGAGTAGACCCCTTTTAGTTCTAAAAACTTTTTTCTCTTCAATTGGTTGAAGTATTCTTTCCTTCATAGAGTGTGTTGGATCGAGTTCCTTCGAGTTTTAGGCTTTAGAAATTTCTTGATAAGCTTGAGAGAATGTTTTTAGATATTGCTTGCTTTGAATTGCTTAGAATGCTTGGTCTCTCGTACTTCTCTCTCTTGCTTCCTCAGCCTTTTATAGTGCACATTTGAAAATTTGCCCGTTGAAGAGATAAACTATTTTCAAATTATACTTTATTGTTCGTTGGCTGGTCTTTTCTTGACTTGCAGCTCGTGATGGTGACTTTTCATCGTATTAAATGACTCTGCAGCTTTTCAAGTCCTGACACAAGTTTCAGTGTTTCCCATTGGTTTATTCCTTTTGCACGCTTTTGGGATGAGCACTTTAAGACATGGCAACATGGACGTATTACTATTTTAAGTAATATCATTGACTTCCGTGCTACGGATTACATATCAGTCGACTTGACTTGACAACTGCCTTTACCCCTTTGACTTGAGTCTGCTCCAACCTTTTAGGAATACTCAACTGTCAATTCAACTGGTAGACTCTGCTCTTCACTGACTTGACTGTCACTTCTTCAACCATTACTCAGATGTTCCTCAGTTGGATCTTCTTCAGCCGAGTCTGTGTCTTCTATCTTGACTGCACTCAGCTGACACACAACTGGGTCTTCACCTCAGTCTTCAATTGACTTCTTGCATTCTTCAACATAGCTGACTTCACTCAGCTCATGCAGTCATATCTATTACAAAATAGAAATACAACGAAAATCTAGTAATAAATTTTCTAACAATTTCCCCCTTTTTGATGATGCCAAAACTTAAATAGAAATAATAGCATACACATGCATTGAAGTAAAAAAGAATGTATGAGTGGAATATGTCAATTTTATTGATCATATCATTTTTGTCCTTTACAAAGCTGTTTACAAGATGTACTCTATACACTGTATCAGAGTTTATACATACATTTGAATTATAACATGTATAAGAGTAAAGCTGTTACAATAGGAATCAGAGCATTATGAGATTACAAAATACTTACAACTGTGTATTTACAGTAAAGTAAAATACATGAAGGGGTTAAAACCATCTACAACGCCTTGGCTGCTTCATTCTTCTCTCTTCAACTTCAGCTCTCTTCCTGTCTTCCTCTGCTCTTCTCCTTTTCCTCTATTCTTCTTCTTCTTTCTTCTTCTTCTTCTCATAAGCGCACTTAGCAGCAGTGTCATCCCTACGCTGCCTCTCCTCCCATTCGCGCCTAGCTCTTTCATTCTCTGCTTCTTGCCTCCACACTGCCTCCTTATTCTTGCGCTGTACTTGAAGGTTTGCAAGATGATCATACCCAGCCCAGTAATTTAATCCCTTCTTATGTGGATTAATATATTTTATGCCCTTGGGTCTTGGTGTGGTGGAGTCCCTCTACCTCTTCCACTACTTCCAGACCTCCCATCTCTCTAGTTGACTCAGCTCTTCCTCTGGGAGTGTCTGTACTGGAGCTTTTCTAGCCGAGTGACTGCTGGAACTCTGTTGCCTGTCAGTTGATTTACACAAATCAAGACCCTTCTCCCAGTACAAGTCTCACGCCTGCGGTAGAGTCAAGTTCTTGAAGTAACCTTTTGCATCTAGAGTTTGAAATTCCTTTATAGATCTTGGCTCAAATCCTGCATGAGGTATTGTGATTTCTGTTGGAGGTTTAACTGTTGGGGAATCCGTCAATAATCCTACTGGGGGACCATCATACCTTGTTCTTATATCCTTAATACGCTCGGAATGCTTCTCAGCTACCTTTTCAAACTCAGCTTCAATGGCTTTTCTTGATTCTTTGACTGCCAACTAAGCTTTCTCTTCCAGTGTCAGCTCTCTAGGTAGTCTGCTGAGAAGTGAGGCTGTGACTTCTCCTTGTTGAGGGGTTTTGGCAAACATGATTTTTAGGGGGGGATTTTTCACTGAGCTTCCTTCCCCTTGATCTACAGCCTTATGACTCCCAAGACCTTCCTTCAGTTCCCTCATGGCTTCCTCTTCCCCCATTTTGGCATCATCACCAAAAGGTAGAGTTAGGCCAGGGAACATACCACCAAGGATAAAATCCTTATGTCTCACACATTAGTTGAATCATGTTTATCATGTGACTTGGAGTAAGCTGTCCGGAACTCAGACCGCATAGTTTTGACTCTGCTGCCATCAGCTTCATCTCTGTTTGGAGAACCTAAATCTGCTGACTCATGTTGATCTCCAATTTAGCAATTTCGTTCTTGTGGTGTAGCTTGAGCAACTCCATGTCTGACCTATGAGACTCGTCTATCCTGAAAAGGTGGTCTCGAAGCCTTTGCTGGAACTTGAGGTTGTCAGAGCTCCAGACCACCATCTTAGCAAATAGTTGTTTGAAATATGTGACCTGTTCTCTCCTCATAGATTTAACTTGTCCCACCCATTATCGGATTCTCAACATGGTACCTCTGATGTCTCCAATAATCGTAGCATCCCTATTGCCTAGCCTTTGGTCCAACGATGCAAAGCCATGCTCCATCTTCTCCATCTCTTCACAGATTGCTTTAAACACTTTTCTGAAGTCAGTTGTCTCAGCAGACTGATCTTTCTGCCATACTGCATGAAAGTCAAACCCTATAGGCACAATATCAGATTCACATGGAGCTTGGAGTTCTTCTGGGGGTACTTGGACATTATAGCGAGCTTGTTCCCGAACAGATTCGGCTTCAAATGGAATGTGGGCTTCGAATGGAAAGTATTCCGCGAATAGATCATTAGGAAAGATATGATACCTACTCCTTGCGCATGTGGGACTTTTCCCTTTTCCTTTAAGATATTCTCAGCTCTACGTGCCTCATCTATGTCACCTTCATTGACATCTTGAGCAGCTGTGTTAGCCTATTAAGCTGACTGACCCTCAGCTATCTTAACAACTTCCTCGGTATCAGTTGTTGCTTCCTTTTGAGTAGTTTGGTCCTCACCTGACTCATCAGCTTCATCAGAGGGTGATGGAACCATTAGGGTTGGTTCATCAACGGATACGAATCTCATCGGAGCAGCTTTGTCACTAGCTTCACTCCATGAGGCTTGAGCATCCTCAGCTTTGTCCTTATTAGATTCATCAATGGGGGTGGACTCAGCTTCATCGTCTAATTCCAGGAATTGAGTATCAACATGTTCCTGCGAATCACGAAGGGCGCTGATTTCTTCTTCTTCATCAGCTACCTCCACTTGAGGACTTGGCTCAATAACAGTTTCTTTACCCAAGGAAGTCTCAACCTCCTTTGGGCCTTCTTTACCTTCAACATTCTCAATCGCTGGAGGGTCTTGGACATCCCTGTGTGTAGTCTCAACTGCAGCAGGCTCTTGGACAAATGTCCCTTCAGCAGAATCAGCTGCCTTAGGGTCTTTGGTGGCATCCGTTGGATCTCAACTCCTAGGATTGCACTTTCAGGGCCAGGAGTCGCAACTCCCATGGCCTCCTTTCCATCATTTGCCTTCGCTGCATCAGCATCAATCGGTCTTCATTGCAGATGAGGTTTCAGCTGAGATAGTCTCAACCATCTGAGCTTCATCAACTTCACTCTGTTGTTAATTTTGTTTCTCACCTTCGCCTCCGAACTACATAGATTAGTCTCCCACAACATCCTCCGACCTAGTTGTGGTGGTTAGATTTTTCCCCTCAGCTGGCGCACCAACTAAGTTGAGAGTAGTGGGGTTAGGATGCACCTGAGACTTGACTTTTATTCCCTTTTAGTGATCAACCGTGGGAGTAGGTGTCTCAACACCTTCTGCAAGAGTTGGCTTGGCTAAGGTGCCCACTTCGTCACCATCCTTAGCTTCATCGTCAATGGTCCTGGTGCCATGTTTTGAGTGCACAGGGGATATGGTGGTAGCAATATTGATAGCTATGTTATGCACCACATCCATAACATCAGGGACTAAAGAGAGTGAAGAAGATTCTCCTGGACCCTCTTCCATTTGTTGCTCGTGCATCGCTTTTGATTCTTTTATGGCTTTTTGGAATTTAGCTTTCTCTGCTGCCACAACAGGGTCAATTTCTTCTATGTCACTGTCACTACTGTCAGCTGATTCCAGGGCATCTTCAGGCGCACTAGTAAATAAACAAGTTTGGGGCTTCTTTGACTCCTCAATAGCCTTGGCCTTCTCCAAAGCTCTTTGTTTTTCTTCTTCCTTCTTTTCACAAAGGATAGTCATGTAGAAGTCTGGATCAAGGGCGGAGTGAAGAGATATATTTCCCAGAAAGCTTAAGAGCTCATCTTATTCTTCTATGAACTCCGGGTGCTCAAATTGTTGTCGAGAGTAACTCAGCTTCCAACATTTCCATTCCCTCAATCTCTCTTGAATGTCAGGATAGACAGGAGATAACATCATAAGGTCATCATTATCTCCTTCCTCCTGAATGGTAGCAAGTGGAGCATGCTCCTCCTCAGGTTCATTTGCATCCGTCTGAGGGGACTGGACAACTCTTTCTTCATTATGCTCGGTTGTCTCAGCTCCGTGCTCTTCCACAACTGTCTCTCGAGCATCTGGGTTTTCTGTTGTCTGCTGATGGACATCAATAGTCTTCTCCTTCTCTATCTTCGTGGTGGCTACATTGCCACCATCAGTTTCTTTCGACTGCTCTTCTTGGGTTGCAACAGTCTCTTTCACAGGCTGACTGGCAGACTCAACTTTCTCCAAATTAGACTTGCGAACAAGTCTTCTTCTCTTAGTTTTCACAAGAGGAATTTCTTCCTCCTCAGGTTCCTCGGTGGCTTCTGCTCCACCATCTTTATCTTATTCATTATAGCCGGCTTGCGGGGCACAACTGAGAATTTTTTCTTCACGATCGGAGAAGGTTTAGATGTGTCCCTCTTGGTCTCGGGCCGCATAGGCGGGCGTCATTCGATTCGAATCGCCGGCAAGGTGTTTTTGGCTCCTACCGCAGGGGCATGAACCTTCTTTGACTTGGTCAAAGTGTGTGTTAGCTTAGTTGCAGAAGATCTCTTCTTTTGAATTGGCTTAGGAGAGAGAGTCAAGGTTGTAGTTGTATTTGTGTCTTCTAGAGTAGGGTCGCTTGATTAACCTCGCCGGTGTCGGCCTTCCTTACATGCGCTTGCCTCGAGTGCCGCATAAATTTGCCTTGAACATTTTCTTATTGACATGGAACGACTTTCCATGTCTCAGGGCAATCCCCTTCACGTCCATGACGTGCCCAATCACCAGTCCATATCCCAATGAGCCTCCAAACAATCCATCCTCCTTGATGGTCTTGTTGATCACATTCGGGCACATTCGGCTGAAGACAAACTCAGCCAGTTAACTTTCTTTTCTTCCAATATAGCAACCATCACCAACAGCTTAGTTCGAGACAGCTGATTAAAGCTGCCAAACTT
Source organism: Rehmannia glutinosa (assembly GCA_016081115.2). Classification (NCBI taxonomy): domain Eukaryota; kingdom Viridiplantae; phylum Streptophyta; class Magnoliopsida; order Lamiales; family Orobanchaceae; genus Rehmannia; species Rehmannia glutinosa. The sequence goes on from CM071927.1 coordinate 40,124,915, forward strand.
CATGTCGACACACTTGGACATGATGTCCACCAGTTTGTGGTAGTCCTCCTTGATTGAAGCCTTCTTGGCTGTGTAGACAGCCTTCGCAGCTGACTCAGGCTTGGCGATTTCCTTCCAAGCAGCAGCTAGGTTCACATCCTTCTCTGCAATCTCCTTTAGCCATTCATAGGGCAGTTTGAAGTGCTCATCAAGGTCACCAGCAGTGATCTTGATCTCCTTGCTGTGGACAGATGAGCGAATCTCATCATCATGGACTTTTGCGTTGACATAGAACATGTAAACTTCCTCTAAGTACGTATGGGAGTACTCCATCGTGAGAAAATCCTTCAGACAGGATTTTTCGAGCTTTTCCGCGATCTTCTTCACCAGGGCCTTATCAGCGCTCGGCTTCAACGTTCTCTCAAAGTCGACTATAGATCCCAAGTGGATCTTTTTGGACATTTTGACAAAATCATACGAGGCTTCCATTTTCTTAGAAAATAAACGAGAAATGAAACGAAAAATCTTGATTTTTGGAACTAGGGTTCACAACTTTCATAGAGAAAACTTTGCTTTTCTTTGGTTTTCTTGCTGAAGACGAGTGTTTATGAGGAGAGAGAAAATGGATTCTGGTTTATATTGGACTTGAAGGGATGATTTCTGGAATTTGAAAAATTTGATCAAAATCAACGGTCAGGATTCAACCTTTGAAACCGCATTAATTTCCCCGCATTAAATGCAGCAGAATTTATATCCAATCATAGGCTAAACGTGCAGCTTTTGTTCTGACATCATAGTTACGCTGATGTAATCCTTAAAAACATTCCCCCTCACAGAAAACGACTGTGTTTTGTCACATAGCTCATAAATAACTCAACTATCATCCAAAAGTGACTTAACTCTGCTTCTCTCTTCACATAAGATCACTCAGCTGTCAGCTAACTCGATACAACTGAATTCTCATCTTGGCTGTTTCACTTGGCTGAAAAATAAAACTTGCTCATGTTTGTTTCTCTCTTCTTTGTGTCTGCTGATTGAGTCTTCTGAGTCTCCAAACTCAGGTCAATTAATCCTAGCTCATTCTTAAGCTCTTCAAATCTTGATTCACACAAGGGCTTAATGAATATGTCAGCTAACTGCTTATCAGTTGAGATGTATTCCAAAGTGACGTCTTTCCTTTCAACATGATCCCCTATAAAATGATATCTAACATCAATGTGTTTTGTTCTTGAGTGCAACACTGGATTCTGAGTGATTGCAATAACATTTTTATTATCACACATTATTGGAATATATTTTTCGTCAACATAGTCTCTCAGCTGCTCTCTCATCCATAGGACTTGGGCACAACAGTTGCCCGCAGCTATGTACTCTGCTTCAGCTGTGGATGTAGCTATTGAATTTTGTTTATTGCTGAACTAAGAAACCAATCTATTTCCAAGCATTTGACAAGTACCTGATGTTCTCTTCTTGTCCACTCTACATCCAACATAGTCTGAGTCTGAGTAACCTACAAGCTCGAATCCTCCATCCTTTGGATACCATAAGCCAACCTCTTGGCATCCCTTCAAATACCTTAGGATTCTCTTAGCTGCAGTCATGTGACTCTCTTTAGGTGCAGATTAAAATCTAGCACATACACCTACAACAAAGGTGATGCCTGGTCTGCTTGCTGTTAAATAGAGCAATGATCCAATAAGGGCTCTACATCTGGTTTGATCAACAGCTTTGCCATCTGCATCCATATCCATCTTGATTGAAGTGGTCACAGGGATCTTCACTGATGACTTTTCTTCCATACCAAATTTCTTCATTAAATCTCTTGTATACTTGGTTTGACTTATGAAGGTTCCGTCCTTCATTTGCTTGACTTGAAGTCCTAAGAAGAAATTCAGCTCTCCCATCATGCTTATTTCAAACTTCCCTTGGATGAGGTTTGAGAACTTATCACACAGCTCTTTATTTGTGGATCCAAAGATGATATCATCCACATATATTTGAACAAGCAGTATGCTCTCTCCATCTTGAATTTTGAAGAGTGTTCTATCAACTTTTCCTTTGGTAAATCCATTTTCAATTAGAAATTGTGACAATGTGTCATACCATGCTCTTGGTGCTTGTTTCAATCCATACTGTGCCTTCTTGAGCTTGTACACTTTGTCTCCAATAGTCTTTTGCTCAAAACCTCGGAGGTTGTTCCACATAGAATTCTTCTTCTAAATGTCCATTTAGAAATGCACTTTTCAAATCTATTTGATATACAGTGAAGTTCTTGTGTGCAACATAGGCAAGAAACATCCTTATTGCTTCCAATCTAGCAACAGAGCAAAGGTTTTATCAAAATCTATACCTTCCTCTTGGTAATACCCTTTGGCTACCAATCTTGCTTTATTTCTAACAACAGATCCTTTATCATTCATCTTGTTTCTGAATACCGACTTAGTGCCAATGACATTTTGGTGAGTAGGCCTTTGAACTAATTCCTATACTTTGTTTTTCTCAAATTGATTCAGCTTTTCTTGCATAGCCTAAATCCAGTGTGTGTCATCTAATGCTTGAGACACATCTTTGGATCTATTTGGGAAATGAAGCAAGTGAACATAGCTTCGTGTTGAACTCTGGATCTGGTTTTTATGCCAACTCTGACATCTCCAATGATTAACTCAGGTGGATGATCTCTCAGCTATCTCACATCTTGTTGGAGTAAGTCTGCTGGATTCAGCCGTCTTGCAGCTAAGTTGTCTTGAACAACTTCTTCATCATCATTCAGCTGCAGACCTTCCAGCTGTCTTTGAGATTCAGCTATCTCATAATCTTCAGGATTGAGTGCTCTAATATCTGCATCAACATAAGGACTCTCGTGCATAGTTGGCTGATTTTTCTTCTCAGCTAACTCATCAATGTCTTCTCCATTTATATTTGGCTCATCAAATACCACATGGATAGACTCTTCTGTGACCATAGTCCTCTTGTTTAACACTCTATAGGCTTTACTCTCAGCTGAGTATCCCAAAAAGATACCTTCATCAGCTTTAGCATCAAAAGCCTTCAAGTTGTCTTTGACATTGTTGTGGATGAAGCACTTACATCCAAATATCTTGAAATATCCAACAAATGGCTTTCTCGTTGTCCAAATCTCATAGGGAGTTTTGGTTAATTGCCTATTGATCATGCATCTATTTTGAGTATATCATGCGGTATTTATGGCTTCAGCCCAAAACCTTTTAGGCAATCCAACTTTAGCTAGCATTGTCCTAGCAACTTCCTTGAGAGTTCTGTTTCATGTTTCAGCTACTCCATTCTGCTGTGGAGTTCTAGCAGCTGATAACTCATGAGCAATACCATTTTCAACACAATACTGAGTTATAGTTCCATTGACAAACTCAGTTCCCCTGTCAGGCTTATCTTTATAATGGTTTAGCTCTTCTCATTTTGAACTCTTCTCATCAGCTGAGGCAATTTCTGCAGTGTTTCCTTCTTTTTACACATGAAAACTGTCCATGTATATCTTGAGTAATCATCCACCACCACTAAGGTGTATTTATTTCGACTGATGTTGGCTGGTTCAATAGGACCAAATACATCCATATGCAACAGATGTAATATCCTTGTTGAAGAAGGACTTGGCTTGTCCTTAAAGGATGACTTGATTTGCTTTCCCATATGGCATGCATCACATATGCTTTCTATCTTGTATATTGTGTCAGGAAATCCTTCTACAAGATGACTCCTTGCAAGCTTATTGATTGCCTTGAAGTTCAGGTGACTCAGCTTCTTATGCCACAACCAACTTGATTCAGCTGTACTTTTTGCTAGCAGACATGTACTTGGTGTGGGAATTGACCAATCCACTACATACATGTTTTTCTGTCTTGTTCCTTGTAGCACAATCTCATTCGATTCAACATCTTTGGTCTGGCATACTCCCATATTGAATCCCACATTATAGCCTTTGTCACAGAGTTGGCTGATGCTTAGTAGATTGAAATTGAGACCTTCTACATATGCAACATCGGTGATCTCCAGGCCATTCTTCTTTATGGACCCTGTGGCTTTGATCTCCCCTAGAGCTTCATTTCCTCCAAATATGACTTTTGCTCCTTTGATTTCCTTGAACTTTGAAAGATTTTTCTTGTTTCTGTCATATATGTCTGGAACAACCACTATCAATGTACCAGGTTCCTTGGCACTCAACTATTCCTTAAACCTGCAATCATTAAATTAATGTTTAGGTACCGATACTTGCCTGGGTCATGGGGGGTTAGTGCTATAAGATGTTCCAACCAACCTATAGCCAGATGATCTGACTCTAAGAGGTTGTCATCTATCAGTTCCATAATCATAATGCACATTAGCAAATTTCTTGGGTGTTTTAGGATCATAGAACTGTCTAAAGTCTGTATGCCTGTGTATTTGTTTGAGCAATTGCTTTCTTGGGGTAATAGTGGAATTTTTGGGTGTTGTGTCTGGGTGCATAAGTGTGCTGATAATAGCTCTTTTTCCTTAGGAGTGACCTTTGCTGAGGTTGAGGTCTTTGCCACTTTGGCCTGTATCCCATAGGATTTTGCTGATATTTCACTTGGTTATTCTAATCAGCTTGATTAGGATAGTTTCTTCCATTCCCATCATATGAATTTTTTTGATAAAATCACTGGGGTTTTTGGTAGCTCTGTTTAGCTTTCACAAAGTATTTTTTTGTTGGGAGTTTGCTGATGGACTTTTCTAAATTTCTTTCCAGTTGTCCTTTCAACATACTCTACTGGCTTCTTTCCTTTATCTTTGTATCCAAGGCCAGTATGATTGTGATTGTGTTTCAGTGTGGATGTTGGTGTAATGTATGGTGTTTTGGGCTTTTGGATTCCCTCATTGCTTGAGGATCCTTTTTCCAAAATAACTCTGCGAGTTTGACTATGCACAAAGGAATTGAATCTTATGCCTGTCTTATCTCCACACTCTTTCTGACTCATTACTAATTCATCCAATGATTTGGATTCCTCGTAATCACATTTTTGAGATCTTTATCTCTCTTTTTAGTAGGAGCTAACTCTGCTCGAATTTTGGCATTCTCAGCCTTCAACTTTGTATTCTCATCAGCTATTTGACTTAGAGTGCTTAGCTCCTTAGTCAGCTGTGATTTTTGACTTTTAAGCTGGCTGTTATCCTCATTTAAAGATTGAAGACTCTTCCTCAGTATTACTTGAGTAGTCAGTTTCACTACTGTCAGAGTCTGCTGGCACTTTGCATTTGGCTGGTTCAGCAGTCTCAACAACCAACATAGCTTTCTTCTTTTCTTGTCTTCTTTCCCTAAAGACTCTTCTTTCTTCCTCATTTCTTTATTTGTTGACTGGTGGGTAGGAACAGTAAAAAACAAAGTGTCCTGGTTGTCTGCAATTCCAACACAGGTGTTTAGCTCTTTGCATATCAGCTCTTTCAACTCTCTGATAGTCAGCTCTTTGATGTTCAACTCTCTTGGGTGGCCTGTCCTCCCTTGCTTTGGTAGGTGCTGAATGTCTTCTGGAGGTTTCACCATTGTTTCTTTTATAGTTCTTATTAAAGAACTTGTTGAACCTCTTTTACCATGAGAGCAATTTCCTGCTGGTCAATGGTTTCCTTTGGCACAACTTTTTTTCCTTCACTGACCATTAGTGCAGCTATCTTGGGCACAACTGTCTCCTCTTGCTCTTTTCTTCTCAGTTCAAACTCATAGGCCTTCAGATCTGAGAATAGTTCATGATTTGATGTTTGAGATGTCCATGGACTGTCTCAGGGCCATGACCTTCATTTCCCATTCAGCTGGGAGGGCTCTTAAAATCATCACGCACATCTCCTTTTGAGTGTACTCCTTCCCAAGAGCTGAGAGCTCATTTATGATCTCTGTGAATCTGGTATCTAGTTGATCTAGACTTTCACCTGCAAGTATTTTAAAATTTTCAAATTTTTGAACAGCAACTGTTAGTTTATTTTCTTTTATCTATTCAGATCCTTCACAATTCAGGGTTAGCTTACCCCAATTTTGTTTGGCTGATTTGCATGAATTGACTTTATTGAACGTAGCCTTGTCCAAAGTCTTGTAGAGAATATCATTGGCAACATTATCCAGGTGGTATCTCTTTCTATCTTCATTTGTCCATTCACAGCGAGGTTTCTCAACCATGGTTGGTCTAGGCTCTGATGCAACATCTTCTCCACCTCCTCACAACAGTATTAACTTTCAATATTTGCAGTGGCCCATCCTCTATCACAAGCCACATTTGATCGTGTAAGGCTGATAGGTGGGCCTACATGTGAATTTTCTAGTAATCAAACTCTTCCACAGTAAACATAGGAATACGAGTTAGATTAGCCTCCATGATATTAACTTTGCTTTTGAAATGAAAGCTTTGAAAACACAAGTGTTATATCTTTTGGAAAAGATTGAGATCTAGTTCAGTAACTAGTGCGGAAGGCTCAATGAACCAACCGCTCTGATACCACTTGTATGTCCCAAAGGGTGTGGTGTAAGGATTAGAAGAGGGGGTGTTGAATAAACCTTACCAAATTTTGGAATTTAGTCTTCTAAGAATATTTCAACAGAGTTGACTCAATTCAACTAAGTCCTTGGGGGACAACTAGGTTGGCTTACTTCAGCAAAGTTACCCACTCAAGAGACTCGACTGAGCTATTGATATTATAACTTAGCTGCGTCAGCTAACACATAACTTTTTAGTTGATTTGGTTTTTTTTATACAACGGAAGACTTAACACCCTTGGTAGTTTTAAACTTGTTTTTAACACTTGTTCTTAGCAATGTTATTATCAACTGGGTTAGCAATTTAACTTAAACAACATATATTAATATATGCAATGAAGTAAAGTGCTGTAAGTAATAAATTTTATAGTAGTTAGAGGATGGGGTAAATCCTTTGATCCACTCTTCCCCAACTCCTGGAGGAATCCACTAAGTAACAGATCATGTAACAAAGTAGTTCTTAGTCTGAGACAACATTGATCACACAACTGGGTTCTCCAGCGACTCCGCTTCTTCACAAGACAGCTGCCTTGCTACTTCAACTCCCTTCAACCCTTTGGAATTAATCACACAACATCCAATGAGCTTGAAACTTCTGGTTCAACCTTTAAACCTTACTACAACTCCTTAAAACTTGGATAGTAGACCCCTTTTAGTTCTAAAGACTTTTTCCTCTTCAACTGATTGAAGTATTCTTTCCTTCATAGAGTGTGTTCGAGTTCCTTCGAGTTTTAGGCTTTAGGAATTTCTTGATAAGCTTGAGAGAATGTTTGCAGGTATTGCTTGCTTTGAATTGCTTAGAATGTTTGGTCTCTCCTACTTCTTTCTCTTGCTTCCCCGGCCTTCTATAGTGCTTATTTGAAAATTTTCACATTGAAGAGATATGCTATTTTCAAATGACACTTTCTTGTTCGTTGGCTTGTCTTTTCTTGACTTGCAGCTCGTTATGGTGACCTTTCCTTGTATTAAATGACTCTCTGACTTTTCGTGTCCTCGACACAAGCTTCAGTGCTTCCCATTGGTTTATTCCTTTTTCACGCTTTTGGGGTGAGCACTTTAAGACATGGCATCATGGGCGTATTACTATTTTAAGTAATATCCTTGACTTCCGTGCAACAGATACATATCAGTCGACTTGACTTGACAGCTGCCTCTACCCATTTGACTTGAGTCTGCTCCAACCTTTTAGGAATGACTCAACTGTCAATTCAAATGGTAGACTTTGCTCTTCAGTGACTTGACTGTCACTTCTTCAACCTTTACTCAGCTGTTCCCCAGTTGGATCTCCTTCAGTCGAGTCTGTGCCTTCCATCTTGACTACACTCAGCTGACACACATCTGGGTCTTCACTTCAGTGTTCAGTTGACTTCTTGCATTCTTCAACATAGCTGACTTCACTCAGCTCATGTAGTCCTATCTATTACAAAATAGAAATACAAGGAAAATGAGGTGCCAACTTTATATTTTAAGTTTTACATGGTATCATCTAAATCTAATAATAAATTTCCTAACAGGCAACAATCATAGAACCAAATCTGGAAAACAGAAATCCTTGATTTCTAGTAGAATTCACACGTTTCCCACAAGATTCTCATCACCTTGAAGTTTGTTTCTATACGAAATTTGCTGCTTCAACTCACGAATAGTCAAATGAAACAAGTCCCTCCCCCCATGGATATTTGTCAAACACATCTATATCCTTGTCCACCATCTCAAAAAATGACATCTCAACCAAACTCCCAGTACAAGTAAATAGTAAAAAATGGAGAAAATATAGTAAAGCCAATTTCAAGGCCTCTAGATCGTCATCACCCCAAACACGCATTACAAAACATTCCTCAATGGATTGCATATTGAACATGCTTCTTCTAGCAAAATACTTTCGAAAAATAATAGAGCTTCTAACGTCCCCGACAATGAAGGCCTATCACCAACACAAGTAAGACCGATCACTAGAGCAAACTCTCCCACCCCATACCTCAATAACTTTCCAACCACAGATACAACAATTTCGTCCTTCTTCGAGTGGAAGACTTGATGTTTCAAAAACAAATGGACAAGTTGATTCTGGAAATCAACCTTTTTCATGTCTAAAAAATATTCAAAACATGTATTCTTGAATGTTGATGTGTGTAAAATATACGTGTATTTTGGGGCTTAAAATGATATATATTTAATGCATTTGCACGCTATATTTACTATGTTTTTACTTGGTTTCCTTAAAAGGGCATGATTATGCATATTCTTGTTATTTTGCAGGAAACGGAGCTTAAAATGAAGAAATATCAGTTGGAATGTCCGGCTAAGATTGACAAATGCGAAGAGAAGATCTAAACAACGAAGAAAGTGGACAAAAACACTTCACACGATCGAACCATGTGGTGTCACACAGTCGTGTGGAATTGCCGATGTGAAACCACACAACCGTTTGAAGAAGGGCAAAACAGGGGATGGAACAGGACCACATGGCCGGACCATGTGATCTCACACGGCCATGTGGGAAAGGATATCACATCGCACCACTGGACCGTGTGAGCTCACATGGGCATGCGGAGAAGGGCTGAAGGACACACCACACGACCGTGTGGTGCCACACGGCCAGGCCGTGTGGGACTCTGTCTCGACACGTTTTTTAGAGTTTTCTTCCCGTTCAAACTCTACAAGTGATCTCTCCAAGTATCTATAAAAGGGACCCAAGGCTTGCATGAAAAGATATTATTTCATATAGAGAAAACACATCAAATAACACATGAACGCAAGAATCAAGGATCTTCATAGCGAAGAAGGCTAGGTCGCGAAGAAAACCACAAAGCTTCCGCATCTACGGGAGCACAAGAGTTTCGAAGGCTTAGGAGGGAAATCCATCTTGACAAGAATGGGTTTTCTTTCTATGTCCAAGAACTCTTGTCCATGCTTAAATGATGTCATAATGTTGATTCGAATTTGTCTATGAGTTTATAATCAATGTTTGGCATATCTTTCGAATCTTAGGGGTATAATCGAACTTGTGGATTTATGTTAAATATGATTATTTGTTTTCTTAATTAATTCATGTTTTCTATTTTATGAATTCGAGTGCTTATTTATAATTTCTTTTATTTTCCAGGAATAATTTGCATGTCATACTTGTTAGTCCATAATCCGGGAGGTGAGTTCTAACGAGACGAAAATCGAATTCAGACATAAATAGTGTAATGTATCGGGATACTACTTCTGTTTGTGGGGAGTATTTCAATTTAAATATCTTTTGGGAGTTAATAATAGTTGTGATGGATCGGGAGACGTCAATTATTATTAATCTACTGTTTATGCGCCACCAGGGAGGGGAATAAACTATTTTAGGAATTGAACCCATAGAATAGCATGAATTGGTTTTTAAAACTTTATTTATATTTAATATTGATGAAACATGTTGAGACTATGTGCCTAAGGTTGCTCCTATAGATGTTGAAAATACTTGTGGGGTTCGCAAATTTATTTTTGTTTTTTTCTTTTATTTTCAAATTTTAGATTAAAAATACTTGATATTCGATCTCTTCAATAAAATTGGAATACGATGTTATTATAGCCTAAGTGTTTCAAATATCAATCCTTGAGGAATACGATCTTGTTTGCCATTATTCTATAAACTACACTATACACTTGCAGTTGTATGATCCAAATAGTTTTGGCGAACAAGTTTTTGGCGCCGTTGCCGGGAATTGATTAGATTCTACTTAGATATAGTAAGAAGTAGTTCAATCTTAACTGAACCATATTTTTATTTCAATTTTTTTCAAAATTTTCGATTTTTTTTGAAATTATTTTTATTTTTTTATTATTTTATTCCGTTCTAACATTGTTTTTGTTAAGTGTAGATAGCGCATGATCACGCGTTACAGATCGACCCAGCCAAATCACATTGATTTAGAAATCGAAAAGCCATCAAAGTAACTAAGGAAAAGAGCCAAAGCAATGGCAGATGGGACAAATCCAAAAGCAGTGGAGAACAGAAACAATGAGAGGCGCCCACCAGGGGCCAACATCCAGGACCAAATTGTGGAAAGGCCCGCGAGAAGGGCAACTAGGGAATACTTCCAGCCGGAGGTAAGTCAAACTTATGGGGGTGTGGCCCGTCTCCCGATCAATGCAAATAATTTTGAACTAAAACCAGCATTCATCAAGATGGTGTCGCAAAACCAGTTTGGGGGCAGAGCCGTTGAGGATCCAAACGCGCATCTGGCACACTTTTTAGAAATTTGCGATAATTTTAAAATGAATGGTGTTTCTGTGGATACCATTCGATGCCGCCTTTTCACATTCTCTCTACGCGATAAAGCTAAGGGATAGTTATGCTCTTTAACACCACCAACGGCAAATTGGGGAGAAATAAGTCAGTGGTTTCTAGCCAAATACTTCCCCCCAGTGAGACGCTGCAATTGAAATCTGAGATCGCCCAGTTTAGGCAATTAGATGTTGAGCCACTATATGAAGCATGGGATAGATTCAGGGAATTGCTAAGGAAGTGCCCTCAACACGGATATACTAACTACCAACAGGTACAATACTTCTATAATGGTTTGAGTGGCAACACAAGAACAATTATAGATGCTGCATCTGGGGGGTGCACTTTAGGGAAATATCCTGAGGAGGCACTAGACTTGTTAGAGGAGATGGCGAATAACAGTTACCAATGGCCATCCGAGAGGTCTACTGTCCGACGAGTGGCAGAAGTTCAGGATGAGAAGGTCGCCATGATCACAGAACATGTATCCGTGCTAAATATGAAACTGGTCGCAATCCAGCAAGTGACTCCAAGAGATCCTGTTATTGTTGAAGAAAAAGCAAATTTTGTAGGCCAACAAAGGAACTTCAATAACAATTATAGAAATAATCAGATACCCAACTACTACCATCCATGGTTGCGAAACCATGAAAATTTCTCTTATGCTAACAATAATAATGTTTTGCAGCCACCTCCGGGATATAACGTGGGTAATCAAGGCAGTGCGGAGTCCAGTGAAAAGAAAACATCTGTTGAAGAGATGTTATCTTCATTTAGAGGAGAAACAAGGGCGAGACTGAACAAAGATGAAGCAAAGATATACAGGATAGAAGAACATGTCACTCAGCTGAACACGAATGTAAACGTAAGACTGAAATCTTTGGAAACACAAGTAGCCCAGATCGCAACAGCTGTGGGAGGCCAGCATCAAAAAGTCAAATTCCCAAGCGATACGGAGCTGAATCCACGAGAACAATGCAATGCCATTCGTCTAATGGATGACATTGGGGGTTCACAGATTTCAAGGACACGGTTTAGCAAAAGTGATTAGAAATTTGAAGTCTGGCTGAAGACATAAAACTTAGCGGTTTATGGAAGACAACCCAATTTATTTCCTATTTCCGTACATTTTTCATCGCCTTCAATTTTAATTTCTACTTTTCGTTTATTTACTATTAACTTAATATTTAGTTTTGGTTAGTTTTCTTTAGTTGTTGTGTAGTAGGCATCATGACAAACTCCCGGTTATCAAAAAAAAAGTACATAACCAATCCCACACATGCGTGTGAAATCACACGACCTGGCCGTGCGAAAGGGCGAACTACCAGCACCACGTGGCCCGGCTGTGTGGCCATCACACGGCCGTATGACAAAAGGCCAAAGAATAGGCGCAGACTGCAGCACGCCCAGGGCCACACGACCAGCCCGTGTGACCTCACACGGCTGTGTGGCCCATAAACCAAAATCAGGCAGATAACATAAAACCCCTATTTTAACCCCAAATTCTCACTTTTTCTCCCACTTTCTCCTACACAAACCCCAACCCACGAAAATTCTCTCCCTAAATTCTCAAACTACTCTCCAAATCTCTCCAAATTGACCACAAAATTCAAACCAAAAACACAAATCCTTCATCTTCAATTTCCAACTTCTCCAAGTTCTACACCAAGTTTGGGGGTACTCCAAAAACTCCAAATTTCTGATTTTTCTCCTCAAAAATCTTGAAATTCATGGCTTCTAGGGATGAAAGAGGGACAAGGAGAAATTCAAAAAGAAGGAGGACGCCAACTCCGTAGCCCTAACCCGAGCCTCAACCAATTTTTGACCACGAGCAGCCCGAAGCTACAAATGTCATCTTGCTAAATGAAACACACCGGGCTAGATGGACGATACTCTACTTTCGTCCATGGATTAATACAAGGTATCCGGATGAACCTACTCTTACGAATTTAGGTTTATCGGAAGATTTTTGAGCTTTGTGTGGTAGAATTGACTGGCATGACTGTTTAAATGGGCATTAGGCTACTTATACTGTGATCACACTTGAATTTTTGAGTAGCTTTGAATTGGTGGTTCAAAAAAGAAACTTAATGGGAGTTAGCTTTCGCTTGGGGAATGAGACAAGGGAACTAAGTATTGATGATTTAAATGAAATTTACAAAACTCCAGCTTATGGGGTGGAGGAGCACGAGGAGTTTAATAAGGATAGGTTTTGGAAAAAGATAACTGGGAAATGAATCTACACGCCAGGTACCTCAAAGGCATCTAATATTCGAAACAAAGTATTTCGAAATGTTCAGCGAGTCTTAGCTGAAACAATTTTTGCGAGGGATGAGAGTAGAGGGGCGTTGAGGCTACACAAATTATTTATCATATGGTGTATGGCATCAGGAACTGAAGTTGTGCCAAACGCCGGGAATATGATAGCCCGGCAATTTGATAGGATAAGAAAATCTGAGAGGGGTGGAATTTGCATCGGGGGATGATTACCCATATTGCTGAATATTTTAATATTAATTTGGAGTGGTATGCGGAGGCCGCGGGGCCTAAATTAATTGATATTACCGTTCTAACTTCTATGAAAATGATAAGATTCGATAGGCATGATTACTGGCTCAATTAAGAAGATAGAACGACGGTTAAGCTTCCTAACCCCAAAGCCACTTCCATTAGAAATAGGGGTAAGTGGTTGCTTAGAGAGGTAGAGGGGGCTGCTGCTCAAGAAGAGCATATGAGCCAATGAGGGAGATGCCGAAATCCTCTCGCCAAGGGGGTAACCGGCCATTTACTATGAGTGAGAGGCTCAAAAGAGTAGAAGCTGACATGGGCAAATTGATATATGACACATATCAGTTGACAACCACAGTTGATGAGTATCACCAGGAGTACTTACAGTGATTCGGTGCCATCACCAGCAACATCAGCATATGTACGAGATGATGTCTCGTATGGACCAGTGGCACATCTCATAGGACCTCCACCCTCCACCTCCACCACCACAGTGATCCATGTAAGTACTTATTACACATTCCTTTTTCTTTTGATAATTTCCTCATATGTTCGGGATAAAACATATTTTAAGTTTGGGAGGTTGTCAAGAATGCGTAATTTAGTACTTTCTTGCATTTTGCATTGCATTTAGGACTGCATGTAAAGCACTTTGCATTAGTATTTTTGGAAAAAAAATATTCGATTTTTTGTTTTATTATTTTAGCACGTTTTCCACTTTAGCACGTTTAATTGCTTTTGTGTGAGGTTTTAATTTAGTTGTTATGCCTAGCTCCCATATGATTTTACTATGAATATTTTATGGAATGAGATAACATACTTGTGGAATAATGTGATAAATTGTTAGCAGGGAAGTTATTTATTTGCTTGACATTTATTAAGAAAATTGGGTATTTGAGCATGTTGCGAAAAATAAGCCTGTGAGCTTTTGTGCCGTAAACTGCTTTATATGATGCAGACTTATTTTTTTCTTGAGTGTGTCATTCATGATTGATAGAAATCTAGAACTTGCTCTGGTATCTTCATTGAAGCCATGTGTGTGTGCCTACTTAGCCTAAAAAGCCTACCTTTGAATTCATGATTCCTTAGTTAGCCAATTTTGAGCCAAAACTTTTATTCTGAGCCACATTGATCTTTAAAATTTAAACATGTTTTTATCCCTGAAATTTCTTGCGCTTATAGAAAATGAACAAGTTTGGGGGAGATGTGGCGAAAATTTATGAAAACGAGAGGAAGTTCGCAATAGAAAGAGGGATGAGCAGTATCTGGGTAAATGAAAAAAATTACATGAAGCTCGAATAAGAAAACAAATCTCTCGAAAGGAAATAGAGAAAATCGAGCAAAGCAAAAGAAAATTCTGAAAATTATTGAAAACATGAGAGCCTAGTCTAAAGAAAAAAAAAAGAAAAGAAAAGAAGGTAAAAAGGCCTAAGAATGAAAAAAAGAGAAATAAGGGTGGAAGTGAGTTGAAAAAGAAAACTGATATTATGTTGAAATTGAGTTGGTGAATTGCAAGTCTGTGCCTTTAAATACTATTTACTCAAGTCAAGTCACTTAATCAATATTTTCCCACCCTTACCGAAAAGCCTATATTACAACCTAATAAAAGTCCTTTTTGATTCTTAAGTTGTACATACAAAAGTGGTAGAGATGTTAGACGATTTGCAAGCTTATGGTAGTTTTACTTTCACTGAATTAATTTTGAGTGCAAACAATATCCACACACTTTTGAGAATACAGTGATACACTATTTACTTGTGAGTCGCGATGTCAAGTGCCAAAAAGTATTAATTATGACGAGTTTATGAATGATGACTTTTTGATGATGAATTACATGGTTTCCTTGAGTATGGAGTCAAATGCTATTTAAATGTTCATAGTATTCTTGTGCGTTCGTTCGTTTTTACCCCTTATATTATTTTTCTTAATTTGCTCGAGGACGAGAAATGCTTTAAGTTTGGGGGATTTTGATGAGTGTGAAATATATTTAATGTATTTGCACGCATATTTACTATGTTTTTACTTGGTTTCCTTAAAAGGGCATGATACTGCGTATTCTTGTTATTTTGCAAGAAACAAAGGTTAAATGAAGAAATATCAGTTGGAATGCCTGGTTAAGATTGACGAATGCGAAGAGAAGATCAAAACGACAAAGAAAGTGGACCAAAATACTTCACACGGTCGGACCGTGTGGTGTCACATGGCCGTATGGAATTGCCGGTGTGAAACCACACAACTGTGTGAAGAAGGGCAAAACAGGGGACGAAACAGGCCCACACGGCCGGACCGTGTGATCTCACACGGCCGTGTGGGAAAGGATATAGCACCGTACCACCGGACCGTGTGAGCTCACATTGGCGTGCGAATAAGGGTTGAAGGACACACCACACAACCGTGTGGTGTCACACGGCCTGGCCGTGTGGGACTCTGTCTTGACACATTTTTTAGAGTTTTCTTCCCATTCAAACTCTACAAGTGATCTGTCCAAGCACATATAAAAGGGACCCAAGGCTTGCACGATAAGATATCACTTCATACAGAGAAAATACATCAAATAACACACAAACACAAGAATCATGGGTCTTCTGAGGGAAGAAGACTAGGTCGCGAAGAACACCACAAGGCTTTCGCATCTATGGGAGCACAAGAGTTTCGAAGGCTTAGGAGGGGAATCTATCCTGACAAAAGGGGTTTTCTTTCAATGTCTAAGAACTCTTGTCTGTGCTTAAATGATGTCATAATGTTGATTCGAATTTGTGTATGAGTTTGTAATCAATGTTTGGCATATCTTTCGGATCTTAGGGACATAATCGAAAATGTGAATTCATGTTAAATATGATTATTTGTTTTCTTAATTAATTCATGCTTTCTATTTTATGAATTCGAGTGTCACTTATAATTGCTTTTATTTTCCGAGAATAATTTGCATGTCATACTTGTTAGTCCATAATCTGGGAGGTGAGTTCTATCGAGATGAAAATCAAATTCAGACATAAACTGGGTAATGTATCGGGAGACTACTTCTGTTTGTAGGGAGTATTTCAATTCAAAGATCTTTTGGGAGTTAATAATAGTCGTGATGGATCGAGAGACCTCAATTATTATTAATCTACTGTTTATGCACCACCCGAGAGGGGGAATAAACTATTTTAGGAATTGAACCCATAGAATTGCATTGGTTTTTAAATCTTTATTTGCATTTAATATTGAAGAACTATGTTGAGATTATATGTCTTATGTTGCTCCTATAGATGTTGAAAATACTTGTGGGGTTCGCAAATTTATTTTTGTTTTTCTTTTATTTTTGATTTTTAGATTAAAAACACTTGATATTCGATCGCTTCAATAAAATTGGAATACGATGTTATTATAGCCTAAGTGTTTCGAATATCAATCCTTGAGGAATACGACATTGCTTGCCATTATTCTATAAACTACACTGTACACTTGCAGTTGTATGATCCAAGGACGAACAAATGCCTCGAGTTGGGTGTCAGTTAAATAGTTTTTCACATTGTTAATAACATCAAATGAGAATGCAATATTTACTCTAGCAGTAAACCAGTCCGCAGGGTCAAGAACATACTTGAAACCCTAGAACAACAAAGAAACAAAATAGAAAAACAAAAGAAACACAAAATCAACAACCACTTCAACTAAAATACATAAAAGAACAAATAAAACATAATAGAAACAACTAAGAAACAACATCGAAACAAACAAAAAACTACAAATCACAAAATAAGAATAACAAAAAATATAGAAAACTCATACCTCAGCAACATCCATTTCTTCAAAACAAACATTCTTCTTTCTGCAATTTTAATACCAACCTTCGACTTTATATTTTTGGAAGGCTATTCAACATCTAAAACCGCTTCGTCCTCAACAATCTTTTCCACTTTCCTCTTCTTCGAAGCCATTATACCAGCAACACCCTTCTTAAATTTCCTCTTTTTCGAAGAATCTGGTGCTTCCAACTTCGAAGAACTTTCTTAGTAGCCTTTTATGAGGAGAGTTTTTAGGAGCCATTAAAACAACAAACACAAACCAACGGTTTCAAGAAGTTACACAAAACAGAAGTTAGCGATGGAAACGTGAGAAAGCTGAAATGATTGAAACAGAAAAAAAAGGTGAGGAACGTGAAGACGTGGCCACGATCAAATAGGGAATAGCAAAAAAATCGGGAGCTGATTCGAGATTAACTGAATAAGGTGAAAAAAATTACCCTAGGTTAGAACGTAAAAGATGAAGAAGCTGGGTAGAAAGGTGAAGAGATTAAGACCGGATGGGTATTTTTGTCATCTGATGGTATTTTTGTCTTTTTTTTTAAAAAAAATAAAGGGTATTTTTTGTAATTTCCTCTATAATTTTCATGTTTAATATGAAGAGCCGGTTAAAATTTCAGGATATAATTGGGCCTCATGATTTGTTGAATTAAGAATGTGTCCAAATTATGACCAAATAAGCAGCACACCAACTGAAATTCAAACAAATGCATATAAATTTTAAATTATGTCCACCATAAAAATATGAAATTTCATAAAAAAAACCTTACCCAATGAATATATGATTCGGCACACCGCACACCTAACTAGGCTAAATTCTACCAAAATGGCCAATTTATCTTGTTCCACACATCTCTGCGCCATCCATTAGCACTAATCTCCACCACCCAAAACCATCTCCATAGGATGACAATGGAGCGAATTAAAACCTGGCTCCGTAATAAATTCGTTCTATTTAGGACAGATTAAACCCTGCTAAGCGGATCTAGGCGGGTAGCGAGTTTGTCTTTTAGAAACTCGGCCAGAGTTTGGGCGAGTAATGGGTCCTATAGAACCCACCCCGAACCAGCCCCGCTATATATATATATATATATATATATATATATATATACTTTTAGTTTTTTACTAGGACATCTAATCCTATATATAAAATTTATATATCTAGTTTTGATATTCTCATTATGCTCAAATTAGTACCCTTCTCCTATTCCCTTCCTGGTAGCCTTCATTTCTCTTGCTCATTAATCTGTTGTTTTGCATATTAAGTTGTACGACCCACGGTGTGACATTTAATTCTAGAGGGGGGAGAGTTGAATAGACTTAACCAATTTTTCGATTTAAAATTAAACCAGAGTTTTTTAAGAAAACAACTAAGTCTCTTGAGAGACAATTGGGTCAAACTTCAGCAAGAGAGTTAACCGCTCAACAAACTCGAGCGAGCTATTGATCGAGTAACTCAGCTGAGTGAAGTTAACTTTTTATAAAATCAGTTTTCTTGGTTTTTAACAGCGAAAATCTTAACACCCTTTTTTAGATTGGTTATCAATACTTGTTTTAATATTAGTTATTATCAGTTGGATAAGCAAATAAGCACAAGTAAATAAATATGCAGAAAATAAATGTGCTGAAAGTAAATGACACATATAATTTATAGTGGTTCGAGGATAGTGTAATTCAGTTACTCCACTCTTCTCCTACTCCAAGAGGAATATACTAATGCAACTTGACTTTGTTACAAGAGGAATATACTAATGCAACTTAACACAAGCCTTGATCACACAACTGGCTACACTACTAGGACTCAGTTCTTTGTAAGGCAGTTGCCTAACTACTTCAGCTCTTCAAATCGTTCGAACTTGATCATGTAGCCCTCTGTCAGATTTACCAGGTTCTAACTTGAACCTCACTGCACTTTCTTCACTTCGTGGATGTGCAGACCCCTTGTTCTTTAAAATAGTTTTCCTCTTCAATTTTGAATTATGGATTCCTTCCTTTACTGGGTTGTGTTAGATAAAGTCAATTTGTATTCAGGACTGAGGATTTGGAATTCTTTTCTTATAGAGAGTATTTCAGATGCTTGCTTGAATGCTTAGATTTCTCTTGTATGCCACGTTGAATATTTTATCTCTCGTAGTTCTCTCTGAAAATTCCTTAGCCTTTTATAGTGAGAACTGTTGAAGAAGAAATCTTTGTTTAAAGACAAGTGGTCTACACATCCAAGGTTGAAGGAAGTGTAGTGAGGTTCCAGTTTGAACCAGGTGCATTGGACTTGTTGGAGAGCTACGTGATCAAATCCAAAAGTCTGAAGGAGCTGAAGTACAAGGACAACCATCTTGTGAAGAAGCTAAGTCCCAGGAGAAGCCAACTGTGTGATCAAGGCTGTCTCAGACTGCCATACTTTTGTAACAAAGTCACCATTACTTAGTTGATTACCTCTAGCGGTTGGAGAAGAGTGGAGTAATTACCCCATCCTCGAACCACTATAAAAATTGCTCTGTGTCTTTTACATTCATCACTTTAATTTCTTGCGTATCTTAATTGCTGTTTGTTATATTTGCTAAGTCAACTCATATTAATTAAGCTTAAAAACAAGTGTTGAAAACATATTATAATCAAAGAGTGAAAGTCTTATGCTGTAACACCAAATCTACTAAATTTCTAAAAGAGTTAACTGAATCAACGGAGTTATCTTATCAATAGCTTATTTGAGTATGTTGAGTGGCTAACTCTACTGTGAAGGTAAACTAAGCTGTCCATCAAGGACCCAACCGACTTGCGACTAACCTCTGATTTAAAAAGACTAAAATCAAAAATTTGCTAGAGTCTATTCAACCCCCCTTCTAGACTTTATATTATCACCCCTTGGACCTACAAGTGGTATCAGAGCGGTTGGTTCATTGAGTCTTCCGCACTGGTTACTGAACTATATCTCAATCTTTTTCATAAGATACAAAACTTTCTATTTTAAAATTCTCTTTCAAAAAAAGTTATTATCATGGAAGCAAATCTAACTCGCATTCCTATGTTTACTGTCGAGGAATTTGATGATTGGAAAATACACATGCAGGCACATCTTTCAGCCTTACATGATGAGATGTGGTTTGTCATTGAGGATGGACCACTGTAAATAATGAAAGTGAACACAACTGTTAGGGCTTCTGTTGCTGCACCTGTGGCTGAAGGAGAGGGTGTTACAGCTCCTGCTGCACGTGGTGTACGTGTTGCTGCTGATGTTGCCATCCCAGCTATACCTGTTCCACCAAGACTAGCCATGGTCGAGAAGCTTCGATGCAAGTGGACAAACGAGGATCGAAAGAGATACAACTTGGATAATATTTCCAAGGATATTCTGTATAAAATCCTCGGTGAAGCCTGTAGGTCCCAAGGGGTGTGAGTGTAAGGTTTAGAAGGGGGGTGAATAAACCTTACCAACTTTTCGATTTAGTCCTTTTAAAGAGTTTAGAGTTAATACTTCACAGCTGAGTCCTTGATGGACAACTAAGTTAGTTAATCAGTAGAGTTAGTCACTCAACAGACTTGACTGAGCTGTTGATAGAATAACTCAGCTGTTTTGACTAAAGACTTAACTCGACTGTGATATGTTTTCAGCGGAAGACTTAACACCCTTGAATTTGGTTAAGTTTGTTTTAATACTAGGTTTTAGCACTTGTTTGATTATCAATTGGATAGCAAATTTATCAGCAGATATAAAAGTAATATGCAGAAATTAAAGTGCTGAAATGTAAATGACACAATAAGTTTTTATAGAGGTTCGAGGATGGGGTAATTCTTCTACTCCTCTCTTCTCCAACTCCATGAGGAATCCACTAAGTATTGATCAGTATACAAAGTGGTTAACAATCCATATACAAGTCTTGATAACACAGCTGACTTGATCCTTTGGGACTCACTCTGGAGATGCCTTGGTCACACAGTTGTCTTCTCGTACGACTCAGCTTCTTCATAGGGCATCTGCCTTGCTACTACAACCCACTTGCTCAAGCTTCTTGGATTTGATCACGAAGCCCTCCAAAAACTCGAGACTATTTCGACCCTAAACCTTCCTACAATCCTCCGTGGAATGTAGACCCCTTGATTCTTCAAATGTTTCCTCTTCAACTAATAGAAGTTGTCTTTCCTTCACAGGTGAGTGTTGGATTGATTTCCTTCGTAATGTAGGCTTGAGGATTGATCTTGGATGACTTGAGAATATTTCTGGTTATAGTTCGAATGTTAGCTTGAATGTTCGTGGTTCAGGTAACCTTCTCTCAGAGTGATTTCTCAGCCTTTTATAGTGATCTTTCAAAAATTTGCCCGTTGAAGAGATAGACTTATTTTTAAAAGACACTTGTGGTCGTTGGCTTGTCTTGTTGGAGTCCTTGGAATTGCCACTTCCTCGTATGAATGATTCTTGACTTTTCGAGTTCGACACACAGTGCGTGCTTCCCATTGGTTTATTCCTTTTGCACGCTTCTCGGGATCGAGCACTTCAAGAAAGCGATGGAGGTATTACTTGTTTAAGTAATTCTCTCGACTTACGGCAACGGATCTCTTTCAGTTATCTCGTCTTGACTGCATTTTCTTAACTTCCCCAGTTGACTTCGAGTCAACTTCCAATCATTGGATAACTCTTCTGTCACTTCAACTTGAGACTTGGCTGTCTTGAGTTGACTTGACCGATACTTCACTCGCTTGCACCTTCAAATGAGTTCTGTCTTCTCTTCTTTGCCACACTCACCGCCTTGCAATGAGTCTTCTTTTTAGTCTCCGGTTGTCTTCTTGCATGTTCAGCATAGCCGACTTGACTCACCACCCACCAGCCCTATCTATTACAATGCAATTTACAACAGAAAATTGGGGTGCCAACTTTCTATTCTAAGTTTTACATGGCATTCATCAAAATCTAAAAATTAATTTCCCAACAATTTCCCCCTTTTTGATGATGCCAAAACTTAAAACATACATACAATAAAGTAACAACAAAGATACGTACAGACAATGCATAATCACAGAATGTATGCGTAGAATCAATCTTTTATTGACCATAACATTCTTGTTCTTTGCACAGCTGTTTATATATTGTATTAGAGCATAAACAGAATTTAAAGTAACTATGCTGTTCTATATCTACACAAGTATAGAAATTGAACGATTTTATTCGATGTACAGAAGACTTACATAAAAATGTATTTACATAGTAAAATATATGAAGGGGTGGACAACAACACTTCATCTCCTTCGCTGCCTCCTTCTTTTATCTTCTTCAGCTCTGTCATCTTCTGACCTTTTTCTCTTTTTCTCATCTTCAGCCACCTTCTTTTTCTCATACGCCTTTCTCGGCGCCTTCATCTCTTCTCTGTCTTTCTTGTCTTTCCTCCCATAGCTGAGTTTGTCTTTTATTTTCCTCTTCAATTCTCTTCACATACTCAACATTGTTCTTAGCCACTTGCAGGTTGGCTACTTCGTCAAATCCAAAGACAATAGATCCCTCATTTCTTACCTGGATCTATGTACTCAATGTTTTTGGGCGAGATCTAGTCTCAAAACCTCTTCCTCCACCATCGCTTCTTCCTCTCGCCTCTGGGCGTGTATTGTCTTGGGGCCTTCTTTTTCCCAAATGAGTGACTAATAGAGTGACCAGAGAGCGATCGCCAGCACGATGCTCTGCTGTCGCTTCTTCACATAGTTTAGACCTTTTTCCCAAGATACAAATCCCGAGGCTTGAGCCATGGACATATTTGCGAAGTAACCTTCGAGATGCGGCGTCTTGAATTCATCAACGATCTTGGCTCGGTTCCGGCATCCGAAATGGCATAGGTGTCTCTGTCTGTTGGAATGCCTCCATGTTGTTTCATAATGTTCATATCTCTGGCATCCATCTTTCCTTCCACTTCCTTCATCCCTGCTTCAACTATCTTTCTCTTTTCAGCTATGGGTACTGCAGAGCCAGTCTTTGGAGTGGCGAGAGTCACTGGGAGTTTGCTGATGATATCAGCTGTGACAAGACCTTGTTGGGGGGTTCAAGCAATCATCAAGGTCATATCTTTCGAACCTTCCCCCTCAATAGATTTTCCTTCATTCTCTCTTCTCACTTCCTCAGCTGTCTTTCCCTTCACAGCTGCGTCCTCCTTTTCAGCTTCAGATCCCTTGAGCACCTTTTGGTATTCCTTTTCCCCCTTTTTGGCATCATCAAAGGAGAGAGGAACCCCTGGAAACAAGCTAGCAAGCATGAAGTCTAAGCGGCTGATAGCTGAGTTCTGCTTCGAATCTGCTATGGAGTATGCTGCACGGAATTCAGAGCGGGTGGCGTTGGATTCAGCTGTTACTAGCTTCATCTCAGCCATGGGGAGGTTGAACTTCCGATCCATGTTCCTCTCTACGCACAGGAGCTCTTGCTTATTATGTTCACGCAACAATTGTATCTCTGTGGTGTGAGATTCATGCATTTGTTCGATGTGCTCTTGCATTCTTGTCTTTGCATCAGCATTCTCAGCCCGCCAGACTAGCAACTTGTTGAACAATGTCCTGAAATATCGAGCTTGTTCCACACGCATTATCTGCTCCTGTTGCCACCATTCCCGGATCCTGACAATTATGCCTCGCAGATCAGCAACAAGGTTTGCATCTCTGTTATCCAATCTCATGTCCAGTGAGGCCTGGTGCCTCTCCATCTTTTCAATCTCTGCAAATATGGCTTTGAAAACTTCCCGAACCTCACCAGCATTTTATACATCTCACAAGGCGGCCAAGCAGTGTCAAAGTCATAGTCTCCTGGAACAATGGTGTCTATGGGAATAACAGGATCAGGTTTATGGAAGCGCTCTCGATCTCTAGCTGATTCTTCAGGGAGGTCAGGTACCTCCAGAGAGAAGGAAAATGATTCTACAAAAGGATCATCACGGGCAATTGGAATCTGCTTATTGACAACTTGTGCTCGTGAAGTCTCCGGTGGAGTCGATCCTGCTGCAACTGGGGTAGCCTGCGCAGTTGACTCTGTCTCAGCTGTAGTCTGTTGTGAAGTTGACCCAACTTGCTGAGCCTCAGCTGTCTTAACAGCTTCTTCGGTCTCATCTGGTTTTTCCACATGAGTTGACTGGTCTCATCGGACGATGATGAGATTTCCGTGGGTGGCTCATCATCAAAGTTAAATGTTTGGCGAGTAGTCTTAAGGTCAGACTTGCTTGTGGTTGGAAGAACATCCTCGGCTGAGTCTTTTGGATCGGAAATAGGGGTTGACTCGGCCATCTTCACCTTCGGATCCCGAAAAAGGTTACATCGATTATCCGGGAATCATGAAGAGCACTTATCTCCTTTTTCGGATGGGTCGATGATAGCAGGAGGGATGTTTTGTGCTTGATTTCTTTACCCGGAAGTCTCAACCTCCCGTTGGCCTTCATTACCTCCCTCTCAGCCTCAATCGAGGCACTGAGGCCTTGGGCGATCCCCTTCGACGGTGTCGGCTATCTTGGGGTCTTTCGAGGTGGCATCCACCGAGTCTCAACTCCATGGATTGCACTTTCATTGCCCAGTGTTAACTCCCGGATAGTTCCTTCCTCGTGCCTCAACCGCATCGCAAGTGTCATTGGCCTCGGGCAGATTTGGCACTTCACCGAGACGATCATAATCGTCTGCCTCGTCGCTGACAACTTGTGTGTATTCGATTGTTGTTCCTTCTCCACTTCGCCTCGAGATTCATTGTGGAGTCACCGCAAAGATCCTCCGACCTTGCTGCAGCCGGAGGGAGTTTCCCCTCGGTTGGCTCACCACCGAGTGACTTGAATGGGGTCACTCGTCTCCGGACTCCCGGTTGTTCCCATTGAGTATTCAGTAGTTGGGGCGGTGGTAAGACACCTTCATTAGAGGTTGGCTCGACCGGGTCCCCATAATCCCGCCATCACCATTTCCCTTAACATCTTCCTCCGAATGAGCCGGGAAGTGGTGGCAGCGACAACAGTGGCAATATGCTGCACCACTCCATAGGATCAATCTCCAGCTGTGAGTTGGAGGACTCTCCTGGTCCCTCCATCATCCTTCGCTCATGTAGAATTCTGGATTCTTGCATTGCTTGCTGCAGTTGCAACTCTTTTGGGGCAGCAACAGGGTCCAGATCCTCATCACTCCTAGAGAGAACGTCGAGATGAGGATGTGTATGATCAGTGGTTCCAGTAAAGGGACAAATCGGCCTTTTCACGAGCCTCGCCTTCCTCGCGCTCTCCTTCTCCTTGTCCTTGAAGATCTACAAGATATATATGCAATTTTCTTTATCCAGTGCTGGGACCATATTGGTCAATCCAAGAAAGTTCAACACTTCGTCTTCTTATTCAATGAATTCCGGTCTTTGGAACTGTTCCCTGGATCGACTCAGCTTCCATTTCCTCCATTCTCGCAGAAGATTTTGGATGTCTGGATATGGTGGGGATATGATCACTACATCATCATCCTTGTCATCTTCTCCTTGTTGTCCTTCGTGCTCAGGGATTGAGGGTAGCAAATTTTGGTGCTCCACACCCTCAGTAGCATCTATTGCAGGAGGGGATACAACCCTGTCAACAGTGAGTTTGCTTTCTCAAATTTGTCTTTTCGTCTCTCACTTGCTCATCGACAAACCGTGTCTTCAATGTGCCTCTGATCGGCCACAGACTTGGTTGTTTTATCAATGATTTCGGAGACTCTACCTCTTCAAAGCCAGCCTCCTGGTATTTGTTTCACCGGTGAGTGGTGGACTCACCGGTTTCTTAAGCTCGAACGCTTGAAGAGTCTTCTTCTTTTATTCCTTACCGAGAGGGATTTCTGGCACGGATAAAGTTTCTTCTGAGTCCTGGGCGATGGGGGCCGGTCTTTGTCGTCTTCTTCTCGAGAAGTTGCCATCTCGGCTTATCGGTTCTCCTTTTCTTGACAACCGGAGAAGGTATTTGAGGTTCCTTCTCCCATTGCTGCAGGCAGGGGCGGAGACACGGCTTGGGTAGGTGACTCCTACCGCAGGGGCAGGGGGCATCTTTCCTTTTCTTCTTCTTTGTCAGGGGCGTTCTTAATAAATGTTGCAGAGCAACCTTCTTCTTTGGAGGAGAGGAGACAATCAGTATCTTCAGGGTCACCGATTCCTCCTCACTCGACTCGACCCTCTTAGCGTAAGCTCTCTTCATCTTGTTGGAGAGGTTTGATCGAAACATCCTCTTGTTTACATGGAATGCCTTTCCATGTCGAAGAGGACTCCTTTTACTTCCATCATTCGGCCAATCACCAGGCCATATCCCGGGAACCTCCAAACTTACCATCCTCCTTGAAGGATTTATTCCCAATATTCCTCGCGAGTCCGCGTATACAAACTCATTCACCTCACCTTCTTTTTTCTCGCAATGATCGCAGCCATCACGATCAACTTAGCTTTGGGATACCGGTCAAAGATTCCAAATTTGTTGTCTATGCATTTGGAAACGATGTCCAAAGAATTTGTGGTAGCCCTCTTTCAAAGCCTTCTTATTAGTCAGATAGACCACTTTCGTAGAGCACAAAATCGGACTTGGCTACTTCCTTCTCCAAGCCGAGAGGTCAACATCGCTTCATAAATCTCCCAAGCACTCCTTCCGCCGGCAACAAGCGTGTGTTCTCGCGATCCTCGGCGATAATGGTGAACTCTTTTTCCATGAACAGAGGACTTGATGCCCTCATCGTGAACTTCGGCGTTCACGTAGAACTCGCGACCTCTTCCACGTAGGTCATTGGAAACTCCATCGTCAAAAATGGTTTTAATCCGATTTTTCCGGTTTACGTGCTATCTTCTTCACAAGGGTGTCGTCGGACCCTGTTTAAGCATGCCGTCGAAATCTACAAAGAGACCTAGTGTGGATTTGCTTTCCCGACTTGACGAAATCATGAGTAGATGCCATTTCTAGATGTTTTACCGAACGAAACTTAGAAAATGAACTTGAGGATTTGTAGGGTTTTGAGAGAAAATTTCTTTCTTTTGCCTTTCAGAGAGATGAACAGTTTTGGTAAAGTGAGAGAAAATCGGACGAAATGGTTTAAGTATGGGTCATGAAAGGAGAGCGTGCGGGTGGTTTTTGAAATTTTGATCAAAATCAACGGCTTAGATTTTGCACGCCGATTAACCTTTAACCTCTCGTATTTAATGCGGCAGCATTTATATCCAATCATAAACTTTGTGTGCAGCTTTTGACTATACGCGTCATAATTATGCTGACGTCATTCTTAAAAACATTCCCGCTTCGTAAAAAACGATTGCGTTTTTGTCACTTTTCTCATAAATGACTCAAATTATTCCTTAGTTGATTTAACTCTTCTCTCTTTGCACATAAATACTCACCGTCGACTAACTTGATGCAAATGATTCTCCGACACTGGTGATTCACTTAGTGATTTAAGAGTTCACTCTTTTTCACTTTTTTCATGTTTCATCTCTTTTCTTTGAGTCTTCTGAGTATCAACTCAGCTCAATTAACCCCAATTCATGTTTGAGTTCTTCAAATCTTGATTCACATAATGGTTTTGTGAATATATCAGCTAATTGCTTATCAGTTGAGATATATTCCAAGGTGATGTCCTTCTTTTCAACATGATCTCTTATGAAGTGATATCTCGACATTAATGTGCTTTGTTCTTGAATGCAACACAGGATTTTGAGTGATTGCAATTGCACTTGTGTTATCACACATAATTGGAATTTCCTTTTCCTCAACCTCATAGTCTCTCAGCTGTTGTCTCATCCATAAGACTTGGGCACAACAAATGCCTTACCTATGTATTCTCGTCACGTTTTGTGGAGGTAGCTATTGAATTTTGCTTCTTGCTAAATCAGAAATTAGCCTATTTCAAGCATTTGACATGTGCCGAGGTACTCTTCCTGTCACTCTACAACCAAAGATAGTCGAGTCTGAATAGCCAATTAGCTTGAATCCACCTTCCTTTGGATACCATAAGCCAACTTCTTGCTTCCTTTCAAATATCTCAAGATTCTTTTTTTGGGGCTTTGGCTTTTTTTGGGGCGATTGAAATCTCGCACATACACCTACAACAGGTGATGTCCGCCCGCTTCTTTGTGAGATATAGCAATGATCCAATAAGTGCTATGTATCTTGTTTGATCTACAGCTTGCCATCCGCATCCATATCATATTTTTGACGATGTATTCATTGGTATTTTCACGAAGACTTCTCTTCCATACCAAATTTCTTCATTAAATATCCGGTGTATTTTGTCCGACTTATGAAGGTTCCATCCTTCAGTTGTTTCACTTGGAGTCCAAGGAAGAATGTCAGCTCTCCCATCATGCTCATTTCGAATTTGCTTTGCATGAGATTTGAGAATTTATCATACAACTCTTTGTTTGTGGATCCAAAGATGATGTCATCCACATATATTTGAACAAGTAGTATACTCTTCCCATCTTGAATTCTGAAGAGTGTTCTATCCACTTTGCCTTTTGTGAATCCGTTCTCAGTCAGGAATTGTGATAATGTATCATACCATGCTCTGGGTGCCTGTTTCAATCTATATAAGTTTTTTTGAGTTTGTATACCTTATCTCCAAGAGTCTTCTGCTCAAATCCTGGAGGTTGTTCAACGTATACTTCTCTTCTAATAAACCATTAAGGAATGGAGTCTTTACATCCATTTGATATACAATAAAGTTATTGTGAGTTGCATAGGCAAGAAACATTCTTATTGCTTCCAATCTTGCCACAGGAGCAAAAGTTTCATCAAAATCTATTCCTTCTTCTTGGCAATGCCCTTTGGCTACCAATCTTGCTTTGTTTCTCACCACAGAACCTTCCTCATTCATCTTATTTCTGAACACCCATTTAGTGCCAATAATATTTTGATGGGTAGGTCTTTGAACCAATTCCCACACTTTATTCCTCTCAAACTGATTTAGCTCTTCTTGCATGGCTTGAATCCAATGTGTGTCATCCAATGCTTGTGACACATCTTTTGGCTCTGCTTGTGAGATGAAGCAAGTAACCATTGCTTCCTGTTGAGTTCTGGATCTAGTTTTCACACCTTCTCTTACATTTCCAATGATTAGTTCTGGTGGATGGTCTCTCATCCATCTTACATCAGGTTGAAGTAAGTTAGCTGGATTCAGTCGTCTTGCAGCTGTGTCATTTTGATCAGCTCCCTCATCATCATTTAGATGCAGATTTTCCAGCTGTCTTTGAGACTCAACTATCTCATCTTCATCTGGATTTATAATTCCAGCTTCAGCTTCAACATAGAGACTCTTCTACATGGTTGGTTGATTCAGCTTATCAGCTGACTCTTCAATGCCTTCTCCATTTACGTTGGGTTCATCGAACACCACATGGATGGATTCTTCTGTAACCATTGTCCTCTTGTTGAGTACTCTGTAGGCTTTGCTTTCAGCTGAGTATCCTAAGAAGATACCTTCATCAGCTTTAGCATCAAAGTCCTTTAAATTATCTTTGCCATTGTTATGGATGAAGCATTTGCATCCAAATATTCTCAAATATGCAACATTTGGCTTTCTCCCCATCCCAAATCTCATAGGAGTCTTTGTCACTGTTTGTTTATCATGCATCTATTTTGAGTATAGCATGTTGTGTTTATTGCTTCAGCCCAAAATCTTTTAGGCATCCCTGCTTCAGCTAACATGGTCCTTGCTGCTTCTTTGAGAGTTCTATTGTCATAACCCAAAACCTTACGTTTCATTAATCATTCATTAACATAATTACATGCATTTTGATATCTCATAACGACATTAAATTGTATGCAAAATTGTGAAATTTCATGTTCTAGGGTATAGGTTACACGGGGTGACCCTAGAGGTAAAGGATGAGACCAATGGGTTTATATAGAGAATGTAAAATGTGGATAAATTAAGTAGAATGACGAATAAAAAAACAAATTGAGGTGTGTTGGATATTAAATTTAATAAATATAATGTGAAACTTTTATTAAAAGAAAAATATATATAATAATACTAAATAATAGAAAAAGGATAACATCTTAATAAGAAATGCAGTGAGGCTTAAGGGATAAATAACTAGTCATAATTATATATATACATGCAAATATAGTAATATATGTGTATGATATATATGTATGATATATGCGTGAGTTTTTTAAAAAAAAAAGTATACTAGAAGTTGGTGGACCATGACTTTTTAATGGTTATCCAAATAACTAGACAATAAACCACCTGTACATTTAAGAGATGACAAAGAACATGATATAAAACCATATTTTAATTCCCTCGTCTGAACCGCCTTAAGAGAAAGAAAGGATAAACTTATATATTACTTGGATAATTGTAAAAATTAGACTAATAACACACACATAAAAAAAAAAGGAAAAATCAGAGAATGAGTACTGAGGAAGGCAACGGGTTTAGCGTACGAAGAATCAAACTATAAGTGCCTTCAAAATCTACCTTTATCCTTTATTTAAATTATATCATATATAATGAAACATCCATAATCTATATGGTGATTCGAAATTGGTTGTGTAGTGAATGGATAAGAAAGCTACAGGAATCTATTATATACACATGCATATATTAAATAGCATTATAATTAGAAAAGAAAAGCAGGGTTAGAATTTTAGTAAAAAAAAGCTATCATGTCATATATAAATATATACTCTACTGCAAATCTTGAGAAAAAAAATAATAAAATAAAAATAGATGGAGTATTATATTTTCAGGCCTATATATATCTTTAATGTTACAACAAGACAATGGAATTGAATTGACGTACATATTTATTTGAGTTAAGAATTATAATAATTATAATTGTCTTGCTTGTACAAGTCATAAATAGTATGCATATGGCTTCATGAAGATGTATTATTTCAAATTTGGTTATACTTTTTGACATGATAATAGGTCAAAATCTTCATAGAGAAGCACACAAAGCCGATTAGGCGAAAACATCAGAAGAAGTACATCACTTGTGAGTATAATGTTTTAGCTTGTTATTTGACTTGTGTGATTATATGATTAATGTGTTGGAATGAATTATTTACTTATTTGGCTACAATGATTAGTAGCTTATCGTGCCCTAATGTGAATTGCATGATTCTCTATGATGATATTGTGATGAAATTGAGGTATATGATCTCTATGTGATGAGATGGATATAAAATTGAGATATATGGTTTCTATGTGATGACATTGAAATGGAATTGAGATATGTGATCTCCAATGATGTTATTGATATGGAAATGGGATATACGATCTCTACTGATGTTACTGATACGGAAAGGAAATATGTGATTACAGAAATGCATTCATCGTGAGATTAATGGATTCGTTATGGCCACTAATGACCTTGAATCACGTAACTACGATCATCCGAATTTCAATTACAGAGTACCGTACGGCCACCCCGAGTTCACTGAACTCTACGTGAAATAAAGAATTACAGAGTACCATGGCCATTTTCGTGATCACGATTTATTCTTGGTATTAGTTGGCCCATAACAGTAAAAGAAAATGATCAAGCACATGCATTTATATGGTTATGAATGATATGATCAAAAGGTGTGAAATGATTGTCATAATGTGCTTGTGTGATGTTAAATAACCTGTTATTGGATTATGCTTGCTGAGCTTGCAACTCACCAAATGCAATGTTGCGGATTTTTAGTTGATGTAGATAAAAATTGATCCGTGAGGTGTGACATAAGTTGAAAGCATGGATCAAAGGTTGGCCGGCTGGATTCCCATCCTTCTCCCTCAGCTCATCATTTGCATATCATATAGGGAGTTTTATTTTGATCTGTATATAAACGGGCACGGTCGTTAATGTTGTGTAATATGGATGAATGCACATATGTGAATGAGTGCTGCTAAATTGTTTTGAGTAAATGCTTCCGCTTGAATCAAAAAGGTTATTGCTGATGGTTAACATATTAATATTATGTGCAATGCAGTTGTACTGCATATGAACTATAGTTTATGATATATAAATATGTGCTACAAAGGTAAGGGTGTTACAATTTAGTTTGGTATCAGAGCCCGGGTAGGGGTTCTGTAGATCATGGCATGGCATGAGCATTATCATTAAATGTTATACAAAGGTTACAATTTCTGTCATATTATAGGCAAAGGGTTGTGAGTCAAGAAGCACATGTACATAATGATGAGCAAAGTATTCACGGAGGAGAAGGAACAGCCGAGCCAGAGTCACACTCATCTCATTCACCTACGCATCATGTGCATGGAATACCTGTCCATTTTGGGTATCCACCTTATCCATTGGTAAATCCCCCTGAACCACGTGAAAGAAAGTATGATAAACTTAGAAAAATGGGAGCCGTTGATTTTGTGGGTACTACGGACCCAGCAGAGGCTGAAACATGGCTGAAACGAACAGAAAGGGTTATAAACTTGATGAAATGTACTCCTGAAGAAAAGTTTGATTATGCAGTATCACTCCTTCAGGGAAATGCGTATGATTGGTGGGAGACTATACCTCATAGTACTGTTCAACCACCTGTATTGACATGGGATGATTTTCTAAGAGAATTTTATGATACATACTTGCCAGAAGTTTACAGAGATCAGAAAGAAAAGGAGTTTCTAGAACTTAAACAGGGAAATCGATCAGTTGCCGAGTATGAAGTGTTGTTTAATCAGCTTTCTCATTATGCCCTACATATGGTAGCCACGGAAAAGAAGAAATGTACTAGATTTGAATCTGGACTCCGATTTGCTATTCGAAATCGTATTACACCAACAGATATGGAGTCTTATAGTAAGCTTAGAGCTGCAGTAATACGTGCTGAGAAATTGGAAGCTGAATCAAAACAAAACTTTCAGTATAATAAGAAGAGGCAGGGTGACTAAATGGGAGGATTTAGAACTAGAAAGGAATTTACGGCGCCTACACAGAGGAGTTTCCCGAGTAGTTTAAAAAGTGGTAGTTTTAGGGGCACAACATCAGCCAGTAAGAGTGTTGGTTCTACACCACCAGTTCCCACATGTGCACATTGTGGTAAGAGTCAATATGGAGAATGTAGATTAGTTACAGGAAAATGTTTTCGATGTGGTGAACCTGGACATATAGCAAGGAATTGCACAAAACCACGCGAAGAACCCACAATTGAGCAAACTAGATTTAGTGGTTTCAATCCTAATAGAGGTAGGAGTCGAGGAAGATTCAGTGTAGGAAGAGGCGCTGGTCCAGAAGAAAGTCAAGCGAGTAGACAACAATGTCCAGCTCGAGTTTTTGCTATGACACAGGAAGAAGCTAAAGCTGCACCAACCGTAGTTACTGGTAATCTCTCAATCTCTGATACAAATGCTTATGTTTTATTTGATCTAGGAGCAACACATTCATTTGTTTCACAATCATTTGCATCACATTTGGGTAATAAACTAGAAACATTAGGCTATGATTTACTGGTTCGAACCCCAGTAGGAAGTGTGGTGATCGTACATAATGTATATCGTGATTGCAAAATTGTGATCGGTGAATCAAAATTGAGTGCTAGTTTACTTGTTATGCCTTTAAGAGATTTCGATGTGATTCTGGGTATGGATTGGTTAACCGAACACCATGCTAAACTGGATTGTTTTACTAAAGAAATCGCAATGGAGCTTCCTGATCAGACGCAGATTGTATTTAAAGGGGAAAGAGAAATTTTACCTACATGTATAATATCTGCATCTACAGCTTTCAAAATGATTAAGAAAGGTTGTGAATGTTACCTAGCCCACGTAATAGACATACATTTATGTGGTTTGAAACTTGAAGACACTCCAGTGGTTAGAGAGTATCCCGATGTGTTTCCAGATAATTTACCCGGATTATCCAGATAATTTACCCGGATTACCTCCAGATAGAGATATAGAGTTCACCATTGAACTACAACCTGGTACAGCGCCAATCTCTATTCCTCCTTATCGAATGGCACATGTTGAGTTACAAGAATTAAAGACCCAGCTACAAGAACTATTGGATAAAGGATATATTAGACCGAGTGTTTCGCCATGGGGCGCACCAGTGTTGTTTGTAAAAAAGAAAGATGGTACGCTGAGATTATGCATAGATTATCGACAACTGAATCGAGTGACGGTGAAGAATAAATATCCATTTCCTAGAATAGATGATTTATTTGATCAGTTGCAAGGTGCAAGAGTTTTCTCCAAGATTGATTTGAGATCAGGATATCACCGATTAAAGATTGCGGTGATATTTTCAAAAACAAATTTTCGAACAAGGTATGGCCATTACGAGTTTTTGGTAATGCCTTTTGGACTAACTAATGCACCCGTTGTATTTATGGCATTGATGAATAATGTGTTTAGACCCTACCTGGATAAATTTGTCATTGTCTTTATTGATAATATCTTGGTATATTCTAAATCTGCTGAGGAACAAGAACAACATTTGAGAATTGTGTTGCAAACCTTGCGAGAGAAACAACTATATGCAAAATGCAGTAAATGTGAATTTTGGTTAGATCAAGTAATCTTTTTGGGACACGTTGTTCCTGGTGACGGGATTAAAGTTGATCCACAGAAAATCGAAGCAGTGATCAAGTGGGAAAACCTAAAAAGTGTTACAGAAGTTCGTAGTTTTCTAGGTCTAGCAGGATACTATCGACGATTTGTTGAGAATTTTTTGCTTATTGCAACTCCACTGACAAAGTTACTACGAAAAGATGTTTCTTTCAAATGGACAGATAGTTGCCAAAAGAGTTTTGAAGAGTTGAAGAAAAGGCTTTCCACTGCCCCAGTCTTGACTATTCCTTCAGGTACCGATGGATTTGTGGTTTATAGTGACACTTCTTACCAAGGTTTAGGATGTGTTTTAATGCAACACGGTAAGGTTATTGCTTATGCGTCTAGACAACTTAAACCATATCAAATATCTTACCCTACGCATGACCTTGAACTAGCGCGGTTGTATTTGCGTTAAAAATATGGAGACATTACTTAAATGGTGCCACATTCCAAATTTTCACTGATCATAAAAGCTTGAAATATTTATTGAGTCAGAAAGAATTGAACATGC
This sequence comes from Rehmannia glutinosa, assembly GCA_016081115.2. Taxonomy (NCBI): domain Eukaryota; kingdom Viridiplantae; phylum Streptophyta; class Magnoliopsida; order Lamiales; family Orobanchaceae; genus Rehmannia; species Rehmannia glutinosa. The sequence continues at coordinate 40,159,960 of CM071927.1, forward strand.
GTCAAAGAAGATGGCTTGAATTGCTTAAGGATTATGATTGCACTATTGAATACCATCTAGGGAAAGCTAATGTTGTTGCTGATGCTTTGAGCCGAAAATCTTATGGTATTGTTTCTTATCTCTCAGTGCATCCTTTGCCGTATCTGCTAGATATGAGGAAGATGAATGTTGAATTGAATGTAAATGACATGGGTGTTTTATGTGCTTCAGTTGGTTTTCGTCCTGTGATGATTGAAAGAATTAGACAAACACAATTTCGTGATAATAAATCACGAAGATTGCGAGAAAAAGTGAAACAAGAAAATAGTACATCATTTGTTCTGAATAGTGATGGTAATTTGACGATCAATAATCAACTTTGTGTCCCTGATGTTGATGGTTTAAGGCATGAGATAATGGAAGAGGCTCATACTGCACCATATGCCATGCACCCAGTTAGTACAAAAATGTATCAGACCTTAAAAAGCCATTATTGGTGGCCTAGAATGAAGAAAGATGTAGCCGAGTATGTTTTGAAATGCTTAACTTGCCAATGATTAAAGCAGAGAGCATCGGCACCGATGAGGTAAATTGCATCCATTACCTATTCCTGTTTGGAAGTGGGGGCGTATTACTATGGATTTCCTTTATGGTCTGCCTGTGACACAGAGGAGAAATGATGCAGTTTGGGTTATTGTTGATCGACTAACAAAGTCAGCTCACTTTTTACCATTTAGATGGGGTTCTACTCTAGAAAATATGGCGAAACGATATGTAAATGAGATTGTTAGACTATATGGTGTACCCCTGTCTATTGTTTCAGATCGCGATCCTCGTTTTACATCGAGATTTTGGGGTAGCTTACAACAAGCATTAGGTACTAAATTACATTTTAGTACATCATTTCATCCACATACAGATGGGCAGTCAGAGAGGACTATTCAAACTCTAGAGGATATGCTTCGTGCTTGTGTTCTTGAATTCAAAGGTTCTTGGGATGAATATATTGCGTTGATGGAATTTGCATATAATAATCAACATCATAGAAGCATTGGTATGGCGCCTTATGAAGCATTATATGGTAGGAAATGCAGGAGTCCAGTGTGTTGGGACGAAGAGGGAATACGATTACTATAAGGTCCGGATCTGATACAAGACACAGTTGAAAAAGTAAAAATAGTGAAAAATCGATTAAAAGCAACTCAAGATAGGCAAAAGAGTTATATTGATCAACATAGACGGGAAATGGAATATGCAGTTGGTGAGAAAGTATTTCACCGTGTTTCCCCTTGGAAGGGTATTCTCAGATTTGGAAAGAAAGGTAAACTAAGTCCTCGTTATATTGGCCCATATGAAATACTTGAAAAGGTTGGACCATTAGCTTATAGGATTGCCTTACCACCTGAATTATCACAGATTCATAATGTGTTTCATGTTAGTATGCTTCGTCGATACAGATCAGACCCATCACATGTTCTTCGAGATGAACCAATTGAAATTGTTGATAATTTGAGTTATATTGAGGAACCAGTTGAAATAGTGGGATATAAAGAAAAACAACTTAGAAACAGAGTGATTCCATTGGTAAAAGTGTTGTGGAGAAATCATTCTAGAGATGAAGCTACGTGGGAAACAGAACAACACATGAGAGAGCAATATCTGTGGTTATTTACTGATACAGGTACAAATTTCGAGGACAAAATTTTTAAGGGGGGGAGAATTGTCATAACCCAAAACCTTACGTTTCATTAATCATTCATTAGCATAATTACATGCATTTTGATATCTCATAACGACATTAAATTGTATGCAAAATTGTGAAATTTCATGTTCTAGGGTATAGGTTACACGGGGTAACCCTAGAGGTAAAGGATGAGACTAATGGGTTTATATAGAGAATGTAAAATGTGGATAAATTAAGTAGAATGACGAATAAAAAAACAAATTGAGGTGTGTTGGATATTAAATTTAATAAATATAATGTGAAACTTTTATTAAAAGAAAAATATATATAATAATACTAAATAATAGAAAAAGGATAACATCTTAATAAGAAATGCAGTGAGGCTTAAGGGATAAATAACTAGTCATAATTATATATATACATGCAAATATAGTAATATATGTGTATGATATATATGTATGATATATGCGTGAGTTTTTTTAAAAAAAAGTATACTAGAAGTTGGTGGACCATGACTTTTTAATGGTTATCCAAATAACTAGACAATAAACCACCTGTACATTTAAGAGATGACAAAGAACATGATATAAAACCATATTTTAATTCCCTCGTCTGAACCGCCTTAAGAGAAAGAAAGGATAAACTTATATATTACTTGGATAATTCTAAAAATTAGACTAATAACACAGACATAAAAAAAAAAAAGGAAAAATCAGAGAATGAGTACTGAGGAAGGCAACGGGTTTAGCGTACGAAGAATCAAACTATAAGTGCCTTCAAAATCTACCTTTATCCTTTATTTAAATTATATCATATATAATGAAACATCCATAATCTATATGGTGATTCGAAATTGGTTGTGTAGTGAATGGATAAGAAAGCTACAGGAATCTATTATATACACATGCATATATTAAATAGCATTATAATTAGAAAAGAAAAGCAGGGTTAGAATTTTAGTAAAAAAACTATCATGTCATATATAAATATATACTCTACTGCAGATCTTGAGAAAAAAAAATAAAATAAAAACAGATGGAGTTATTATATTTTCAGGCCTATATATATCTTTAATGTTACAACAAGACAATGGAATTGAATTGACGTACATCTTTAATTGAGTTAAGAATTATAATAATTATAATTGTCTTGCTTGTACAAGTCATAAATAGTATGCATATGGCTTCATGAAGATGTATAATTTCAAATTTGGTTATACTTTTTGACATGATAATTGGTCAAAATCTTCATAGAGAAGCACACAAAGCCGATTAGGCGAAAACATCAGAAGAAGTACATCACTTGTGAGTATAATCTTTTAGCTTGTTATTTGACTTGTGTGATTATATGATTAATGTGTTGGAATGAATTATATACTTATTTGGCTACAATGATTAGTAGCTTATCGTGCCCTAATGTGAATTGCATGATTCTCTATGATGATATTGTGATGGAATTGAGGTATATGATCTCTATGTGATGAGATGGATATAAAATTGAGATATATGGTTTCTATGTGAAACATTGAAATGGAATTGAGATATGTGATCTCCAATGATGTTATTGATATGGAAATGGGATATACGATCTCTACTGATGTTACTGATACGGAAAGGAAATATGTGATTACAGAAATGCATTCATCAGAGATTAATGGATTCTGTTATGGCCACTAATGACCTTGAATCACAGAATTACAGTCATCCAGAATTTCTGAATTACAGAGTACCGTACGGCCACCCCGAGTTCACTGAACTCTACGTGAAATAAAGAATTACAGAGTGCCATGGCCATTTTCGTGATCACGGTTTATTCTTGGTATTAGTTGGCCCATAACAGTAAAAGAAAATGATCAAGCACATGCATTTATATGGTTATGAATGATATGATCAAAAGGTGTGAAATGATTGTCATAATGTGCTTGTGTGATGTTAAATAACCTGTTATTGGATTATGCTTGCTGAGCTTGCAACTCACCAAATGCAATGTTGCCAATTTTTAGTTGATGTAGATAAAAATTGATCCGTGAGGTGTGACAGAAGTTGAAAGCATGGATCAAAGGTTGGCCGGTTGGATTCCCATCCTTCTCCCTCAGCTCATCATTTGCATATCATATAGGGAGTTTTATTTTGATCTGTATATAAAAGGGCACCGTCGTTAATGTTGTGTAATATGGATGAATGCACATATGTGAATGAGTGCTGTAAATCGTTTTGAGTAAATGCTTCCGCTTGAATCAAAAAGGTTATTGCTGATGGTTAACATATTAATATTATGTGCAATGCAGCTGTGCTGCATATGAACTATAGTTTATGATATATAAATATGTGCTACAAAGGTAAGGGTGTTACATCTATTCCTTCTTTCTGCAACTCCGTTCTGCTGTGGAGTCCTTGCTGCAGATAATTCATGACTAATACCATTTTCAATACAGTACTGAGTTATTATACCATTGACAAACTCAGTTCCTCTGTCAGATCTTATTTTGATAATGGTTTGACTCTTCTCATTTTGAATTCTCTTCATCAGCTGTGGTAGTTTCTGCAGAGTTTCTTTCTTCTTACACATGAATATTGTCCATGTATATCTTGAGTAGTCATCTACTACCACCAAGGTATATTTCTTCCCACTTATCCTGGCTGGTTCAACTGGACCAAATAGATCCATATGTAGCAGGTGCAATATTCTTGTTGAAGATGGACATGTCTTTTCTTTGAATGATGATTTGATATGTTCTCCCCTCTGACATGCATCACATATACTTTCCTTCTTGTATACTGAGTCTGGAAGTCGTTCCACAAGATTACTTCTTGCAAGTTTGTTAATAGTTTTGAAATTTAGGTGACTCAGCTTCTTGTGCCATAGCCAACTTGATTCAAATTGTGCTCTTTTTGCTAGCGTGAGACAAGTGCTTGGTCTTGCAGTTGACCAATCTACCACATACATGTTCTTTTGTTTGCATCCTTGTAACACTATTTCATTAGTTTCAAAGATCGTTGATTTGGCATACACCCATATTGAATCCAACATTGTAGCCTTTGTCACAGAGTTGACTTATGCTTAGCAAGTTGAAATCGAGGCCTTCAACATATGCAACATCTGTAATTTCTAATCCATTTTTCTTGATGGATCCAATGCCTCTTATTTCTCCTGGAGCTTCATTTCCTCCAAATATGACTTTTGCACCTCTAACATCCTTGAATTTTGATATATTTTTCTTGTTTCTGTCATGTGTCCGAACAACCATCGTCCCATGTACCAGGTTCCTTGGCACTCAGCTGCTCCGTGAACCTGCAATCAGGGAAATTAGGTTTTAGGTACCCATACTTGGCTGGGTCCTGAGGGGTTAGTATTGTAAGATGATCCAAGCCAATTGATTTGACTCTAAGGGGTTGCCATCTATCAGTGCCATAATCATAATTAATTTTGGCAAATTGCTTGGGGATTCTAGGTTCATACAGCTGTCTCTTTTGTTTGTATGCTTGTGTATGTGTTTTAGCAATTGCCTTCTTTGGGTAGTTGTGATATCTCTGTGTGTAGTTCCTAGGTGCATATGTGTGCTGATGATAGCTCTTATGCCTTTGGAATGGCCTTTGCTGAGTATATTCCATAGGTCTTTGCTGATAGTTCACATTATTCCAATCAGCTTGGCTTGGGTATTTCCTACCATTCCCATCATATGTGTTTCCTTTATAGAATTTACGGGGCTTTTGGTAGCTCTGTTTCTTCTTTACTGAGTATCTCCTTTTTGGAGTTTCTTTGAGGAACTCTTGGATTTCTTCTCACCGTCCTCTCAAAGATATTCAACTGGCTGTTTTCCTTTTCCTTTATAACCAAGGCCAGTTTGCTTGTGATTGTGCTTTGGAATAAATGAGTGTGCATCATTTGAAGTTTTGGATTTTAGAGATGCTTCATTTCTTGAAGATCCCTTTTCCAAAATCACTTTTGGAACTTGACATAGCATAGAGGAATTAAATCCTAAGCCTTTGTCTTGTCTCCACATTTTCTTTGACTCATAATAAGATCATCCAATGATTTGGATGCCTTATTGAATGAGGCTATCACATTTTGAGGTCATTGTCCCTCTTTTCTATAGCAGCTATCTCTGCTATTAACTTAGCATTTTCAGCCTTTAGATTTTTATTCTCATCAGCTATTTGACTTAGAGTACTCAACTCCTTAGTCAGTTGTGAGTTTTGGCTCTTGAGTAGGCTGTTTTCCTCATTTAGTAGTGTGTGTGAGGATTTAATATGTTCAAAATCTTTCATCATTTTGCCTAATGAATCATAAAGATCAGTGGGTGATAAAGTGTGTGTGTCACAATCACTATCACTAGTATCTGAGTGTGATGAGTTAGAGTGTACCTCATCTTCTTGGTCAGGTTGGTTTTGTTCTTTAGCCATTAGACAGATCAAGGCTTCTTCTTCAGAGTCACTTGAGTAGTCAGCTTCACTACTCTCCGAGTCTGCTTTGTGTCTTTTGACTTAACTTGATCAGATCGCTGATCTCGCAACCAACATTGCCTTTCTCTTTTCCTGTCTTCTTTCCCTGAAGACTTTTCTTTCCTCTTCATTCTTGTATTTGTTGAGTACATGATATGGGCATTCAATGGCATAGTGACCGGGTTGCCTGCAGTTCCAGCATAGATTTTCAATTTTTTGATCAGTTCTTTCCATCCTTAGATTGTCAGCTCTTTGATATTCAACTTTTTGATGCTCTGCTCTCTTGGGTGTTCTTTCTTCCCTTGACATGGAGGGAGCTGAGTGTCTTCTGGAGGATTCACCTTTGCTTCTTTTGTAATTTTTATTGAAGAACTTGTTAAACCTTTTAACCATCGGTCAATTTCCTCTTGGTCAATGACTTTTTGACCTCGGCTCTCTTGCCATCCTTAACAATTAGAGCAGCTGTTTTGGGTGCAACTGTTTCCTCTTGGTCTTTTCTTCTCAGCTCAAATTCGTAGGCTTTGAGATCTGAGAATAGCTCATGGTTGGATGTATTTGATAGGTCCATGGAATGTCTCATGGCCATGACTTTCATATCCTACTCAGTTGGGAGACTTCTTAGAATCTTCATACACATTTCCTTCTATGTATATTCCTTTCCAAGTGCAGACAGTTCATTGGTAATTTCTGTGAACCGAGCATCCAGCTGATCCAAGGTTTCTCCTGCAAGCATCTTAAAGTTTTCAAATTTTTGTACAACAACATATAGTTTATTTTCTTTGATTTGCTCTGAGCCTTCGCAAATCAAGGTTAGCTTGTCCCAGATTTCTTTTGCCGTTTTGCATGATTCGACTTTGTTGAACATGGCTTTGTCCAAAGTTTTGTAAAGAATGTCCTTGGCCACATTGTCCAAGTTATATCGTTTCGTGTCATCATTTGTCCATTTAGCTCTTGGTTTTTCAACCATCGCTGGTCTGGGAGCATCATCCTCTTTTCCTTCAGCTGCAGCAGCTCTTCTTGCAGTTGTGTTCACTTTTAAGATTTGGAGTGGCCCATCTTCTATCACTATCCACATCTCATCGTGTAATGCTGATAGATAAACCTGCATACGAATTTTCCAATCATCAAATTCTTCAATTGTGATCATACGGATGCGTGTCAAATTGGCTTCCATGATAATAACTTTGCTGAATAAAAAAGTTTTGAAAGATTAAGTACTAAAACAAGCTTTGAAAAATTTGGAGATCTAGTTCAAGAACTTGTCAAAAGGCTCAATGAACCAACTGCTCTGATACCACTTGTAGGTCCCAAGGGGTGTGAGTGTAAGATTTAGAAGGGGGGGTTGAATAAACCTTACCAATTTTTCGATTTAGTCCTTTTAAAGAGTTTAGAGTTAATACTTCACAAACAGTCCTTGATGGACACTAAGTTAGTTAATCAAATAGAGTTAGTCACTCAACGGACTCGACTAAGTCGTTGATAGAATAACTCACTATTTTGACTAAAGACTTAACTCGATTGTGATATGTTTTCAATAAGACTTAACACCCTTGAATTTGGTTAAGTTTGTTTTAATACCAGGTTTTAGCACTTGGTTGATTATCAATTGGATAGCAAATTTATCAAGAGATATAAAAGTAATATGCGAAATTAAAGTCTTTGAAATGTAAATGACACAATAAGTTTTTATAGAGGTTCGAAGATGGGGTAATTCTTCTACTCCTCTCTTCTCCAACTCCCCGGAGGAATCCACTAAGTATTGATCAAGATACAAAGTGGTTAACAGTCCGAGATATAAGTCTTGATCACACAAATGACTTGATCCTTTGGGACTCGATCGAGATGCTTTGGTCACACAAATGGCTTCTCGTATGACTCAACTTCTTCACAGTGGCGTTTGCCTTGCTACTACACCCACTTGCTCAAGCTTCTTGGATTTGATCACGAAGCCTTCCAAAAACTCGAGACTGTTCGACCTTGAACCTTTCTACAATCCTCCGTGGAATGTAGACCCTTGATTCTTCAAATGTTTCCTCTTCAACCGATAGAAGTTGTCTTTCCTTCACGGTGAGTGTTGGATTGATTTCCTTCGTAATGTAGGCTTGAGGATTGATCTTGAATGACTTGAGAATATTTCTCGTTACAATTCGAATGTTAGCTTGAATGTTCGTGGTTCGTAACCTTCTCTCGAGTGATTTCTCGGCCTTTTATAGTGATCTTTCAAAAATTTGCCCGTTGAAGAGATAGGCTTATTTTTAAAAGACACTTGTGGTCGTTGGCTTGTCTTGTTGCGATCCTTGGAATTGCCACTTCCTCGTATGAATGATTCTTTAGCTTTTGTAGTTCGACACAGTGCGGTGCTTCCCATTGGTTTATTCCTTTTGCACGCTTCGGGGTCGAGCACTTCAAGAAAGGCGATATGGAGGTATTACTTGTTTAAGTAATTCTCTCGACTTCACGTGCAACGGATCTCTTTCGATTTTTCTCGTCTTGATGCATTTTCTTAACTTCCCATTGACTTCGAGTCGCCTTCCAATCATTGGATGACTCTTCTTCATCACTTCAACTTGAGACTTGGTCTTCTTTGACTTGACCGATACTTCACTCACCGCACCTTGATCGAGTTCCTGTCTTCTCTTCTTTTTTGCCACACTCACCGCTTGGCAAATGAGTCTTCCTTTTAGTCTCCATTTTGTCTTCTTGCATGTTCGAGGCATAGTGACTTGACTCACTTTCGACCAACCCTATCTATTACAATGCAATTTACAACAGAAAAATGGGGTGCAACTTTTTATTCTAAGTTTTACATGGCATTCATCAAAATCTAAAAATTAATTTCCCAACAAAGCCATATTCAACAAAGTGAAATCTTGCAGAACGGCTAAAGAATTTTGGGAAAAACTGATTTTAATTTGTGAAGGATCTGATGAAATTAAAGAAAATAAATTAATTGTTGTTGTACATAAATTTGAAAACTTTAAAATTCTTGCTGGTGAAACTCTGGATCAGCTGAATGCCAGATTCACAGAGATTACAACTGACCTCTTAACTCTTTGTAAAGAATACACTTAGAAAGGAATGTGCATGAAGATACTGAGGTCGCTCCCAGATGAGTGGGAAATGAAGGTGATGACCTTGAGACACTCCATGGACTTGACAAGAACATCCAACCATGAGCTATTCTTAGATTTGAAGGCTTATGAATTTGAGCTCCGAAGAAAAGAGCAAGAAGAGACAACTGCACTCATGGCTGGAGAATCAAAAAGAGCTGACTCCAAGGACACCATTGACCAAGAAGAGATTGCCCTTATGGTAAAAAGATTCAACAGGTTCTTCTATAAGAACTATAAAAGAAACAAGGAGAAACTTCCAGGAGACAATCAACACTTTCCAAGACCAAGAAAGATAGACCAGCATGTTAGATAAATATTTTTATCGTAATTTTGATGATTTCATAATTGAGTTTTATACCAAAACAATGATCCCAAATGTTGTCCAAATACTTCAAAATGATTTAAATGATTTTTACTAATTTTTTGGAGTATTTCTTGAACTTTTATTTTGACAAAAATCGGACAACACCTCTGTTTTGAGGCCGATCGATCGCCCTAGAGGTCAATCCATGCCTGGAAGTCTAGGGCAACCCGTGCCTGGAAGTCGAAAACTGGAACATAAACAAAACAAAGAGGTTTAGGAGGGAAGGCCGACCGGTCGACCCGGAGGCTAACCGAGAAGTCAACCGGTGTCTGAACTTTTAGGTTTCAAAAATTTGTTTCTGTCACAAAAAAATCGAGGGGGACCAGTCCAAGGGGAGGGCGACTAGTCGGACCCTTGGTCGACCGGTCCAACCTCCCTCGGACCGGTCTGACCCCCTGTTTAAACTGTATTTTTATATTTCAATGTATTTTTCATATTAGAGGTCGACAAGTCGACCTAAGGTTTTATCAGCAGGAATTATCCGTTGCAACAGACAAATTTTCATGAAATTATGGGATTGATTTCTAACAGCTATTTTCTCCATTTGATTTGCAATATTTTACAGATTTGAATCTCCAAGGAGGAGCCTATTCTGGGATTCAAATCCAAGAGCTCGCCTATAAATATTTGAAGGCTTTAAGGATCAAAATATAACACAAGCATACAAACACCAAGCAAAAATCAGAAAACTTCTTGTTCTTCACTTTCATATACTTGTTGTATTTAGCCTAAGTCTTGCACTTACACATCTTGAGTATTCTAGGTGTTGATTCTTGATTACACTTGATTCTAGGTGTTGTATTTAGCCTAAGACTTCATTCTTGATTACACTTGCACTTCAAAGTTGTATACTTGATTTTAGTTATAATCTTGAATTGTTTTAAATCATCCAAAACAAGACATTATTGTTAGTGTTTTTGTGGTAAGAACACACTTGGTTGATTCTAGGTGTTGAAGAGTGTGGTTCTCTTCATTGTTGTAAGAATATTGTGGTAATCTTCATAGGTGGTGTTGCAAGAAGAGTGTGGTACTTTTCAAGGTAAAAGGTGGTAATAGTTTGGTATTTATAATACACTTTTTCCCTTTCGAAATCCATTCGGACATACTGAGTGGTGGAGCATTAGGCCCTAGGTGGGTTGAAGCTCTATAAATCATTGTGCGTTGTTTACATTTCTGCACTTTAATTTTGGTCATAATCTTCACATTCAAAAAATAGGGCGTAAATCCAAAAATCGGGAAAATCTATTCACCCCCTCTAGATTTTCGTAGCCACTTGGATTAACAAGTGGTATAAAAGTCAAACTCTTTGGCAAGCTCGTTTAATCTTTGCGAGTAAAGAGGAAATCCATGGCTACGAGCCAAAGCTACCTCACCACTGGCGCCTCCACCAACAAGCCACCACTATTCAACGCCAACAACTATGCTTTTTAGAAAGACCAAATGGAGTGCTTTCTACAAGGTTGCGGTTTCGATATTTGGAATACAGTTATTGAAGGGATAGCTCAACCAACCAAGAAGTTGGAGGATGGAACTACGACCCTCAAGAATTTCAAGAATTTGGAGATAAAACAATAAGTCATTCTCTAAATAGTAAGGCCTTGAATTTTGCAGTTCTCTTACCTCCACCGAGATATCGTATTAGAGGAATAAGTTCCATACATGAAGTATGAAAAAAATTGAAATTTATTATGAAACAATAAGATTTTGAAAACTTCTAAATAAAAATTGTGGAAAGGTTAGACAACGTGTTTTAAATTATCTCGGAAGAAAATAAGGTAACCAAAGTTTTAAATGCTCTTCCCACTCATGGTCCGAAAAGGTGATGGCTATTACGGAAGCACAAAACGTTGAGACTAAGTTCGACGAACTCATTGCTTCAAACTATCCACCTCACAATCGATCTACTGCTTACAATAATTCTCATTATTCTAGTGATGTGGATGATGAGGAGATGGTCGCCTTGTCCGAAATTTGCAAATAAAAATAAAAAAGTCCAACTTTTTTAAATGCAAAAACTATATAGCCGATTGCCCAAAATTAGCGGAGGAGGAGCAAAAGAAGAAAAACCTTTTCCAAAAAAGCGACTCAAATGCGGGATGAGGATGAGCTTCTTGCCACATCCAACGAAGAAGAAGAAGTCGAACATGGTCTCATGGCCATAGACGATGAAAATAACAAGGTACACTCTAACTCTTTATTTTCTTCTTTAATTGATGAACTCCAATGTGATTATGATGATTTGCAAAATAAGTTTAGAGATATGATTTGTAAATACACAACTTTGAAAAAGGAGTATAAAGAGCTTAAATTAGAAAAGGATAGATTATTTACTTCTTATGAATCACTTGATCATCATGCTCATTCAATTACTCTTCCAAAAGTTCATAGTCTCGATTCCAACAAACAATTGCTCAAAAAGAAATTGAATATTTGAAAAAGGATGTGCAACGTTTTAACTTGAGTACGGATAAGGTTACAAAAATCCTTGGTGCACAAAGAAGTAAGCAATCTAAACTAGGGCTTGGTTACAAACCTTTTCAAACCGTTTTTAAGAAAAATGACCAAGCTCCAACTTTCATATGTGCTAGTAGTCCTAATATTATTACTTGTTTTTATTGTGGTAAAAATGGACATTTTGCTAGTGATTGTAAACTTAGAAATAGAAGTAGTCATTTTTGAAGACCCAAAGGTCTCAAGGCTAACCCCCATGGACCCCAAAATTTTAGGGTACCTAAAAATGATTTACTTGTAGGTGCTACGGGCTATACTAATTTCGGAAGATTCAAAATGGCTCGTGGACAACGGGTGTTCGCGCCATATGACCGAAAAGAGAGAACTCTTTACAAACATCAAGCTCCAACAAGAAGGAATGGTCATGTTTGGGAATGGCAAAGGAAAAAATCTTGGCAATGGTGGGATTGGTAATTCTTCTTTCTCTCTTAGTAATGTTTTATTAGTAGAAGGGCTTAAGTTCAATTTGATAAGTGTAAGCTAACTTTGTGATTCTAATTATGATGTTGTCTTTAATAAAGAAAAATGCTTTATTCTCAAAAATGATAAAATTATTTGTGAAGCTAGTAGAAAAGGCAATCTTTACAAAATTTGCACAAGTGATTTGGTTAGTCAAAATGTTTCTTGTCTTGTCGCCAATAATGATTTAACGAGTTTATGACATAGACGACTTGGATATGTTGGATACAAGAATTTACAAAAGATATACAAAAACTAACATGTCTAAGGACTACCCAAATTAAAATTTGAAAACCTTGGTTTATGTGACACTTTTCAAAAGAATAAATTAGTTAAAAGTAGTTTTAAGCCCAAAAATAAAATTTCCACAACCAAGCCTCTACAACTACTTCATCTTGATTTGTATGGGGATATTGGGACCGAAAGTTCAAGTGGAAAACATCACACATTTGTTATAGATGATGACTTCTCTAGATATACTTGGGTTATTTTTCTTGCAAATAAAAGTGATGTCGCTAATGAGTTTGCCAAGTTGTGTAGACTTATAGAGAATGAAAAATAAGATACTATTAAGTCTATAAGGAGTGACCAAGGAGGTGAATTTTATGGTGATTTTGGAATATTATGTGAAACCAAAGGATATGCACATATTTTTCGGCTCCAAGAACTCCACAACAAAATGGTGTTGCCGAGAGGAAAAATCGAACTCTTCAAGAACTGTGTTGGTCCATGTTCAATGAATTTTCACTCCCAAAATATTTTTGGACCGAAGCCGTCAACACCGCTTGCTATTTCATAAACCGGGTATATCTTCGTCCCAAGTTAAATAAAACACCTTATGAGCTTTGAAAAGGAAGAACTCCAAATATTAGTTATTTCAAAATATTTGTTTGCAAGTGTTTTATTTTGAATACCAATGATCAATTAGACAAACTTGATCCTAAGGCCGATGAGGGAATTTTTATGGGGTACTCGACTAAGACTAAAACATATATGGTTTATAAAAAATGAGCATGGTGGTCGAGGAGTCTATTCACGTCAAGTTCAATGAAGCCTCCGATGTTGAAAGAATACCCAATGATGAAAGTGATGAAGAAGATGATGTTGGACCAATTGTTCCAAATGATGTTCAAAGTGATTAACCTTCCACATCATATGATCAACCCTCAACTTCCAATGCTCCACAAGAAGATAAAGGTGATAACTCAGATCTTCCCGTGGCATTGAAATTCAAAGGAGATCATCCAAAAGATCTTATAATTGGGGATCCTCTAGACAAAGTTATGACTAGAAGGACATTTTGCCGAGAAAGCTCTTATATCTCAAAAAGAGCCTAAAATGATAAGGAAGCCATTGAAGCTGAAGATTGGTTTCTTAAAATGCAATAAGAGTTGAATCAATTTGAAAGGAATGATGTTTGGGAATTGGTACGTTGTCCTCCATCACAAACTATTATTGGCACAAAATGGGTATTCCGAAATAAACTCGATGATCAAGGAAACATCGTTTGAAACAAGGCAAAGTTAGTAGCTCAAGGGTATTGTCAGGAATAAGGTATTGACTATGATGAAACTTTTTGCACCCATAGCATGCTTAGAAGCAATTCGAATTTTACTTGCCTATTCTTATTTTGAAAACTTCAAACCTTACCAAATGGATGTTAAGTTCGCCTTTTTAAATGGTTTTATTCAAGAAGAAGTCTATGCAAAACAACCTCCATGGTTCAAAAATTTTTAGAGGCCAAATGATGTTTATAAACTTAAAAAGGTTGTTTAAAACAAGCAACCCGAGCTTGGTATGATAGACTTAGCACTTTTCTTTTGCAAAATGGTTTTTCAAGAGGTAAAGTTGATACTACTCTCTTTGTTTTTGAAAAAGGGCAAGATTGCTTATTAGTACAAATATATGTTGATGATATTATTTTTGGTGCTACTAATGAGTCTCTTTGTAAGAAATTTTCTAAGCTCATGCAAGGTGAATTTGAGACGAGCATGATGGGAGAACTCCACTTCTTTCTTGGACTTCAAATAAAACAATGCAAAGAAGGCATTTATATATCCCAATCCAAGTATTCAAAAGAGCTTCAAAAGAAGTTTAGAATTAAAGAAGGAAGGACTATTGCTACTCCAATGGCAACAAACATCAAGCTTGACAAAGATGAAAAAGGCAAGTCCGTTGATGAATCAAAATATCGAGGTATGATTGGTAGTTTACTTTACTTAACTGCAAGTAGACCTGATTTTCTTCACGTCGTATGCCTATGTGCTCGAATTTAAAGCAATCCCAAAGAATCTCATATGAGTGTCGTTAAAAGAATTTTTCAAAATTTGAAAGGTATTATTTCACATGGCTTAATTTATCCAAAGAATGAAAACTTTTCTCTAAAAGGATATAGTGATTCGGACTATGCGGGAAATATTGATGATCGCAAAAGTACTTTTGGATCATGTCAATTTTTAGGCGATTGTCTAGTATCTTGGTTTTCAAGAAGCAAAATTGTGTATCCTTATCTACGGCCGAAGCCGAATACATTTCTGCGGCCTTTTGTTGTACTCAACTTCTTTGGATAAAACAAATTTTAGCGGATTACAAATGTTCTTTCTAAAATATTCCTATTTTTTGTGACAATACGTCCGCTATAAACATTGCTCAAAATCCAGTTCATCATAACGGAACAAAACATATTGAGGTTCATCACTATTTTCTAAGGAATTGTGTTTATAAACAAAAAATTGAGATATGCTTTGTTCCAGCTTAAGATCAACTCGCGGATATGTTCACAAAATACTTGGCCGTCGAGTCTTTTACTTCAATTCGAGCTCGTTTAGGCATAATACATATCTAATAAGGTCTATGACTGCATTTTGTGCATTTTTAAAACTTAGGGGTGAAAAATATCTTTTTTAACTCAAAACCAGGACAAATATTGGACTGGAATTTAGGTGCCCGTCGACCTGCCCAGGGACCGGTCGCCCCCTTGGACGACCAGTCGACCAAAGTAATTTCAGAGATTAAATTGCTTCTATCTTATTCATTCGTCTTAAGAAGTTTGTGGTAACCTTCATAGGTGGTGTTGTAAGAAGATTGTGGTACTCTTAAAGGTATCTATTAATGTACTTTTTCCCTTTCGAAATCTATTCAGACATATCGGGTGGTAGAGCATTAGGCCATAGGTGCATTGAAGCTCTATATATCATTGTGTTCTTTACCTTTCTGCACTTTTATTTTTGTCATCATCTTCACATTCGAAAAAGAGGGCGTAAATTGGAAAATCGGGAAAATCTAGTCACCCCATATAGCCACCTGGACTAACACAACAAGGAGAGCTGACCCTCAGAGAGCTGATAATCAAAGAGGTGGCAAAGCTAACTATCAGAAAGCTGAAAACCTGTGCTGGAATTGCAGACAATCAGGACACTTTGCTATTGACTGCCCCTATCCACCAGTCAACAAGTATAGGAATGAGGAGGAAAGAAAAGTCTTCAGAGAAAGGAGACAAGAAAATAAGAAATCCATGTTGGCTACTGAAACTGACACAACCAAGTGGAACGAACCAGCTGAGTCAGACAACAGTGAGGCAGACTACTCCTCGATACTGAAGAAGAGGCACTAATATGCCTCAAGGCCAAAGAACAAGATTCCAAAGAACATGAAGATGAGGTACATTCTGACGCATCTCATTCTAATTCTGATGATAGTGATAGTGAGACAAACACGTCATCACCCGCAGATCTTTATGATTCTATTGGCAAAATGATGAAAGATTCTGAGCACATAAAATCCTGACACACACTATTAAATGAGGAAAACAGCTTGTTCAAAAGCCAAAACTCACAGCTGACTAAGGAGCTGAGTACTCTAATTCACATAGTTTATAAGAACAACGAGCTGACGGTTTGAGATAGCTAAGATCAAAGCAGACTTAGTTGAAACAAAAAAGAGGGAAAATTTTGAAAAATGTGATTGCATCATTTACCAAGACATCTAAATCATTGGATGAATTGATAAGGATACAGAAATAAAGTGGTGATAAAACATGCATATGATTCAATTCATTTGTGCATGGTCAAACTCCAAGAGTGGTTTTGGAGAAATGATCCTCAAGCAATTGGGGAGTCCAAAAAGCACCATATGTTGCACCCACTCACACTCACAATCGCAAACATGTTGGCATGGGATAAAAAGGCAAAGGCAAGAAACCATCAGAGTATGCTGACAGGACAGCTGGAACTAAATTCAGAAGAGTCCATCAGCAGACTCCTAACAAAATGTATTCTGGAAATCTAAATATAATTAACAAAAGCCCAGAGGTTTCAGCATAGAAAGCCATATGATGGGAATGGCATAAATTATCCTAGCCAAGCTGATTAGAACAATCAAATGAGATATCAGCCAAGTCCAAAGGGATACAAGCCCAAGTGGCAAAGACCTCAGACTCAAAATAGGTCATTTCCTAGGCAAAGGAACCATTATCAGCACACATATGTACCCAAGTACCGTGTTCCTAGAAAGCAAATGCACAAGCACACCCACATGAATACATACAAAAGAGACAATCGTATAAGCCTAAAGTTCCCAAGCAATTTGCAAATATTCATAGGTGGTAACCTCTTAGAGTCAGATCATTTGCCTATAGGTTGGTTGGATCACCTTATAGTACTAACCCCTTAGGACCCAGTTTAGGTCCCAAGGGGTGTCGTGTAAGGTTTAGAAGGGGGGGGGTGAATGAACCTTACCAAATTTTCGATTTTAGTCCTTTTAAAATAGTTCAACAGAGTTGACTCAAATCAGTTGTGTCCTTGGGGGTAGCTAAGTTGGGTATTCAACTAAGTTACCCACTCAACAGACTTGATAGAGCTGTTGATAGTATAACTCGGCTGCTTAAGCCAAATACTTAACTTAGTTGATTTGGTTTTATAACAGCGGAAGACTTAACACCCTTTGATTGATTTTAAGCTTGTTTTAGCACTTAGTTATTTTGTCAGTTGGATAGCAAATATTAACTAACAGCAGATATAAAGTAAGAGCAAGAATTTAAATGTTGAAAGTAAACTGACACAAGTATTTTTATAGTGGTTCGAAGATGGGGCAATTCTTCTAATCCACTCTTCTCCAACTACTGGAGGAATCCACTAAGTAACTGATCAAGTTACAACGCAGTGAACAGTCTAGAGATAACCTTGATCACATAGCTGGCTTCTCCTGTGACTCAGCTTCTTCACGAGGTAGCTGCCTAGCTACTTCAGCTCACTTTTCAAGTTCTTGGATTTGATCACGAAGCCCTCCAACAAACTTGATACTTGTTTTGACCTTGAACCTTTCTACAATCCTTCAACTTGGAAAGTAGACCCCTTTTTGTTTTTCAAATAGTTTCCTCTTCAACTGGTTGAAGTTATCTCTCCTTCACAGCTTGTGTTGGATCGACTTTCTTTGAGTTTTAGGCTTGAGAAATATCTTGAAACGCTTTGAGAATATTGCAGGTTAATTGCTTGAATAATGTTTGGTCTTTTTTTATGTTTAGGTAAGCTTTTCTGAAATGCTTCCTCAGCCTTTTATAGTGCACATTTGGAATTTTCCCGTTGAAGAGATAGGCTAGTTTCAAATGTCACTTTGTGTTTGTTGGCTTGTCTTATCTTGGTCTCAGACCCTTGTGATGTTGACCTTTCCTCGTATTAAATGGCATTCCAGCTTTGCAGGTTCTGACACAAGATGCAATGTTTCCCATTGGCTCATTCCTTTTGCATAATTTTGGGCCAAACACTTTAAGACCTAACAACTTGACATATTACTATATCGAGTAATATTTTTGACTTTATTCCAACGGATCTAAGTCAGTTGTTCACTTGACTGCTCCCTTTACCCCAGGTGACTTGAGTCTGCTCCAATCATAGGATTGATTCAACTATCACTTCAACTGATAGGCTAGGCTTCTTTAAGTTGACTTGACTGACACTTCTCACAGCTATTCCTCAATTGACTTCTTGTAATATTGACTTAGCTTACTTAATTAGCTCTTCCAGTCCTATCTATTACAATACATAATTACCAGGAAAATGGGGTGCCGACTTCTTAGTCTAAGCTTTACTTGGTATCATCAAAATCTAACAAATAAATTTCTTAACAATTTTCCCCTTTTTGATGATGTCAAAACTTAAAACATATAGCATAAGTAAACAGCAAAAATACAAGCAGTGTAGCAATAAAGAATGTATGCTTTTGATTAATCATTTTATTGATCATAGCATTCTTGTCCTTTACAAAGTTGTTTACATCAAGTAACAGAGCTATACAAGAATACAACTTTTCAACATGTATCGCAGCTAAGTTTCATAGAAAATGAAAATTACATGGAAATACACAGAGCTTATTACAGAAGACTTACATTTATGTATTTACAACAAAGTAAAATACATGAAGGGGCTCGCAGCACACTTCAACGCCTTTGCTGCTTCCTTCTTCTCTCTCCATCCTCAGCTCTCTTCCTGTCATCTTCAGCTCTCTTCCTCTTCTTATCCTCTTTATCTCACTTCTTCTTCTCATATGCTCGCCTAGCAGCAGGGTCATCCCTTTGTTGCCTCTCAAGCCATTCGCGGTTTGCTCTCTCATTCTCAGCTTCTTGCGTCCTTATAGCTTTAGCTTTTTTGCGTTCAACTTCAAAGTTAGTAAGGTGATCGTATCCAACCCAGTATATGAGACCCTTCTTTTTCTGGATCTGTATACTCAACATCCTTTGCTCTTGGCCGTGGTTGAGAACCTCTCCCACTGCCACCATGTCTTCCCCTTCCTGACTCAGCTCCTCTTCCTCTGGGAGTATATTGTATTGGAGATTTTGACTTTCCAGCTGAGTGACTGCTGGAAGTTGGCTGCTTATCAGCTGATTTACACACATCCAATCCTTCTCCCAATACAAATCCCAGGCTTGTGGCAGAGTCATATTTGGAAATAACCTTTTGCTTCTAGAGTAGGAAATTCCTCTAAAGATCCGGGCTCAGATCCAACATCAGGCATGATAATACCTCTTGGGGGCTTAATCGCAGCATAGTCCTTTACGGCTAGAGGACCACCATATTATTTTCTAATCTCTTGAAGGCGAGCTAATTGCTTCTCAGCTACCTCCTCGAATGCAGCTTCGATGGCCTCCCTTGATTCTTTCATGGCCAACTCAGTTTTCTTTTCTACAGATAGATTTTGGGGTAACTTGCTGAGAATGGAAGTTGTGACTTCACCTTGCTGCGGGGTTTTAGCATACATTAGTTTCAAAGGAAGGTTTTTCAAACTTCCTTCCCCCTCAGCTATGTCACATTTCTTCGCCTCTTCTTTCAATCCCTTTAGGGTCCCATCTTCCCCCTTTTTGGCATCATCACCAAATGAAAGGGTTAGCCCAGGGAACAAACCACTCAGTAGGAAATCTAGTCGGATGATGGTAGAATTTTGCTTTGAATCTGCTGTGGAGTGCTTTTCGGAACTGCGACCAAGTAGCCTTCGACTCAGCTGACACCAATTTCATCTCGGCCATTAGAAGACTGAATTCGTTATTCATGGTGTCCACTAGGAGAGCAATCTCGCTCTAGTGGTGATGCTTGAGTAACTCCATATCCGACTTGTGTGCAGTTTCCATCCTGACCATATACTCCTCTTCATTCTCTGCTGAAACATTTAAGTGTCCACACTCCATACTAGCATCTTTGCAAACAGGGCCTTGAAGTAGTGGACCTACTTTGAACGCATATCAGTCTGCTCTGCAGCCCATTCCCTTATGCGAACGATGATCCCTCTCAAATCAGTAGTGAGGGTTGCATCCCGATTGTCCAATTTAAGATCTAGAGATGCCTGGTGGCGTTCCATCTTCTCAATCTCTTCACATATAGTCTTGAAGGCTTCATGGAACTCACTGTCGGATTCGACTCAACTTCCAGCCACACTTCATCAAAATTAAAGTCCATGAGCACAATCGAATCTGTAGGAATGATGGGCTCTTCTTGCCTGGTATACTTCTCTTGATACTTGGCAGACTCTTCCTCCATGTCAGGCAGCTCTTCATTGAATGGGAACATGTCTTCAAAAATGTCATTGCGGACAAACGGTATCCCTGATGCTCCACTTTGGGGGTTTGTCCTTGTTCTTCCTGTAATGAACAACTCTATGTGCCTCGGCTGCAATAGCGTTATCGGCAGATATCGTAGCTGTGGGAGCCTGCGAGACAACTATTGGAGTCGTTATTGTTGTAGCTATGGTAGCCTATGCAACTGACTCTATTTCAACTTGAGCAGTTGAATGTGTTTGCTCAGTTGACTGAGCCTTAGCTATCTTAACAGCTTCGTCGGTCTCAGTGTGGTTTTCTCATTTGAGTTACCTGGTCCTCAGCTATCTCATCAGCGTCATCGGAATTTGATGTGGCCTTAGGGGATGGCTCATCATCAAAATTGAATCTCATGGGAGCTGTCTTATCACTGACATAGCTCTGAGATTTAATAACATCCTCAGCCTTGTCCATTGAAGAATCTTCAGGATGGGTGGACTCGGCTTTATCCTCGGATCCCACAAATGATGTGTCTATGTGTTCTTGGGAATCACGAAGTGCTCTGATTCCTCTTCTCCAGCAACTCCTTCAATTTGAGGAATGTTCTAGTGCTCCGGCTCTTTACCTAGGGAAGTCTCAATCTTTCTTAGGCCTTCTTTACCCTCAACAGTCTCAACCGCTGTGAGTCATTCAACAATCCCTTCAACAGACTCAATTGTCTTGGGGTCTTCTATGATGGCAACCTTTAGAGTCTCAACTCCTTTGGATTGCACTTTTAGGGCCTAGAGTCTCAACTCCCAGGGCCTCTCCATCCTTTTCCTTAGCTGCATCAGCAGCTTCATCGGCCTGCACGGCTGAGGAAATCTAAGCCGAGAAAGACTCAACTGTCTGAGCTTCATTAATTCTACTCTGTTTCTCTGTGATATTCTCTCATTCGCCTCCAAACTGCAATGTGTTATCTCCCATAGCATCCTCCGACCTTGCTGTGGTGGAGAGTGTTTCCCCCTCAGCTATCGCACCAGCTGAGTGAATAATAGTGGGGTTACTCAACTTCTGAGACACGGCTGTTGTGTCCTTTGAGTGATCAGCCATATGGGCAGGTGTCTCAACACCTTCTTCAGGGTTAGGCTTGGCTTGGGTGCCCAAATTCCCAGCTTCATCGCCATGTCCCTGAGAGCCATCAGTGAAGTACACGAGGGACATGGTCGCTGCAATGATGGTTGCAATTTCTTGCGCCACTCCCAAAGGATCAGTCTGAGGAGAGACTTTGGAGGACTCTCCTGGACCTTCTTGAAGATTCAGCTCGTGCATGGCTCTTGATTTTCGAGTGGCATGTTGTAACTCGGCCTTCTCTTCTGCAGCAACAGGGTCCATCTCCTCCATATCACTATCAGTTGACTCATGGAGATGCTCATGAGTCCCTTTTTGCAAACACATCTTGGATTTCTCCAAGGCTTTGGCTCACTCCTCAGCTTTCTCCTTATCTTCCTCCTTGATTAGTCGAAGGGTTTCCATGCAGTTATCTTCATTTAGAGCAAATGGGACAGTTACATGTCCAAGGAATCTTAGAAGTTCTTCCTCTTCTTCAATAAACTTAGGGCGAGTGAACTGCTGCCTTGAGTAATCCAGCTCCCATGCCCGCCATTCCCTTAGTCTGTGTTGAATGTCCGGATAGACTGGAGAGTACATTTTAAGATCATCATCATCATCTTTCTCTCCGGTCTCTTGAATGGCGTCTAATGGAGCTTGCTCCTGCTTATATTCAGCTGCATCTATCTGAGGGGGTGAGACAACCTGTTATTCCATGATCTTGGTTGCCTCAGCTCCTTCGTTTTCCACAGTTGTCTCCCGCATAACTGGGTCTTCAACACTTTGATGATCAACATCAACAATCCTCTCAGGCACTTCAACTTTTTCTTGAGACTGCTCCTCCTGAGCATCAGCAGTCTCACTGGTCTTCTTCGGCCGAGTCTTAGGACTCACTGTTTTCGCAATTGATTTCTGAACAACCTTCTTTGCTTGGTGGCAACCAATGGAATCTCTGGTTCCACTCCGGTAGGCTCTTCAAGGTGAAGGCATGTGTTACAATAGAATCTTTCTTAGAAGCAGCTGCCTTCCTAGACTTGGCAGTCCACTTCTTCTTCACGATTGGAGAAGGAATTTGGGGTTCCTCCTCGCCTCGCAATGGGGCGGGGGCTTGGCTTGCTGGGGGCGGGGATTTTGGTTTGGTCAGGGCGGGCAGTGCCTTTTTACTTTTACTTGGCTGCTGGGGTAGGGGCAGGCTTCGATGTAGCAGCTCTTTTCTTAGAGATTGGCTTCGGTGAGAGAGTTGGGGAGGTCTCAGCCATGTCTTCAGTAGGGTCAACTGATTCTCCCTCACTAGTATCCCCCTTTCTTGCATGGGCCTTCTTCTACGCACTAGAGAGGTTCGCCTTGAGCATTCTCTTGTTGTCATGGAACGACTTTCCATGGCGCAATGCTATCCCCTTCACTTCCATCAAATGCCCAATGACGAGGCCATAACCTAGCGAACATCCAAAGATCCCATCCTCTTTATAGGATCGGTTGATCACGTTCTGGCACACTCAACTAAAGACGAACTCAGCGCAGTTCACCTTCTTGTTTTGCATGATGATTTGAATTGCTTTCCCATCTGGCATGCATCACATATGCTTTCTTTCTTGTACACTGAATATGGAAATCATTCCACAAGATTACTCCTTGCAAGCTTATTGATTGTCTTGAAATTCAGGTGACTTAGCTTCTTATGCCACAGCCAACTGGATTCAGTTGTTCTCCTTGCTAGCAGACATGTGCTTGGTGTAGTAGTAGACCAATCTACCACATACATATTCTTTTGCCTTGTTCCTTGCAGCACAATTTCATTTGATTCAGCGTCTTTGATCTAGCATATCCCCATGTTGAATCCTACATTGTAGACCTAGTACAAAGTTGGCTGATGCTTAACAGGTTGAAGTTGAGACCTTCAACATAAGCAACATCTATGACATCCAATCCATTCTTCTTCATGGATCACGTGCCTTTGATTTCCCCTGGAGCTTCATTACCTCCAAATATGACTTTAGCACGTCTGATCTCCTCGAATCTTGACAGATTTCTTTTATTCCCTGTCATATGTCTTGAACAGCCACTATCAATGTACCAGGTTCCTTGGCACTCAGTTGTTCCCTGAACCTGCAATCAAAGGAATTGGTTTTTAGGTACCCATACTTGCCTGGGTTTTGGGGGGTTAGTGCTATAAGATGTTCCAACCACCCTATAGCCAGATGATCTGACTCTAAGAGGTTTCCATCTATCAGTACCATCATCATAATGCACATTAGCAAATTGCTTGGGGGTTTTAGGATCATAGAGTTGTCTCTTTTGTCTGTATGCCTGTGTGTTTGTTTTAGCAACTGCTTTCTTGGGATAGTTGTGAAATTTCTGAGTATAGTGCTTGGGTGCATAAGTGTGCTGATAATAGCCCTTTTGCCGTGGGAATGACCTTTCTGAGGTTGAGGTCTCTGCCATTTTGGCATGTATCCCATAGGTCTTTGCTGATATTTCACATTGTTCCAATCATCTTGCTTTGGATAGTTTCTTCTATTCCCATCATATGTATTTCTATGATGAATTTTCTAGGGCTTTTGGTAGCTCTGTTTGGCTCTTCAGAGTATTTTCTGTTGGAGTCTGATGATGGACCTATCTGAATTTCTTCTCAGCTGTCATTTCAGTATACTCTACTGGCTTCTTTCTTTTTTCTTTGTAACTAAGGCCAGTGTGATTGTGATTGTGTTTTGGTATGAATGTGGGTGCATCATTTGGTGTTTTAGGTTTTTGGATTCCTTCATTGCTTGAAGTTCCTTTTTCGAGAATCACTCTTGGAGTTTGACTATGCACAAAAGAATTGAATCTTATGCCTGTCTTTTCTCTACATTCTTTTTGACTCATAATAAGTTCATCCAATGATTTAAATGCTTTTGTAAATGAGGCAATCACATTTTTGATATCATTTTTTCTCTTTTCTGTAGCAGCTAACTCTGCTATAATCTTGGCATTTTCAGCCTTCAGCTTGGTATTCTCATTAGCTATGTGACTCAGAATAGTTAGCTCTTTTGTCAGCTGTGAGTTTTGGCTTTTAAGCTGGCTATTTTCCTCATTCAAAAGTGTGTGTGAGGTTTTAATGCGCTCAAAATCTTTCATTATTTTGCCTAATGAATCATAAAGATCTGTGGGTGATGAAGTGTGTGTATCACAGTCACTATCACCCGAATTAGAGTGAGATGAGTTAGAGTGTAACTCATCTTCTTGTTCTTGTACTTTTGCCATGAGGCAGATCAAATCCACTTCCTCTGTATCACTTGAGTAGTTAGCTTCACTACTATCTGAGTCTGCTGCTTCTTTGCACTTGGCAGTCTCAGCAGCCAATATGGCTTTCTTCTTTTCTTGTCTTCTCTCTCTGAAGACTCTTCTTTCTTCCTCATTTCTGTATTTGTTGACTGTTGGATAGGAACATTCAACAGCAAACTGTCCTGGTTGTCTGCAATTCCAACATAGGTTTTCAACTCTTTGATCACTCTGTCGGTCCTTTTATTATCACCTCTCTGAGAGTGAGCTCTCTGATGTTCAACTCTCTTGGGCGGCCTGTCCTCCCTTACTTTGGAAGGTGTTGAATGTCTTCTGGAGGTTTCACTCTTGTTTCTTTTATAGTTCTTGTTAAAGAACTTGTTGAATCTTTTTACCATGAGGGCAATCACCTCCTGATCAATGGTCTCCTTGGGCTCAGATTTCGTCCCATCACTGGCCAATAATGTAGTTTTCTTGGGTACAATTGTTTTCTCTTGTTCTTTCCTTCTCAGCTCAAATTCATAAGCTTTGAGGTATGAGAATAGCTCATGATTAGATGTTCTTGAGAGGTCCATTGAATGTCTCAGGGCTATGACCTTCATTTCCCATTCAGCTGGGAGGGCTCTTAATATCTTCATGCACATCTCCTTTTGAGTGTATTCTTTGCTGAAAGTTCATTTGTTATCTCTGTGAATCTGGCATCCAACTGATCCAGACTCTCACCTACAAGCATTTTAAAATTTTCAAATTCTTGAACAGCAACAGCTAATTTATTCTCTTTAATCTATTCCGATCCTTCACAAATCAGGGTTAGCTCATCCCAGATTTCTTTGGCTGATTTGCATGACTTGACTTTGTTGAACATCGCCTTGTCCAGCGTCTTGTAGAGTATATCCTTGGCCACATTGTCCAAGTTATATCTCATTCTATCTTCATTTGTCCATTCAGTGCGTGGTTTCTCAACCATGGCTGGTCTTGCTTCAGCAGCAGTTTCCTCTCCCTCAGCTGGAGTGCTCTTCTTACAGTCGTATTGGCTTTGAGTATTTGCAATGGCCAATCCTCTATCACAAGCCGCATTTCATTGTGTAAAGCAATAGATGAGCCTACATACGAACTTTCCAGTCATCAAACTCTTCCACTGTGAACATTGGAATACGAGTAAGATTTTCTTCCATGATAACAACTTTGCTTTTAAGATGAAAGACTTTGAAAAACACAAGTGTTTAACCTTTTGAAAAAGATTGAGATCTAGTTCAGTAACCAATATAGAAGGCTTAATGAACCAACCGCTTTGATACCACTTCTAGGTCCCAAGGGGTGTGGTGTAAGGTTTAGAAGGGGAGGGGGAGTTGAATAAACCTTAGCAAATTTTAACTTTTAGTCTTTTTAAGAATTTTTAACAGAGTTGACTCAAATCAGCTGTATCCTTGGGGGACAGCTAGGTTGGCTATGTTCAGCTAAGTTACCCACTCAGCAGACTCGATAGAGCTGTTGATAGTATAACTCGGCTGCTTAAGCTAACACTTAACTTTAGTTGATTTGGTTACCATCTTTTTGATTCATTAAAGCTTGTTTTTCACACTTGTTTTAGCACTAGTTATATATAAGTTGGATTAGCAAATTAACTAACAACAGATATAATAATATATGCAAGAAAGTAAATGCTGAAAGTAAAATGACACAAGTAAATTTTTATAGTGGTTCGAGGATGGGGTAATTCTTCTAATCCATTCTTCTCCAACTTAAGGAATCCACTTTCAAGTTACAAAGTAGTTTGGTTCACCATCTTTTATTCATTATTGGATTTGTTCACACAACCCTACAACAAACTTGAATCTCCTGTTCGATCTTCAACCTTTCTACAACTCCTACAACTTGGAGAGTAGACCACTTTTTTTCTACAAATGTTTCCTATTCAAGTTTTGATGTTATCTTTCCTTCACAAAGCCTTTTGTTGGATCAAGTTTCTAGTGTTAGGATTGATTCTATATAAGTTGAGAATATTGCGATTAGTATTGCTTGTAAGACCGATTTTTCGTAACTAAGGTAACCTTTTCAATTGCTTCCTCGATAATCTCATTTGAAATTTGCCCGTTGAAAAGATATAATTTCAAATGAAAGGTTGGCTTGTTTTTCTTGATACGCCAACAACACTTGTGATGTTGACCCTTTCTCGTAAAATGGCTTCGCATGACACAAGTTTCAAACACTTTAAGACCAACACATTACTTAACGAGTAATATTCATGACTTCCTTCCAACGGATCAATGTCGATTGTATTGACTTGATCCTTAACCCCTTGTTATTTAAGTCTTCTCGATCATAAGATTGACTCAACTATCACTTCAACTCGATAGACTTGGCTCCTTTCATTGACTAAACCGATATTTCCTCAACTTTCACACAGATATTCCTCAGTTGGCTCTCCTTCACTCGAGTACTTGTCCTCTTTCATGGACATACTTACCTAACACACAGCAGAGTCTTCACTCTAGTCTGCAGTTGACTTCTTGCATTCTTGACTTAGCTGACTTCACTCAGGTCTTTCAGTCCTATCTATTGCCATATAGAATTACAAGGAAAATGGGGTGCCAACTTCCTAGTCTAAGTTTTACATGGTATCATCAAAATCTAACAAATAAATTTCCTAACATAATATAAGTATTATTCTTGACTTCCGTGCAACGGATTAATATTAGTCGACTCGACTTGGCAGCTTCCTTTATCCCTTTGACTTGAGTCAGCTCCAACCTTTAAGGAATGACTCAACTGTCAGTTCAACTTGTAGACTTGGCTCTTATCTGGCTTTGTAGGTCCCAAAGGGTGTGGTGTAAGGTTTATAAGAGGGGAGGGGGTTGAATAAACCTTAGCAATTTTTAACTTTTAGTCTTTTTAAGAATTTTTAACAGAGTTGACTCAAATCAGTTGTGTCCTTGGGGGACATCTAGGTTGGCTATATTCAGCTAAGTTACCCACTCAACAGACTCGATAGAGATGTTGTTGTATAACTCGGCTGCTTAAACTAACACTTAACTTTAGTTGATTTGGTTTTTAACAACAAAAGACTTAGCATCTTTTTGATTCATTAAAGCTTCTTTTTAACACTTGTTTTAGCACTAGTTATATATAAGTTGGATTAGCAAATTAACTAACAACAGATATAAAAATATATGCAAGAAAGTAAATGCTGAAAGTAAAATGACACAAGTAAATTTTTATAGTGGTTCGAAGATGGGGTAATTCTTCTAATCCACTATTCTCCAACTCCTGGAGGAATCCACTAAGTAACAGATCAAGT
Organism: Rehmannia glutinosa; assembly: GCA_016081115.2. NCBI lineage: Eukaryota > Viridiplantae > Streptophyta > Magnoliopsida > Lamiales > Orobanchaceae > Rehmannia > Rehmannia glutinosa. The sequence continues at coordinate 40,188,177 of CM071927.1, forward strand.
TACAAAGTAGTTCTCAGTCTAGAGACAGCCTTGATCACAAAGCTGGCTTCTCCTGCGACTCAGCTTCTTCACAAGACAACTTCCTTGCCACTTCAGCTCCCTTCAAGTCCTTGGATTTGTTCACACAACCCTCCAACAAACTTGAATCTCCTAGTTCGATCTTCAACCTTTCTACAACTCCTATAACTTGGAGAGTAGACCACTTTTTGTTCTTCAAATGTTTCCTATTCAACTGGTTGAAGTTATCTTTCCTTCACAACATTCGTTGGATCGAGTTCCTTCGAGTTTTAGGCTTGAGGAATTCTATGATAAGCTTTTAGAATATTGCGGGTTATGTTTGCTTGAGTATTGCTTCTAAGATCGATTTTTCAGGTATGCAAGGTAACCTTTTCTCAATTGCTTCCTCAGCCTTTTATAGTGCTCATTTGAAATTTGCCCGTTGAAGAGATAGGCTAATTTCAAATGACACTTCTTGTTCGTTGGCTTGTCTTTTCTTGGTCTGCAGCACTTGTGATGTTGACCCTTTCTCGTATTAAATGGCTTCGCAGCTTCACAGGATCTGACAAAAGTTTCAGTGTTTCCCATTGGCTTATTGCTTTTGCATGTTTCTGGGCCAAACACTTTAAGACCTAGAAACTTGGACATATTACTATAACGAGTAATATTCTTAAGTTCCTTCGAACGGATCAATGTCAGTTGTCTTGACTTGACTGTTGCCTTAACCCCTTGTGACTTAAGTCTTCTCCAGTCATAAGATTGACTCAACTATCACTTCAACTAATATACTTGGGTCCTTTCATTGACTAAACTGATATTTCCTCAACTTTCACATAGATGTTCCTCAGCAGGCTCCCCTTCAGTCGAGTACTTGTCCTCATTCATGGCCATACTTACCTGACACATAGCAGAGTCTTCACTCTAGTCTGCAGTTGACTTCTTGCATTCTTGACTTAGCTGACTTCACTCAGCTCTTTCAGTCCTATCCATTACAATACAGAATTACAAGGAAAATGGGGTGCCAACTTCCTAGTCTAAGATATACATGGTATCATCAAAATCTAACAAATAGATTTCCTAACATAATTTAAGTATTATCCTTGACTTTCGTGCAACGGATTAATATTAGTCGACTCGACTTGGCAGTTGCCTTTACCCCTTTGACTTGAGTCAGCTCCAACCTTTAAGGAATGACTCAACTGTCAGTTCAACTGATAGACTTGGCTTTTATCTGACTTTGTAGGTCCCAAGGGGTGTGGTGTAAGGTTTAAAAGGTGGGGGGTTGAATAAACCTTACAAACTTTTCGAATTTAGTCCTTTTAAAATATTTAACAGAGTTGACTCAAATCAGCTAAGTCCTTAGGGGAGAACTAGTTTGGCTTACTTCTGCAAAGTTACCTACTCAACACACTCGACTGAGCTGTTGATAGTATAACTCAGCTAGGTCAGCTAACTCTTAACTTTTTAGTTGATTTGGGTTTTATACTGCGAAAGACTTAACACCCTTGATAATTTTAAACTTGTTTTTAACACTTGTTCTTAGTAATGTTATTATCAGCTGGGTTAGCAATATAACTTAAACAACAAATATGAATATAAGCAGGAGAAATAAAATGTTGTAAGTAAATTAAATGACACAAGAAAATTTTATAGCGGTTCAAGGATGGGGTAATTCCTCTAATCCGCTCTTCTCCAACTCCTGGAGGAATCCACTAAGTAACAGATCAGGGCACAAAGTAATTCTCAGTCCGAGACAGCCTTGATCACACAACTGGCTTCTCCTGGGACTTAGTTTCTTCACAACACAGCTGCCTTGCTACTTCAGCTCCCTTCAAACCCTTCGAATTGATCACACAGTCTTCCAATTGAGCTCGAATCTTCTTGTTCGATCATGAACCTTACTACATCTCCTTCAATCTTGGAGAGTAGACCCCTTAAGTACTAAAAACTTTTTGATCTTCAACCGGATGAAGTATTGTTTCCTTCATAGAGTGTATTGGATCGATTTTCTTCGAATTTAGGCTTAAGGAATTTCTTAGTAAGCTTAAGATAATGTTTGCAGGTTTTGCCTGCTTGAATTTCTTAGAATTTGAATTGTTTGGCCGTTCGTACTTTCTCTCTCTGGCTTCCTCAACCTTTTATAGTGCTCATTTGAAAATTTGCCCATTGAATAGATAGGATATTTTCAAAATGACACTTCTTGTTCGTTGGCTTGTCTTTTCTTGACTTGCAGCTTGTGATTGTGAAATTTCCTCTTAAAATGATTCTGTAGCTTTTCAGGACCTGACACAAGATTCAGTGCTTCCCATTGGTTTATTCCTTTTGCACGCTTGTAGGATGAGCACTTTAAGACATGGTGTTGGGAAATTTATTTTATAGTTTTGATGAATGCCATGTAAAACTTAAACTATAAAGTTGGCACCCCATGTTTCTTGTAATTTTCATTGTAATAGATAGGGCTGGAAAAGCTGAGTCAAGTCAGCTATGCCAGGAAATACAAGAAGTCAACTGAAGACTGAAGTGAAGACTCCGCTGTGGAACAACTGAGTACGGCCAAGAAGGAAGATCAAGAACTTGACTGAAGATGAATCAGCTGAGGAACAATTGTGTGAAGTGTCAGTCAAAGTCATCTCAAGAAGCCAAGTCACAAGTTGAAAGTGACAGTTGAGTCTTCAAATGATTGGAGCGATCTCAAGTCAATGGGAAATAGGCGGCCAAGACAAGTCAACTGAAAGTAATCCGTGGCACAGAAGTCAAGAACATTACTTAAATAAGTAATACTTCCATGTTGCCAGGTCTTAAAGTGCTCGTCCCAGAAGCATACAAAATGAATAAACCAATGGGAAGCACTGCACCTCGTGTCAGAAACTAAAAAGCTGAACATTCATTTAATACAAGGAAAGGTCTACATCTCAAGATTGAAGACCAAGAAAAGACAAGCAAACGAACACAAGTGTCTTTTGAAAATCAGCCTATCTCTTCAACGGGTAGATTTTTGAAAGTTCACTATAAAAGGCTGAGGAAACTCATTGAGAAAAGGTTACCTGAACCACGAACAAGCAAGCAATATTCAAACTGTAACCTGCAAATATTCTCAGAGATATTAAAGCAAATCCTCAAGCCTGAAACTCGAAGGAAATCAATCCAACACAAAGCTGTGAAGGAAAGACAACTTCAAACTGTTGAAGAGGAAACTTTCGAATAATGAAAAGGGGTCTACTTTCCAAGGAGGACTATAGGAAGGTTCAAGGTTGAACCAGTATCAAGTTTTTGGAGGGTTTCGTGATCAAATCCAAGAAGCTTGAGAAAGTGAGCTGAAGTAGCAAGCGGTACCGCCTGAAGAAGAAGGCGAGTTGGAAGAGAAGCCAACTGTGTGACCAGGGCATCTCTAGACTGAGTCAAAGGATCAAGTCAACTGTGTGATCAAGACTTGTCTCTAGACTGAGAACCACTTTGTGAACTGATCATTACTTAGTGGATTCCTCCAGGAGTCGGAGAAGAGAGGATTAGAAGAATTACCCCATCTTCGAACCTCTATAAAAATTAATTGTGTCATTTATTTTTTAGCATATTTACATTTCTGCATATCCATTTTATATATGCTGATAAACTTGATTTGCTATCCAAACTGATTAATAACCAAGTGCTAAACCGAGTGTTAAAACAAGTTTAAAACAAATTAAAGGGTGTTAAGTCTTCCGATGATAAAACCAACACAGTCAAGTTAAGTTTCAGGTTAAACAGCTGAGTTATTCTATCAACAACTCTATCGAGTCTGTTGAGTGGCTAACTCTGCTGAATAACTAACTTAGCTATCCCTCAAGGACTTAGTTGTGTGTGTTAACTCTGTAATATTTTAAAAGGACTAAAATCGAAAAGTTGGTAAGGTTTATTCAACCCCCCCTTCTAAACCTTACTCACACCCCTTGGGACCTACAAGTGGTATCAGAGCGGTTGGTTCATTGAGCCTTCCGCACTGGTTACTGAACTAGATCTCTATCTTTTCTAAAAGATATTTAACACTTGTATTTTCAAAATCTTTCACTCTCAGCAAAGTTATTATCATGGAAGCAAATTTGACACACATTCCTATGTTCACTGTTGAGGAGTTTGATGACTGGAAAATTCGTATGCAGGCTCATCTATCTGCTTTACATGATGAAATGTGGCTTGTGATAGAGGATGGGCCACTGCAAATACTTAAAGCAAACACAGCTATAAGAATAGCAGTTGTAGTAGCAGAAGCAGATGAAGACAGGCCAGCCATGGTTGAAAAGCCAAGGACTGAGTGAACCAACGATGACAGAAAGAGCTACAACTTGGATAATGTGGCCAAGGACATTCTCTACAAGACAATGGACAAAGCAATGTTCAATAATAGTCAAATCTTGCAAATCTGCAAAAGAAACCTGGGATAAATTAACTTTAATCTGTGAAGGATCTGAGCAAATTAAAGAAAATAAATTGTTTGTTGATGTACAAAAATTTGAAAATTTTAAAATGCTTGCAGGTGAAACCTTGGATCAGCTGGATGCCAGATTCACTGAAATCACAAATGAGCTATCATCACTTGGGAAAGAATATACACAAAAGGAAATGTGTATGAAGATTCTGAGAAGCCTCCCAGCTGAATGGGAAATGAAGGTCATGGCCCTAAGACATTCAATGAACCTCACAACAACATCCAATCATGAGCTTATGAGTTTGAGCTGAGAAGAAAAGAGCAAGAGAAGATAGATGTACCTAAGACAGCTGCACTTATAGTCAATGATGGAAAGAGAGCTGAAGCTAAGGAAGCCATAGACCAGGAGGAGATTGCCCTGATGGTTAAAAGATTCAACAAGTTATTCAATAAGAAGTATAAAAGAAACAAGGGTGAATCCTCCAGGAGACATTGAGCTCCCTCCAAGTCAAGGGAAGACAGGCCACCCAAGAGAGATGAGCATCAAAGAGTTGAGTATCAGAGAGCTGATAACTCAAGGACAGAAAGAGCTGATCAAAGAGCTGAGAACCTGTGTTGGAACTGCAGACAACCAGGTCATTAATATAGGAATGAAGAAGAAAGAAAAGTCTTCAGAGAAAGAAGATAGGAAAAGAAGAAAGCCATGTTGGTTGCTGAGACTGCTGAGACAGCTAAGTCTAAAGAAGCAACAGACTGAGAGAGTAGTGAAGCTGACTACTCAAGTGATTCTGAAGGAGAAGCAATGATCTGCCTCATGGCTAAAGAACAAGATCAACAAGATCAAGAAGATGAGGTACACTCTAACTCATCTCATTCAGATTTAAGTGATAGTGATTGTGACACACACACTTCATCACCCACTGATCTTTATGATTCATTAGGCAAAATGATGAAAGACTTTGAGAACATAAAATCCTCACACACACTTATAAATGAGGAAAACAGCCAGCTCAAAAGCCAAAACTCACAAAACTAAGGAGCCGAGTACTCTAAGTCACATAGGATGAGAACAAAGAGTCAAGGTGAAAATGCCAAACTAATAGCAGAGATAGCTGCTATAGAAAAGAGAGAAAATGATCTTAAAAATGTAATTGCCTCATCCACAAAGGCATCCAAATCATTGGATGACCTTATCATGAGTCATAAAGAATGTGGAGATAAGACATGCATAGGATTCAATTCCTTTGTGCACAGTCAAACTCCTAGAGTGATTTTGGAAAAAGGATCTTCGAGTAATGAAGCATCTCAAAAACCCAAAACACCAAATGTTGCACCCACATTCATTCCAAAGCACAATCACAAACAAACTGGCTTTGGATATAAAGGAAAAGGAAAACGGCCAGTTGAGTACGCTGAGAGGACAACTAAAAAGAAATCCAGCAAAGTTCCTCAGCAAACTCCAAATAGAAAGTACTCTGTAAAGAATATACAGATCTACCAAAAACCCCAGAAGTTTTATCAAAGAAACACATATAATGGGAATGGTAGAAACTAACCAAGCCAAGCTGATTGGAATAATATGAAAAATCAGCAAAGACCAATGGAATACAAGCCTAGATGGCAAAGACATAGACCTCAACAAAGGTCATTCCAAAGGCAAAAGAGCTATTTATCAGCACACACATGCACCCAGGCGCTACACCCAAAAATATCACAACTACCCAAAGAAGGGAATTGCTAAAACACACACACACACGCATACGACAAAAGAGACAAACAATTGTATGAACCTAAAGCCCCCAAGCAATTTGCCAAAGTGAATTATGATTATGGCACAGATAGATGACAACCTCTTAGAGTCAAATCATTTGGCTATAGGTTGGTTGGATCATCTTACGTCACTAACCCCTCAGGACCCAGGCAAGTATGGGTACCTAAAAACTTATTTCCTTGATTGTAGGTTGAAGGAACAACTGAGTGCCAAGGAACCTGGTACATGGATAGTGGCTGTTCCAGACATACGACAGGAAACAAGAAAAATCAGTCAAGATTCAAGGAGATTAGAGGTGCAAAAGTTATATTTGGTGGAAATGAAGCTCCTGGGGAAATCAAAGGCACAAGATCTATCAAGAAAAATGGATTGGAAATCACATATGTTGCTTATGTTGAAGGTCTAAACTTAAACCTGTTAAGCATCAACCAACTCTGTGACAAGGGCTATAATGTTGGATTCAATATGGGACTGTGCCAGATTAAAGATGTTGAATCAAATGAAATAGTGCTGCAAGGATCAAGACAGAAGAATATGTATGTGGTAGTCTGGTCTACTGCCACACCAAGCACCTGTCTGTTAGCAAAAAGTATAGTCGAATCAAGTTGGCTGTGGAAGGATTCAACTTGTGGAAGGAGTCATCTTGTGGAAGGATTACATATTCAGTGTACAAGAAGGAAAGTGTATGTGATGCATGCCAGATGGGAAAGTAGATCTAATCTTCATTCAAGGAGAAGCCTAGTCCTTCTTCAACAAGGATATTGCATCTGTTGCATATGGATTTATTTGGTCCAGTTGAACCAGCCAGCATAAGTGGAAAGAAATAAACCTTAGTGGTGGTAGATGATTATTCAAGATATACATGGACAATCTTCATGTGCAAAGAAGGACACCTTGCAAAAGTTACCACAGCTGATGAAAAGAGTTCAAAATGAAAAGAGTCAAACCATTATAAAAATAAGATCTGATAGAGGAACTGAGTTTGTCAATGGAATAATAACTTAGTACTGTGTTGAAAATGGTATTGCTCATGAGTTATCTGCAGCAAGAACTCCACAGCAGAATGGAGTAGCTGAAAGAAGGAACTCTCAAAGAAGCTGCAAGGACCATGTTAGCTGAAGCTGGACTGCCTAATAGATTTTAGGCTGAAGTCATCAACACTGCATGCTATACTCAAAATAGATGCATGATAAACAGGCAATTGACCAAACCTCCCTATGAGATATGGACAGGGAGAAAGCCAAATGTTGAATATTTTAGAATATTTGGATGTAAATGCTTCATCCACAACAATGGCAAGGATAATCTAAAGGCTTTTGATGCTAAAGCTGATGAAGGTATTTTGTTGGGATACTCAGCTGAGAGCAAAGCCTATAGAGTGCTGAATAAAAGGACTATGGTCATAGAAGAGTCTATTCATGTGGTTTTTGATGAACCTAATGTGAATGGAGAAGACATTGAAGAGTTAGCTGATAAGTTGAATTAACCAACTATGCAGAAGAGTCCTTATGTTGAAGTTGAAGTAAGAGTAATTAACCAAGATGAAGATGAGATAGCTGAATCTCAATGACAGCTGGAAAGTCTGCAGCTGAATGATGATGAAAGAGCTGCTCAAGACAACACATCTGCGAGACAGCTGAACCCAGCTGACTTGCTTCAACTTGATGTGAGATGGCTGAGAGACCATCCACCAGAACTAGTCATTGGAGATGTTAGAGATGGTGTAAGAACCAGATCCAGAGCTCAGCAAGAAGCAATGTTCACTTGTTTTATTTCCCAAATAGAGCCAAAAGATGTGTCACAAGAACTGGATGATACACACTGGATTCAAGCCATGCAAGAAGAGTTGAATCAGTTTGAAAGGAACAAAGTATGGGAATTGGTGCAGAGACCAACCCATCAGAATGTTATTGGCAAAAAATGGGTTTTTAGAAACAAGATGAATGTGGAAGGATCTGTGGTAAGAAAAAAAGCAAGATTGGTAGCCAAAGGGTATTGCCAAGAAGAGGGAATAGATTTTGATGAAACCTTTGCTCCTGGTGCAAGAATTAGAAGCAATAAGGATGTTTCTTGCCTATGCTGCTCACAAGAACTTCACTGTATATCAAATAGATGTGAAAAGTGCATTCTTGAATGGACTGTTGGAGGAAGAAGTCTATGTTGAACAACCTGCAGGTTTTGAGCAGATGACTATTGGCGATAAGGTGTACAAGCTCAAGAAAGCATTATATGGATTGAAACAGGCACCAAGAGAATGGTATGATACATTATCATAATTTGTAACTGATAATGGATTCACCAAAGGCAAAGTGGACAAAACACTCTTCAGAATTCAAGATGGAGAGAGTATATTGCTTGTTCAAATATATGTGGATGATATCATTTTTGGATCCACAAATAAAGAGTTGTGTGATAAGTTCTCAAACCTCATGCAAGGCAAATTTGAGATGAGCATGATGGGAGAGCTGACTTTCTTCCTAGGACTTCAAGTTAAGCAATTGAAGGATGGAACTTTCATAAGTCAAACAAAGTACAACAGAGATTTAATGAAGAAATTTGGTATGTAAGAGAAGTCTTCTGTGAAAATACCAATGAACACATCAGTCAAGATGGACATGGATGCAGATGGTAAAGCTGTAGACCAAACAAGATACAAAGCACTTATTGGATCATCGCTCTATTTAACGGCCAAAGGACGGACATCACCTTTGCGAGGGTGTATGTGCAAGATTTCAATCTGCACCAAAGGAGAGCCACATGACTTCGCCTAAGAGAATCCTATGATATTTGAAGGGATGCCAGGAAGTTGGCTTATGGTATCTAAAGGAAGGTGGATTCAAGCTTATTGGTTACTCGAGGCTCGACTATCTTTGGATGTAGAGTTGACAGAAGAGTACTTCGTGTACATGTCAAATGCTTGGAAACAGATTGGTTTCTTGGTTTAGTAAGAAGCAAAACTCAATAGCCACATCCACAAAAAGCAGTACATAGTCAAAGCGGGCATCATTTGTGCCCAAGTATTGTGGATGAGACAACAGACTAAGAGATTATGAAATTGAAGAAAAAGAGATTCCAATTATGTGTGATAACATAAGTGCTATTGCAATCACTCAGAATCCTGTGTTGCATTTAAGAACAAAGCACATTGATGTCAGATATCATTTTATAAGAGATCATGTTGAAAACAAAGACATCACTTTGGAATATATCTCAACTGATAAGCAGTTAGCTGACATATTCACCAAGCCCTTATGTGAATCAAGATTTGAAGAGCTTAAGCATGAGCTGGGGTTAATTGAGTTGAGTTAACACTCAGAAGACTCAATCAGAAGAGATTGAAGATAGAAAGTGAGAAATGAACAAGTTTTTCACATCAGCCAAGTGAAACAGCCATATCAAAAAGTCAGTTGTATCAAGTTAGCTGATAGCTGAGTCACTTAATGAAAAGAGAGAAGAAGAGTTAAGTCATTTTTGAGATAAGTTGAGTCATTTATAAGCTAAGTGACTAAAACGCAGTCGTTTTAAATGACCGGGAATGTTTTTAAGGATGATGTCAGTGTAATAATGACGGGTACAGTCAAAAGCTGCACAATAAACATATGATTGGATATAAATGCTGCCGCATTAAAAGCGAGGAATAAAATGTGGTTTGACGTGCTAAATCTCAGCCGTTGATCTTGATCAAATTTCAAAAATCAAAGACATGTCCTTTCATAACCCATATATATTCATTTTTCCAGTTCTCTCTCTCTCACTTGGAAATTGTTCATCTTCAAGCAAAAGAAAGCAAGCCATTTTTCTCTCTCGAAAACCCTAAGTGTCCTCCAACCAGTTCTTCAAGTTTTAATCGGTAAAAATTCCTAAAAATGGCACTGAAGTTTGATTTCGTCAAGTTATCGAAGCAAATCCACTCAGGATCATCCGTGGATTTTGAAGGCATGGTGAAGCAGGGTTCTGATGAAACCCTACTGAAGAAAATTGTAGAAATGTTGGAAAAGTCCGGTCTTAAGACTTTTTGACTTTGGAGTATTTGCACACCTACCTTGAAGAGGTGGCGTAGTTCTACATCAATGCGGGAGCGTAGGAAGAAGGAATCAAGTCCTCTGTCCACCGCAAGAACATTATGATAACAGCTAAGGACCTTGCGGAGCACTGTTTGTTGCCGTCTGAAGGCATGAATGAGATAAACGAAGCTGATGTTGACTTGGTTGCTGCATGGAAAGAGGTATCCAAACCAGAGTGTGCTGCTAAGGTGGTCTACATAGCTAAGAAGAAATTGTTGAAGGACGACTATCACAAGTTGATGGATGTTGTCTCTAAGTGTGTAGACATGAAGTTTGCTGCTTCAACCAGCTGTCAAACAGTAAGTTGATCGTCATGGCTGCAATCATGCAGAGCAAGAAAGTCAACTGGGCGGAGTTCATGTACAGCAGACTCAGCCAGAACGTTGTAAATAAATCATTCAAGGAAGATGGATCCTTTGGAGGATCTCTTGGTTATGGCCTGGTGATTGGCCACCAGATGGAAGTGAAGGGCATTCCCCTTCGACATGGAAAACCTTTCCATGTCAATAATAAGATGTTTCGGGCGAATCTCTCAGGAGCCCAAAAGAGAGCCCACGCGAAGAGGGCGGATACAAGTGAGGGGGAATCAACTGAACCCAAGGACACAACTGTTACCTCTCCTCCCAAGAAGAAAGTTGCCCCTGCAGCTGCGAAGAAGAAGGCTTCCACTGCACAAAGAAAAAGGACGCACTTTTGCCCCACGCAGTAGAGTTGCTGCGCCTGCGGCAACCGTGCCTCCTGCCCCTGCAACCGAGGCTGAGAAGGAACCTCAAATCCCTTCTCCAGCCATACAGAAGAAGAGGACTGCTAAATCCAGGAAGGCAGCTCCCTCTAAGAAGGATGCCCCGGCCCCCACTGCTAGAGAATCAGAAGAAGAAACAAAACCAGAAATTCCTCTGGTTAAGACCAACAAAAGAAGAATCTTCAAGCTTTCAGAGTGTGAACATGCAGCTGAATCTGCCACTCAGCTGGAGCAAACACCAGAGACTGTTGAAGCTCAGGAAGTGCAGTCTCCTGAAGTAATATATGAAACTGCCAAGTCTGCTGAGGGTGATCAGCAGAGGCCTACAGAAGACTCAGTTATGCAGAGGATACCGAGGACAACACAAAGAATCGAGACAACCAACTTCCGATTGAAAAAGTTATCTCTCCACCTGCTACGGACGCTGCTGAAGGTGAAGAGCAGCAGAGCATCTTGCCTTCCATCCCAGAACAGGAAGGACAAGAAGAAGATGATGATGATGATGTCATCATGTATTCTCCAGTATACCCAGACATTCAGTGCCGTCTACGTGAATGGAGGGCATGGAAGCTAAGTCACTCAAGGGTGCAGTTTGAACGCCCTGAGTTTATTGAAGAAGAGGAGGAATTGCTGCAATTTCTCGGAGTCACCACTGTGCTTCAGGCCCTTGATGAAGATAACTGGATGAATATTCTACAAATCTTCAAGGAGAAGGATCAAGCCAAAGCAGCCGAGGAAGCAGAAGCTTGCGAGAAAGCCAAGATATGCTCGCTTACTGGAACTCTAGAACACACTCACCCTTATCTGGATGTGTTCTCAGAGAGTTATGAAGACATGGATCCCGTTCTTTGCTGTAAAAGTCGATTTGCAAAGCAGCTCTTAGGGAATCCAGAATAATGCATGAGCAGCACATGTCAGAAGGACCAGGAGAGTCGTCTCAATCTCTCCTGCAAATTGACCCATTGGGAGTGGTGCAGCAGATTGCCACATACATTGTTGCATCCACATCCCCTGTGCTATCGGAAGATGGGTCCAAGGGATTTGGCAATGAGACTGGCAATTTGGGCACCCAAGTTGAGCCAACCCCTACTGAAGGTGTTTTACCACCTGCCCCGGCGGCTAAGCACTCAACGGAAGCAACCTCGAGTCTGGAGAAGAGTAACCCCATCATCAGTCACACAACTGGTGTGCCAGCTGAGGGGGAAACTTACTCCACTGTAGAAGGGTTGGAGAATGCTGCAGATGACTCTATATTGAAGAAAGGTGGCAAAGTGGAAACCGAGAAAGAACCACAACAGATTGACATTGAGGAAGCTCGGATAGTTGAGTCTGTCCCAGCTGAAGTGTCAGCTGCTTTGAAGGCTGTTGACACTATTGTTGCAGTCGAGGCACAGGATGGAAATGCCCCGGGAGTTAACACTCTGGGCACTAAAAGCGCAATCCAAGGGGTTGAGACTCCTATGGATGCCACTGCTGAAGACCCTAAGACAGCTGCGACTGTCCAAGCGAATGTTGAAGGCCTCTCTGCAGTTGAGACTGCTGGAGGTGTTGAAGGCCCAAGGGAAGTTGAGACCTTCCTGGGTAAAGCTCAAGATATTCCGAACATCCCTCCTGTTCATAGTGTTGAATCTGAGAAGGAGATTAGTGCACTTCATGACTCCCAGGAAAATCCTGACATCTCATTTCTGGGGTCTGAAGATGAAGCTAAGTCCACACCAGTTGCACATCAAAAGGACCCAGCTCAGGATGTTCTCCCATAGACGAGTCAGTCGAGTTTCAAAGATGCTCGTCAAACATTCAACTTTGATGATGAACTAAGCCCCCAGGTTTCATCATCATCCGATGATGCTGATGTTGCAGCCGAGGACCCGGTACTTCACTTAGAAAAATCTACTGAGGCCGAATAAGCTGTTAAGACAGTTGAGGCTCAGTCAGCTGGCCAACCCACTCAATAAGGCCCAGCTGTACCCGAGTCATCTGTGCATGCTCCCACAGCTGCAGCAGTACTGACTCCACCAGGAACATCATAGGCACAGACCGCACAATCAATCCCTTATGTGCGAGATGATGCTTTTGAGCAAGGTTTTCCCTTTTCGATCAAGCTGCCTGAGCTAGAAGAAGAGACCACTAAAGAGCAGCGACGATTCACCATTCAAGAAGATCCTGTAATCCCTACTGACTCTATTGTGCCAGAAAACTTTGATTTCGATGCAAAATGGCCGGCAGTTGAATCAGGTGTGAGAGCTGAGATTCGTGACGTCTTTAAAAAGATATGTGAAGAGATTGAGAAGATCAAACGGCACCAGGCCTCACTAGATTTACGCCTGGACAATAGAGATGCCACCCTCACAGCAGATTTGAGAGGGATAGTGGTAAGGATCAGGGAGTGTGTCAACAGCAGAGTGCAATGCGATACGAACAAGTTTGCTATTTCAAAGCATTGTACAATAAGATGCTTGTTTGGAGTGCTGACAACGCTGATAGGAAGCAGAGGATGCAGGCGTATATTGACAGATTGCATGCCTCCCACACAACAAAAATGTAGCTCCCACGTGAATTCCAACGAAAAGAAATTATGCGTCTTGAGGAGACCATGAATGCGAAATTCAGCCTTCTCTTGGCTGAAATGAAACTGGTGGCAGCCGAGCTAAAAGTCACTCGTTCAGAATTTCGATTAGCCTATGATGCAGCAGACTCCAAGCAGAACTCCGCTCTCAGCAGACTCGACTTCATGCTCGCAGGCATGTTGCCTGGGGTTCCTCTCTCCTTTGACGATGCCAAAAAGGGGGAAGAGGAGTACCTAAGGAGTTTAAAAAAGAAGCGAATCGAGAATAAGAAGGAAAGGCAAATGGGGGGAACATTCAAGGACTCGACTTTAATGATTGGCTTTGAAACCGCCAAATAGGTCATGTGACAGCCTCAATCATCCGCAAACTTCTAGTGACTTTGCCGATCGAACACTCTGTTGTGCCAATGTCAGAGAAAAGGAAATCGTAGAAGCATGGATGGTAGAGTTCGATAGAAAGACGGATGCCCACATTAAAGAAGTGTTGAAAGATTACGGTGGCATTCCAGCAGGGAAGGATCAAGATGCTATCCCAGATGATGGATCCGAGCCAAGATCAGTTGAATAATTCAAGACGCTCGAATCCGAAGTCTATTTCCAAAAGATGTCTGTAGCCCAAGCCTGGGATCTGTACTGGGAGAAGGGTCTTAAATTGTGCGAAGAAGCTGATAAGCAGCAGACTACCAACAGCTACTCAACTGGTAAGCAGAAGACTCATGTACAGTATACACCCAAAGGAGGAGGAAGAAGTGGTGGAGGAAGAGGTTTTCGACCTACACCACTACCTAAAAATATCGAATATGTAGATCCTGGAAAAGAAGGGAAGGATCTACTGGGCTGGGTATGATGAAGTAGCTAATCTGGAAGTGGCTATGAAGAATGTTGAATACGTGAGAAGACAAGAAGAGGAAAACAAAAGGCAATCAGAGCAATGGCTCGAAAGAAAGCGCAGGGATGATGTTGCGAAAAGAGGTTATGAAAAGAAGAAAGCAGCTGAAGAAGAAAGAAAAAGAAAGAGAGCTGATGATGACAGAGCTGAAGAGGAAAGAAGGAGGCAGCGAAGGCGATGAAGTGTTGCTGCGAACCCTTCATGTATTTTACTCTTGTAAATACATTTTTGTGTAAGTAATCTATATATTCAGTAAAGTGTTTTTTAATTTCTCTCTTTGTATTTGTATTCTAGCATAGATGTTTGTAATTTGCTTAGATATAAGTATGCTCTGATAGACTTTGTAAACAGCTGTGTAAAGGGCAAGAATGCTATGATCAGTAAAATGATTGATTCTACGCATATATTCTTTGTTACTGCATTGTTTGTATGTATCTTTGTTGTTTACATGTTGTTTAATGTTTTAAGTTTTGGCATCATCAAAAAGGGGGAAATTGTTGGGAAATTTATTTTATAGATTTTGATGAATGCCATGTAAAACTTAAACTAGAAAGTTGGCACCCCATATTTACATTTCTGCATATCTATTTTATATCTGTTGATAAACTTGATTTGCTATCCAAACTGATTAATAACCAAGTGCTAAAATCGAGTGTTAAAACAAGTTTAAAACAAATTAAAGAGTGTTAAGTCTTCCGCTGATAAAACCAACACAGTCAAGTTAAGTTTCAGGTTAAACAGCTGAGTTATTTTATCAACAGCTCTATCGAGTCTCTTGAGTGGCTAACTCTGCTGAATAACTAACTTAGTTGTCCCTCAAGAACTTTGATGTGTGTGTTAACTCTGTAATATTTTAAAAGGACTAAAATCGAAAAGTTGGTAAGGTTTATTCACCCCCACTTCTAAAAATTATTCACACCCCTTGGGACCTACACATGGCATCATGGAGATATTACTATTTTAAGTACTATCCTTGACTTCCGTGCAATGGATTAATATCAGTCGACTTGACTTGACAGCTGCCTTTACCCTTTTGACTAGAGTCAGCTACAAAAATTTAGGAATGACTCAACTGTTAGTTCAACTGGTAGACTCGTCTCTAAACTGACTTGATTATCACTTCTTCAACTTTTACTCTATTGTCCCTCAGCTGAATTTCCTTCAGTCAAGTATGTGCCTTCCATCTTGACTACACTCAACTGACACACAACTAGGTCTTCACTTCAGTATTCAGTTGACTTCTTGCATTTTTCAACATAGCTGACTTCACTCAGCTCATGCAGTCCTATCTATTATAAAATAGAAATACAAGGACGATAGGGTGTCAACTTCCTATTCTAAGTTTTACATGGTATCATCAAAATCAAAAAATAAATTTGCTAATAGACTTGACTGTCACTTCTTCAGCCTTTACTCAGTTGTCCCTTAACTAGATCTCTTCTTCAATCGAGTTTGTGCCTTCCATCTTGACTACCCTCAGCTGACACACAGCTGGGTCGTCACTTCAGTCTTCAGTTGACTTTTGTATCCTTCAACATAGATGACTTCACTAAGCTCATGCAGTCCTATCTATTACAAATAGAAATGCAAGGGAAATGGGGTGTCAACTTTCTATTCTAAGTTTTACATTGTATCACCCAAATCTAATAATAATTTTCCTAACAATTTTCCCCTTTTTGATGATGCCAAAACTTAAATAAAAAAAATTACAGCTAAGTAAGCAGTGCAGTAATAGAGAATGTATGAGCTGAATATGTCAATTTTATTGATCATAACATTCTTGTCCTTTACAAAGCTATTTACATGGTATACTCTTTACAGCATATCAGAGCTTTCTTAAAAGAATTACATCATGTATCAGAGAAAAGCTATAAGGATAAAATTACAAGAAAACTTATAGAAATTGTATTTACAGTTTAGTAAAATACATGGAAGGGGTTACAACTATCTTCAACTCCTCGACTGCTTCCTTCTTCTCTCTTCTTTTCTTCTTTATTCTTCTTTTCGTATGCGCGCTTAGCAGCAGGGTCTTTCCTACGCTGCCTTTCTTCACATTAACACATAACTCTTTTATTTACGTCCTCTTGCCTTCTCACTATCTCCTCATTCTTGCGCTTTACTTCAAGATTAGCAAGATGGTCGTACCCAGTCCAATAATTGATCCCCTTTTTGTGTGGATCAATAAACCTTGTATCTTGTGGTCTTGGTTGGGGTGGAGTGCCTATGTCCCTTCCACTACTTCCAAACCTTCCCCTCCCTCTTGCTGACTATGCTCGTCCTTTGGGAGTGTACTGTATTGGTGTTTTTCCAGCTGAGTGACAGCTGGAACTCTGCTGCTTATCAGCTGATTTGCAAAAATCAAGACCCTTCTCCCAGTACAAGTCCCACACCTGCGGTAGCGTCAAATTCTTGAAATAATCTTCAGCTTCTAGAGTTTGAAACTCCTCTAGCGATCTTGGTTCAGATCCAACATTAGGTATCATGATTTATCTTGGGGGTTTTATTGCTGGGGAATCCTTCAATTGTCTAGCTGGGGGGCCATCAAACCTTCCTTTAATATCCTTTATGCACTTAGAGTGCTTCTAAGCTACCTTATCAAACTCAGCTTCCATGGCTTTTCTCGATTCCTTAACAGCCATTTCAGCTTTCTCTTCCACTGTCAGCTCTTTAGGTAGGCTGATGAGAATTGAGGCTGTTACATCTCCTTGTTGTGTGGTCCTTGCGAGCATAATTTTCAGCGGGGGTTTCTTCACAAAGCTAGATTCCCCTTTTCTTCCCTCCTTATCATTCCCTTGCCCTTCTTTTAGCTCCTCTTTCCCCTTTTTGGCATCATCGCCAAAGGGTAGGGTTAGGCCAGGGAAAATACAATTCAGGATGAAGTCGAGCTTGTTGTTTGTGGAGTCATGTTTTTCGTGGGTCGTGGAGTAGGCTACTCTGAATTCTGACCTCAGAGCTTTAGACTCAGCCGCCATCAGCTTCATTTTTGTTTGGAGGACCTTAATCTGCTGTTCTACATTGGTCTACATTCTGGCAATTTCATTCTTATGTTGCAGCTTGAGCAACTCCGTGTCCGACCTGTGTGACTCGTCCATCCTGAAAATGTGGTCTCGTTGCCTTTGCTGGAACTTGAGGTTGTCAGAGCTCCATATCACCACTTTAGCAAATAGGGACTTGAAATAGGTGACCAGCTCTCGCCTCAAAGCCTTCACTTGTCCGACCCATTCTATAATGCGCAGAACTATTCCTCTGATGTCTCCGGTGATTGTGGCATCTCTGTTATCAAGTCTCTGGTCCAAAGATGCAGAGCCATGTTCCATTTTCTCTATCTCAACACATATGGATTTAAAGGGTTTCCTGAAGTTAGTTGTCTCAGCAGACTGATCTTCTGGCCATACTGCATCAAAGTCAAAACCAATGTGCACGATTGCAGTTTCACCTGGAGCTCGGAGTTCTTCTGGGGGTACTTGGACGTTGTAACAGGCTTGTTCCACAACTTATTCAGTTTCAAACAGAATATGGACATTGAACAGAAAATATTCTGCCAAAAGTTCATCTAGAAAAATAGGAATACCCATGCCTTGAGGTTGTGGGGCCTTTCCCTTTTCCTTCAAAATATTTTCAGCTCTATGTGCCTCAGCTATAGCTGTGTTAGCCTGCTAAGCTGAATGATCCTCAGCCGTCTTAACAACTTCCTCGGTATCAGCTTTTGCTTCCTTTTGAGTTATTTGTTGTAGGTCCCAAGGGGTGTGGTGTAAGGTTTAGAAGGGATGGGTTGAATAAACCTTACCCAATTTTAACTTTTTAGTCCTTCTAAAAATTTTAATAGAGTTGACTCAAATCAGCTAAGTCCTTGGGGGACAGCTAGGTTGGCTTTCTTCAGCAAAGTTACCCACTCAACAGACTCGATTGAGCTGTTGATAGTATAACTTAGTTGTGTCAGCTAACACTTAACTTTTAGATGATTTGGTTTTAAACAGCAGAAGACTTAACACGCTTTGCAATTTTAACCACGTTTTTTAAAACTTGTTTTAGCAATATTATTATCAGCTAGGTTGCAATGTAACTTATCAACATATATAAATATATGCTAGAAAGGAAAGTGCTGAAAGTAAATGACACGAGTAAATTTTATAGTGGTTCGAGGATAGGGTAATTCCTCTAATCCACTCTTCTCCAACTCCTAGAGGAATCCACTATGTAACAGATCAGGTTACAAAGCAGTTCTTCAGTCTAGAGATTGCCTTGATCACACAGCTGGCTTCTCCTGCGACTCAGCTTCTTTACAAGACAGCTGCCTTGCTACTTCAGCTCACTTCAAACCCTTGGAATTGATCACACAGCCTTCCAACGAGCATGAAACTTCTAGTTCATTCTTGAACCTTACTACAACTCCTTTAAACTTGGAGACTAGACCCTTTTTGTTCTTTAAGACTTTTCCTCTTCAACTGGTTGAAGTACTCATTCCTTCACATCGTGTGTTGGATCGAGTTCCTTCGAGTTTTAGGCTTGAGGAATTTCTTGATAAGCTTTGAGAATATTTGTAAGTTCATTCGTAACCTTTTCTCAAATGCTTCCTCAGCCTTTTTAAAGTGCTCATTTGAAAATTTGCCCGTTGAAGAGATAGGCTATTTTCAAATGACACTTTCTTGTTCTTTGGCTTGTCTTTTCTTGATCTGCAGCATTGTGATGTTGACCCTTCCCCGTATTAAATGACTCTTCAGCTTTTTAGGGCCTGACACAAGCTTCAGTGCTTCCCATTGGTTTATTCTTTATGCATATTTCTGGGCCAAACACTTTAAGAAGGCATCTTGGACTTATTACTATATCGAGTAATATCTTTGACTTCCTCCCAACAGATTAATGTTTGTCGACTTGACTTTACTGCTGCCTTTACTCCTTTGACTTGAGTCATATTCATCCTTTAAGGAAAGACTCAACTGTCAGTTTAACTGGTAGACTTGGCTCTTTACTGACTTGACTGACACTTCTTCAGCCTTTACACAACAGTTTCTCAGGTGGATCTCCTTCAGTCGAGTTTGTGCCTTCCATCTTAACCATACTCAGCTGACACACAGTTGGGTCTTCACTCTAGTCTTCAGTTGACTTCTTGCATTCTTCGACATAGCTGACTTCACTCAGCTCATGCATCCCTATCTATTATAAAGTATGAATACAAGGAAAATGGGTTGCCAACTTCCTATTATAAGTTTTACATGGTATCATAAAAAATTAACAATAAATTTCATAACATTTGTTCCTCGGTTGACTTATCAGCTTCATCGGAGTGTGATGGTGTCGTTGGAGGTGGCCCATCAACCAACACGAATCTCATCGGAGCAGCTTTGTCACTGGCTTGGCTCCGAGTGGCCTGAGCATCCTTATCAGTTGTGTCCTTATTAGATGTATCAACAGGACTGGACTCAGCTTCGTCTTCTGATTCGAGGAATTTGGTATCAACATGTTCCTGTGAATCATGAAGGGCGCTGATCTCTTCTTCTTCTTCAACGACCTCCACATGAGGAGTTGGCTCATTTTCAGTTCTTTTACCTAGGGAAGTCTCAACTCCTATAGGACTTACACCCTCAACAGTCTCAACCACTGGAAGGCCTTGATCATCCCTGTGTGTAGTCTCAACTTCACCAGGGTCTTGGACATTTAACCTTTCAGTAGACGGAGCTGCCTTGTGGTCTTCAGTGGCATCCGTCAGAGTCTCAACTCATAGGATTGAACTTTGAGGGCCAGGAATCTCCACTCCCATGGTCTCCTTTCCATCATGTGCCTTAGCTGCTTTAACAGTGTCATCGGCCTTCAGTGCAGATGAAGTCTCAGCTGAGACAGTCTGAACCATCTGAGCTTCATTAACTTCACTCTGTTGAACAGTTTGATTCTCATCTTCGCCTCCAAACTTCACTGTGATTCCTTTGAGTGATCAGCCGTGTGGATATGTGTCTCAACACCTTCTGCAATAGTTGGCTTGGCTAAGGTGTCCGCCTCTTCACCATCCTTAGCTTCATCACTAATAGTCCTGGTGCCATATTCCGAGTGCACTAGGGATATGGTAGCAGCAATGTTAATAGCAATGTTTCGTACTACATCCGTAACATCAGGGACTAAGGAGATTTGAGAAGACTCTTCTGAACCCTCTTGCATCTGCTGCTCGTGCTTCTCTTTTGACTCTTTAACAACTTATTTGAATTAAGCTTTCTCAGCTGCAACAACATGATCTATCACTTCAACGTTACTGTCACTGCTGTCGGTCAAGTCCATGGCGTGTTTTGGTACATCATAGAAGGGAAAAGTGGGGGGCTTCTTCGACTCTTCAATAGCTTTAGCCTTCTCCAAGGCTCTTTGTTTCTCTTCCTCCTTTTTCCACAAAGGACTGTCATGCAAAGTTGGGATCAAGAGCAGAGCGAAGGGCTATGTTACCCAAGAAGCTTAAGAGATCCTTTTCTTCTTCAATGAACTCTGGGTGCTGGAATTGATGTCTTGAGTAACTCAGCTTCCAACATCTCCATTCCCTCAATCTTTCCTAAATGTTACGATAAACTAGAGATAACATCACCACATCATCAACCTCATCTTCCTAAATGGTAGCAAGTAGAGCATAGACCTTCCCAGGCTCTCTAGCATCTGTCTGAGGGGACTGGACAACTCTTTCTTCAGTGTGCTTAACTGTCTCAGCTCTATGTTCTTCGACAGTTGTCTCTCAAACAACTGGGTCTTCTGTGCTCTACTGATCTACATCAGCAGTGTTCTCCACCTCAGCGGTGCCTACATCACCACCAACAATTTATCTTCTTTGTGACTTCCTAAAAAGTCTTCTTCTTTTGGTCATAACAAGAGGAATTTCTTCCTCATCAACTTCTTTGGTGGCTTATGGATCCATCATCTTTACCTTTTCTGCTGCAGCTGGCTTGTGAGGTACAACTGAGCATTTCTTCTTCAAAACCAGAGAGGGTTCAGATGTAACCTTTTCGGTCTCAGCTGCATGGGCAGGTGCGTCTAGGGTAGGTGCTTTCTTGGCTGCAGTGGCAGGTGCTGGCTTAGCTGCAACAACTCTCTTCTTTTGAGTCAGCTTAGGAGAGAGAGTCAGCGCTTTCACTGTCTTCCGTAATAGGATCACCGATTCACCATCGCTGGTGTCAGCTCTTCGTGCATGCGCTTGCCTCTGAGCTCCAGAAAGATTGGCCTTGAACATTTTCTTGTTGACATGGAAAGGCTTTCCATGCCTCAAGGCAATTCCCTTCACTTCCATGAGATGGCCAATCATCAGGCCATATCCCAACGAGCCTCCGAATATTCCACCATTAGTAATGGTCTTGTGGAGTACGTTCTGACAGATGCGGCTAAAATCAAACTCAGCCCAGTTAAGTTTCTTATCCTCCATTATCGCAGCCATCACCACCAACTTAGTTCGAGACAACTGATTAAAGCTGTCGAACTTCATATCGACACATTTGGACACAATGTCCATCAACTTGTGGTAATATTGTTTGGTCATAGACTTCTTAGCTGTGAAAACAGCCTTCGCAGCTGACTCAGTCTTGGAGATATCCTTCCAAGCAGCAGCTAAGTTAACGTCTTTCTTAGTTATTTCCTTCAGTCCCTCTGAAGGCAGTTTGCAGTGTTCAGTAAGGTTAACAGAAGTGATTTTAATGTCCTTGTTGTGGACAGAGGATCAAATCTCCCCGTTGTGAACCTCCGCGTTCACATAAAACATAGTAACTTCCTCAGAGTAGGTATGAGAGTACTCCATTGTAAGAAAGTCCATCAGGCCAGACTTTTCTATCTTGTCATCAATCTTCTTGACTAGGGCCTTATCAGCTCCCTGTTTTAGCATTCCCTCGAAGTTTACTATCGATCCAGAGTGGATCTTCTATGATGTCTTAATAAAGTCATATGAGGCATCCATTTTCTTAGAAAATAACCAGTAGATAAAACGAAAAATCTTTGCTTTGAGATCTAAGGTTTCAAAACTTTGCACAGAGAGAAACTTGCTTTGCTTGCTGAAGACGAGAGTGCTTGTGAGAAGATGAAACTCATTTTTGGTTTAAGAAACGAAAAATGACCGTTGATTTCTCATCTTGGGTGTTTTACTTGGCTGGAAGATGAAACTTGCTAATTTTCATTTCTCTCTTCTTGGTCTCTGTTGATAGAGTCTGTTGAGTCTCCTAACTCAACTCAATTAATACTAGCTCATTTTTAAGCTTTCAAATCTTGATTCACATAGAGGTTTAGTGAATATATCAGCTAACTACCTATCAGTTGAGATGTATTCCAAAGTGATGTCTTTCTTTTCAACATGATCCTTTATAAAATGATATCTGACATCAATGTGTTTTCTTCTTGAGTACAACACTGGATTCTGAGTAATTGCAATGTACTTGTATTATCACACTTTATTGGAATTTCTTTTTCTTCAATATCATAGTCTCTCAGTTGTTGTCTCATCCAGAGAACTTGCGCACAACAGCTGCCCGCATCTATGTACTCTGCTTCATTGTGGATGTAGCTATTGAATTTTGTTTCTTCCTGAACTGAGAAACCAATCTATTTCCAAGCATTTGACAGGTACATGAAGTACTCTTCTTGTCCACTCTACATCCAACATAATATGAATCTGAGTAGCCTACCAGCTTAAATCCTCCATCCTTTGGATACCATAAGCCAACTTCTTGGCATCCCTTCAAATACCTTAGGACTCTCTTAGCTACAACAAAGGTGATGTCTGGTGTGCTTGTTGTTAAGTGGAGCAATGATCCAATGAGAGCTCTATATCTAGTTTGCTCAACAACTTTTCCATCTGCATCCATATCCATCTTAATTGAAGTGTTCATTGGACTCTTCACTGATGACTTTTCTTCCATACCAAATTTTTTCATTAAATCTCTGGTATATTTGGTTTGACTTATCAAGTTTCCATATTTCATTTGCTTGACTTGAAGTTCTAAGAATAAAGTCAACTCTCCCATCATGCTCATTTCAAACTTCCCTTGCATGAGGTTTGAGAACTTATCACACAACTCTTTGTTTGTGGAACCAAAGATGATATCATCCACATATATTTGAACAAGCAGTATACTCTCTCCATCTTGAATTCTGAAGAGTGTTCTATCAACCTTTCCTTTGGTGAATCCATTGTCAATTAGAAATTGTGACAATGCGTCATACCATGCTCTTGGTGCTTGTTTCAATCCATGCAGTGCTTTCTTCAGCTTGTATACTTTGTCCCCAATAGTTTTCTGCTCAAAACCTGGAGGTTGTTCCACATAGACTTCTTCTAAAAGTCATTCTTCACATCCATTTGATATACAGTGAAGTTCTTGTGTGCAATATAAGCAAGAAATATCCTAATTGCTTCCAATCTGGCAATACCCGTTGACGACCAATCTTGCTTTATTTTTTACTATAGATCCTTCCTCATTCATCTTGTTTCTGAATATCCACTTTGTACCAATGACATTTTAATGAGTAGGCTTTTGAACTAATTCCAATACTTTGTTTCTCTCAAACTGATTCAACTCTTCTTGAATAGCTTGAATCCAATGTGTGTCATTCAAGGCTTGAGACACATCTTTATGCTCAATTTGGGAAAATAAAACAAGTGAACATAGATTCATGTTGAACTCTGAATCTGGTTCTTATGCCATCTTTGACATCTCCAATTATTAACTCAAGTAGATAAGTTGTCTTGAACAGCTTCTTCATCTTCATTCAGCTGCAGACCTTCCAGCGTCTTTGAGAATCAGCTATCTCATCATCTTTAGGGTTAAGTGCTCTCACATCTACATTAAAAGAGGGACTCTTCTGCATAGTTGGCTGATTTTGCTTCTCAGCTAACTCATGTATGTCTTCTCCATTTACATTTGGCTCATCAAATATCACATGGATAGACTCTTCTGTGAACATAGTCCTATTGTTTAGCACTCTATAGGCTTTACTTTCAGCTGAGTATCCCAAAAATATGCCTTCATCAGCTTTAGCATCAAAATTTTTCAAGTTGTCCATGCCATTGTTGTGGATGAAGCACGTGCACCCAAATATCTTAAAATATCCAACATTTGGTTTTCTCCCTGTCCAAACCTCAGGGAGTCTTGGTTAATTGCCTATTGATCATGCATATATTTTGAGTATAACATGCAGTATTTATGGCTTCTGCCCAAAATCTCTTAGGCAATCCAGCTTCAACTAACATTGTCCTAGCGGCTTCCTTGAGAGTTCTATTTCTTATTTCGGCTACTCCATTTTGCGTGGAGTTCTAGCAGCTGACAACTCACGACCAATACCATTTTCAACACAATACTGAGTTATAATCCCATTGACAAACTCAGTTCCCCTGTCAGATATTATCTTTATAATGGTTTGACTCTTCTCATTTTGAAATCTTCTCATCAGCTGAGGCAATTTCTGCAGTCTTTCCTTCTTTTTACACATGAAAATTGTCCATGTATATCTTGAGTAATCATCCACCACCACTAAGGTGTATTTCTTTCCACTGATGCTAGTTGGCTAAAAAGGACCAAATAGATCCATATGCAACATATGTAGTATCCTTGTTGAAGAAGGACTTGGCGTATCCTTGAAAGATGACTTGATTTGCTTTCCCATCTATCATGCATCACAAATCCTTCTACAAGATGACTCCTTCCAAGCTTGTTGATGGTCTTGAAGTTCAGGTGACTCAGCTTCTTGTGCTTGGTGTAGCAGTTGTACTCTTTTCTAGCAAACATGTGCTTGGTGTAGCAGTTGACCAATTCACTACATACATGTTTTCCTACATTGTTCCTTTTAACACAATTTCATTTGATTCAACATCTTTGATTTGACAAACTCTCATATTGAATCCCACATTATAGCCTTTGTCACAGAGTTGGCTGATGCTTAGTAGATTGAAATTGAGACCTTCAACATATGCAACATTTGTGATCTCCAGTCCATTTTTCCTTATGGACCATGTGCTTGTGATCTCCCCTGGAGCTTCATTTCCTCCAAATATGACTTTTGAACCTTTGATTTCATTGAACTTTGATAGATTTTTCTTGTTCCCTGCCATTTGTCTGGAACAACCACTATTCATGTACCAGATTCCTTGGCACACAGTTGTTCCTTGAATCTGCAATCAAGGAAATTAAGTTTTAGGTACCCAAACTTATCTGGGTCCTGGGGGTTAGTGCTATAAGATGTTCCAACCAACCTATAGCCAGAAGATCTGACTCTAAGAGGTTGCCATCTATTAGTTCCATAATCATAGTGCACATTAGTAAATTGCGTGGGGGTTTTAGGATCTTACAACTGTCTATTTTGTCTGTATGCCTGTATATTTGATTGAGCATTTGCTTTCTTGGGGTGATAGTGGAATTTTTGTGTTTGATGGATATTGTTATCGGGTGCATAAGTGTGTTGATAATAGCTTTTTTACCTTGGGAATGACATTTGCTGAGGTTGAGGTCTTTGCCATTTTGGTTTGTATCCCATAGGTCTTTGCGGATATTTCACTTGTTCGTTCCAATCAGCTTGGTTTAGATGGTGTCTACCATTCCTATCAAATGAATTTCTTTACTGAAATCTCTAGAGTTTTTGGCAGCTCTGTTTAGTCCTCACAGAGTATTTTTTGTTAGGAGTTTGCTGATGGACTTTTCTAAATTTCTTTTCAGCTGTCCTTTCAGCATACTCTACTGGCTTCTTTCCATTGACCTTATATCCAAGGCCAGTATGATTGTGATTATGTTTTAGTGTGGGTGTGGGTGCAATATATGGTGTTTTGGGTTTTTAGATTCCCTCATTCCTTGAGGATCCTTTCTCCAAAATTACTCCAGGAGCTTGACTATGCACAAAGGAATTGAATCATATGTCTATCTTGTCTCCACACTGTTTTTGACTCATTATTAGTTCATCCAATGACTTGGATGCCTTTGTAAATGAGGCAATCACATATTTGAGATCTTTCTCTCTCTTTTTAGTAACAGCTAACTTTGCTTGAATCGTGGCGTTTACGGCCTTCAGCTTTGTATTCTCATCAGCTATTTGATTTAGAGTACTCAGCTCCTTAGTCAGCTGTGAGTTTTGGCATTTAAGCTGGTTGTTTTCCTCATTTAAAAGTGTGTGTGAGGTTTTAATGTGCTCAAAGTCTTTCATCATTTTGCCTAATGAATCATAAAGATATGTGGGTGAGGAAGTGTTTGTGTCACTATCACTATCACTTGAATCAGAATGAGATGAGTTGGAGTGTACCTCATCTTCTTGATCTTGTTCTTTGGCTATGAGGCAGATCAAAGCCTCTTCCTCAGTGTCACTTGAGTAGTCTGCCTCATTATTGTCCAAGTCTGCTGGTTCTTTACATTTGGCTGGTTCAGCAGTCTCAGCAGCCAACATGGCTTTCTTCTTTTCTTGTCTTCTTTCCCAGAAGACTCTTTTTCCTCTTCATTTCTATATGTGTTGAATGGTGGACAAGATTAGTCAATAGCAAAGTGTCTTGGTTGTCTGCAGTTCCAACACAGGTTTTCAGCTCTCTGCATATCAGCTCTCTTAGCTCTCTGATTATCAGCTCTCTGATAGTCAGCTCTTTGATGTTTAGCTCTCTTGGGTGGCCTGTCCTCCCTTGCTTTGGAAGGTGTTGAATATCTTCTAGAAGTTTCACCCTTGTTTCTTTTATAGCTTTTATTAAAGAACTTGTTGAATCACTTTACCATGAGAGCAATCTCCTCTTGGTCAATGTTTTTCTTTTGGCTCAGCTTTATTTCCTTCACTGGCCAACAGTGCAGCTGTTTTGGGCACATCTGTCTCCTCTTGCTCTTTTATTCTCAGCTCAAATTCATAAGCTTTGAGATCTGAGAACAACTCAATATTTGATGTTTTGGAGAGGTCCATGGAATGTCTCAGGGCCATGACCTTCATTTCCCGTTCAGCTGGGCGGGCTCTTAAAATCTTCATGCACATCTCCTTTTGAGTGTACTCCTTCCCAAGAGCTGAAAGCTCATTTGTAATCCTTGTGAATCTGACATCCAGCTGATCTAGACTCTCACTTGCAAGCATTTTAAAATTTTCAAATTTATGATTAGCAACTGCTAGTTTATTCTCTTTGATCTGTTCAGATCCTTCACAAATCAAGTTTAGCTTATCCCAGATTTATTTGGCTGATTTGCAGGATTTGACTTTATGGAACATAACCTTGTCCAATGTTTTGTAGAGGATTTCCTTGGCAACATTGTTAAGATTTTATCTTTTTCTATGCTCATTTGTCCATTCACAGCGTTGTTTCTCAACCATAGCAGGTCTACGCTCTGCTGCAACATCTTCTCCTTCACTTAGAGGGGTTTTTCTTACAACAATATTGACCTTCAATATTTATAGTGACCCATCATCCATCACTAGCCACATTTCATCGTGTAAGGCTGATAGGTGAGCCTGCATGCGACTTTTTCAATCATCAAACTCTTCCACATTGAATATGGGAATACGAGTTAGATTAGCCTCTATGATATTTGTTAGTCCAAGTGGCTACGATAATCTAGAGGGGGTGAATAGATTATGCCGATTTTCCGAATTATGCCCTCTTTCTCTAATGAATAAGCAATGACAAGAATGAAGGTGCGGGAAATAAACAACACACGTCGATTTATAGAGGTTCAACATACCTAGGACCTAATCATCTACCACCCCAGTATTTCCGGAATGGATTTCAAAAAGAAAAATGATTTTATTAATAATTACCAAAATTATTACAAAATCACCTTACAACACCTCTTTGGAGATTACCACAATCTCCCTTGAAGATGACCACAATCTTCTACAGCACCTTGTGAAGATTACCACAATCTTCCTCCTTGAAGAGCACCAAACTCTTCAACAACTCAAAGAGCACCAAACTCATCAATAATAAGATTACCACAATCTTCTAACACCTAACACCTAAGATCACCCAAGTGTATTCTTACCACAAGAACACTGACAAGGATATCTTGTGTTGAATGAAGAACCCAAATTCAAGATTACAACTCGATAACAAATAATACAAGTTTGAGTGCAAGTGCAATCAAGAATTAAGCCTAGACATCAATATGTGAAAGTGTAAGACCTTAGGCTATTACAACAAGAATGTTGAAAGTGAAAGCTTAGAGAAATTTGCAGATTTCATGTTGTGTGTTTGCTTGTATTGTTATGTCTTGTGTCTTCAAAATCATCCTCTATTTTTAGGAGAATCTTCACAAACATAGGCTCCTCCTTCTTCACTTTTGTCTACAAAAAAAAGATCACAAGATGTAGAAATAATGTACAAAATTGTTAAAGTAAATCTTGCTGTAATGGATGTTCAACGGTTGGAATCTGCTGTCAAAAATAACATAGAGCATTGGTCGCTATATTGAAATTTTGAATGTTATAAAGAAGATCGTGAGATGCAGATACCAGATGGAGGGGGGGTCTACCAGTCCAGGGGGGTCCGACCGGTCGCCCTAGGGAGGTCGATCGGTCGGCCCAAGCTTGGACCGGTCCCCCTCCTCATTTTTTGTGTTACAGAGTGTTCAATTTCATTTTTAACACATTTCAGGTACCAGTCGACCTCTTGTTCGACAGGTCGACCTACTGAAGTTTTTCAAACTCCTCGTTTCTGTTTCAAAAATCATTTCCAGATACAGGATGCCCTATAGGGCGACCGGTTGGACTCAAAACAGAAGTGTTGTCCAATTTTATGTCAAAAATAAACTTCAAAAAATACTCCAAAAATTAGTAAAAATATTTTAAATCAATTGGGAGTATTTGGACAACATTTAAAAATATTGTGTTGGTGGAAAAACTCATTTAAGCAAAATCATCAAAATCTTGATAAAAACATTTATCTAACAATAATAACTTTGCTTTTGAAATAAAAGAATTGAAAACACAAGAGTTATATCTTTTGAAAAAGATTGAGATCTAGTTCAGTAACCAGTGCGGAAGGCTCAATGAACCAACTGCTCTGATACCACTTGTAGGCCCCAAGGGGTTTGTTTTAAGGTTTAGAAGGGGGGTTGAATAAACTTTACCAACTTTTTGAATTTAGTCTTTTTAAAATATTTGAACACAGTTGACTCAAATCAGCTAAGTCCTTAGTAGATAGCTAGGTTGGCTTACTTCAGCAAAGTTACCCACTCAACAAACTCGACTGAGCTGTTGATAGTATAAATCAGCTGGGTCAACTAACACTTAACTTTTTAGTTGGTTTTTGTTCAGCGGAAGACTTAACACCCTTGATATTCTTAAACTTGTTTTTAACACTTATGTTTAGAAATGCTATTATCACTGGGTTAGCAATATAAATTAAACAACAAATATAAAGTAAGCAGGAGAGTAAAATGATGTAAATAAATGACACAAGCAAATTTTAAAGTGGTTCGAGGATGGGGTAATTCCTCTAATCCACTCTTCTGTAACTCCTGGAGAAATCCACTAAGTAACTGATCAGGTTACAGAGTAGTTCTCAGTCCGAGACAACCTTGATCACATAGCTGGCTTCTCCTGGGACTCAGCTTCTTCACAAGACAACTGTCTTGCTACTCCAGCTACCTTCGAACCCTTAGAATTGATCACACAGCCTTCCAATGAGCTCAAAGCTTATGATTCGACCTTGAACCTTACTACAACTTCTTCAACCTTGGAGAGTAGACCCCTTAAGTTCTTTAAAATGTTTTCTCTTCAATTGGATGAAGTATTCTTTCCTTCACTGAGTGTGTTGGACCGATTTACTTCGAATTTGGGCTTGAGGAATATCTTAGTATGCTTGAGAATACTTTTGCAGGTTTGCTGCTTGAATTGCTTGTAAGAATGGTAACATATTCTGATTTTCTTCCTCAGTCTTTTATATTGCTCATTTGAAAATTTGTCCGTTGAAGAGATAGGCTATTTTCAAATCAAACTTCTTGTTCGTTGGCTTGTCTTTTGTTGACTTGCAGCTTGTGATGGTGACATTTCCTCGTATAAAATGATGTCTGCAGCTTTTCAAGACCTGGCACAAGCTCATTGCTTCCCATTGGTTTATTCCTTTTGCACGCTTCTGGGATGGGCACTTTTAGACATGGCAGCATGGACATATTACTAATTTAAGTAATATCCTTGACTTCCGTGCAACAGGTTAATATTAGTCGACTCGACTTGATAGCTGTATTTACCCCTTTGACTTGAGTCAGCTCCAATCTTTTAGAAATGACTCAACTGTCAGTTCAAATGGAAGACTTGGCTCTTATCTGACTTGATTGTCACTTCGTCAACCTTTACTCAGTTGTCCTTCCGCTGGATCTTTTCTCCAGTCGAGTATGTGCCTTCCATCTTGACTACACTCAGCTGAAACACAGCTGGGTCTTCACTTCAGTCTTCAGTTGACTCTTGTATCCTTCAACATAGCTGACTTCACTCAGCTCATACAGTCCTATTTATTACAAATTGAAATACAAGGAAAATGGAGTGCCAACTTTCTATTTTAAGTTTTACATGGTATCATCAAAACCTAATAATAAATTTCCTAACAGTACTCAGCTCTTTAGTCAGCTGTGAGTTTTGGCTTCTGAGCTGGCTATTTTCCTCATTTAAAAGTGTGTGTGAGGATTTTACAAGCTCAAAATCTTTCATCATTTTGCCAATAGAATCATAAAGATCTAAGGGTGATGAAGGTTTTGTGTCACTATCACTGTCATCATAAATAGAATGAGATGAGTTAGAGTGTACCTCATCTTCTTGTTCTTTGGAGTCTTGTTCGTTGGCCATGAGTCATATCATAGCCTCTTATTTGTGTCAGATAAGTAGTCAGCTTCACTAATATATTACTTAACTGGTTCATTACACTTGGCTGTGTCAGTAGTCTCAGCAGCCAACATGACTTTCTTCTTTTCTAGTCTTGTTTCTCTAAAGACCTTTCTTTCCTGTTCATTTCTATACTTGTTGAGTGATGAATAGGGACAATCAACAGCAAATTGTCCGGGTTGTCTGCAATTCCAACATAGGTTTTTAGCTCTCTAGAAGTCTTCTCTTTCATCCCTCGGATACTCAGTTCTTTGGTGATCATCTCTCTTTGGTGGTTTGTCCTCCCTTGCTTTGGAGGGTGTTGGGTGTCTCATGGATGATTCCCCCTTGTTCCTCTTGTAGTTCTTATTGAATAACTTGTCGAACCTTTTTAACATAAGGGCAATCTCCTCCTAGTCAATAGCTTCTTTGGTTTCAACTTTCTTGGACTCACCAGGCATGAGTGCAGCTGTCTTGGGTACAACTGTCTCTTCTTGTTCATTCCTTTTGAGCTCAAATTCATATGCTTTAAGGTATGAGAACATCTCATGGGTGAATATTCTTGTAAGGTCCATTGAATCTTAATACACATTTCCCTCTGTGTATATTCTTTTCCTAGAGCTAGGAGAGCTCATTTCTTATCTCTGTGAATCTGGCATCCAACTGATCCAGACTCACACCTGCAAGCATTTTAAAGTTTTCAAATTTTTGAACAACAGTTAATTTATTTTCTTTAATTTGATCAGACCCTTCACAAATTAAAGTTAGTTTTTCTCATATTTCTTTGGCCGTTTTGCAAGATTTAACTTTGTTAAAACATGGTCTTATCAAGAGTTTTGTGGAAAATGTCCTTGGAAACATTCTCCAAGTTGTATCTCTTTCTGCCCTTATTTACCCACTCGCAACGTGGATTTTCCACCATAGAAGGTCTAGATACCACAGCAGCAACAACATCAACAGCAACACGTACGCCTTGTGTTGCATGAGCTGCATCAGTTTCCTCTTCTTGTACATCAACAGCCTCAGGGGCAGGAGCCCTGATAGTTGTGTTTACCTTCATTATTTGTAGTGGCCCATCATTAATGACAAACCACATTTCATCATGTAAAGCTGGCAGGTGAGCATGCATACGTATTTTCCAATCATCAAATTATTCAATAGTAAACATTGGAATGCGAGTTACATTTGCTTCCATGATAATAACTTTTCTTTTAAAATAAAAGCTTTAAAAACTGCAAGTGTTATTTTTATGAAAAGATAATGAAATCTAGTTCAGTAACTAGTGTGGAAGACTCAATGAACCAACTGCTTTGATACCACTTGTAGGTCCCAAAGGATGATAAGTAAAGTCTAGAAGGGGGAGGGGGGTTGAATAGACATTACCAACTTTTCATTTTTAGTCCTTTTAGAAATTCAGAGTTGACTCAACTCAGCTAAGTCCTTGGTGGACAGCTAAGTTTACTTGCACAATTGGGTTAGCCACTCAACAGACTCAACTGAGCTGTCAGTTGGTTCAACTAACACTTTAAAAATATAGTTTACTTGGTTTTTACAATGGAAGACTTTCACCCTTTGTTTTGAATACGTTTTTCAACAATTGTTAAGATAGGTTATTATCAGTTGACTTAGCAAATTAATAATCGGAAATTATAAAGATATGCAAGAATGTAAGTATGCTGAAAATACAAAGACACAAGCAATTTATAGTGGTTTGAGGTTAGGGTAATTCCTCTAATCTACTCTTCTCCAACCCCTAGAGGAATCCACTAATGTAACTTGACAGCTGCCCTGCTACTTCAGCTCCTTCAAACTCGTAGAATTGTTCACATAACCCTCCAACAGGTTCAGAGCTCTGGTTCGATTTGGAACCCTACTACACCTCCTTCAATCTTGGAGTGTAGACCCCTTGTTCTTGACACAAGTTTTTCCTCTTCAACAAATGAAGTTGTATTTCCTTCATTGAGTGTATTGGATCAATTTCCTTCGAGATTAGGCTTGAGGATATTTTTTGAATGCTTGAGAGATATTGCTTTGCTTTGAAGGTTATTTGCTTGCTTGCTTGCTAGTATGTCTCGTTACCTTCTATCAGATGAATCTTCAGCCTTTTTATAGTGCAGGTTTGAAAAATATTTCCATTGAAGAGATAGACATATTATTCAAACTACACTTCGTAGGTTGTTGGCTTGTCCAATCTTGCAGCATTGATGTGGATTGTACCTTGAATTTTATGTTGTGCATCCTTTCCTTAATCTCTGCAGGTTTTCAAGTACATCTCATTGGTTCCTTGCTTTTTGGACTCTTTTAGCAAAACAACTTTAATGTAGGCAGTTTGACACATGCCTATTTCCAACAAAACCTGGACTTTGCTTAACAACAGATCTTTTTTAGCTTTCTTTGATCATATCTACTGCATATTCCCTTAGAAAATCAATTCCAATGATTTTGGAATGACTTGGCTGTCAATCAGCTGACTGGACAACTTTTCTATCACTTGATTGAGACTTCACTTCACTTCACATAGCTGCCACACAACTGGGTCTTCTCCTCGATCTTCAGTCGAGTCCTGCAATCTTCAACTTGGGTGCTTCCACTAAGCCTACATAGTCCTATCTATAACAAGTTGATTTATAGTTGAATTGGGGTACCAACTTCCTAATCTACGTTTTGCATGGTATCATCAAAATCTATTACATAAATTTCCCAACAATATCGCTCTGATAGAAGAATATCAAACTCTTCATTGGACCTTTCTTCCAATGGACCAGGAGGGGGAGTAGCTTCTTCTCTTGGGAGCTTGCCTGCTGGCGGACCTCCAAATTAGACTTCAAGCTTTTGGATTCTCTCCTCTTGACTTTTGTCGAGCTTTGCAATTTCGGCCTTCTTCTACTGAAAAGCTAACTCAACTTTTTCTTCAGTTGACAGGTCTTGAAGTACCTGTGAATGGATTGAGGTGTTGACTTTGGAGGGTTTTTCCAACTCTTCTTCCCCTCTTTTGGCATCATCACCTAGAGAAGAACTTTGAGGAAAGTGAACTGACTTTAAAAGGGAGTCCAACTTCTTGTGAGTGACGGAGTCTGCTGCTTGCTGGTGGGAGCTGAGTGAATATAGCTGAGTCTTCATTGAAAGAATCCTAGCTTTCAATGACGCCTCAATGTGATCCATCATTTTCTCCATTTTCATCGGCAACAACTCCATGTCTGAGAGATGGCTTCTCTCCATTCTCTTGATATTATCCCTCTTTCTCTGTTGAATGCAAGTTGGTCAGCACCCCAGACAACTAACATGGAAAACAACTATTTGAAGTAGCCGACTTGCTCTCTGCGAAGTCCTTTGGTCTGCTGAGCCCATTCTATGATCCTAAGCACTGCTCCACAAATGTCTCCTAAGATTGTGGCATCATGATTGTTGATCATGTCACATAAGTCAGCAAAACTTTTCTCCATGGCTTCCATCTCCTCCCACATAGCTCGGAAGGCACGCCGAAAGCCAACTGCTTCTAGACTTGAATATTCAGGAAATAAGAACTCGAAATCATGGCCAAAAGGTATGATTCGCATATCTGATGGAACGTGCAGATTAGCTGGGTCTATTTAGACGTTGAAATGAGTAGCTTCCTCCTCAGTCTCAACTTCATAGGGAATTCTTTCCATAAAGGGGAAATATGGCATCCCCAATATGCCACTTAGATCGGAGAAAGTTCCCACTTCTCCTTCAGGAATACTTCGCTCCTCTCCCTAGCCTTTAGCTCATTTTTCCTCAACAAGCGAAACCTCATCTACTGAGAGCACTGTGGAAGTCTCAGTTAGTTTGAAAGTGCTTCAGTTGTGTTAACAACGTCACTGGCAACAGTTGATTCGTCCATTTGAGTTCCCTTGGCCTCGGCTATTTGAGAAGCATCACAGGCAGGAGATTGAGCTAGTGGGGGTGGCCCATCGACTAGCACGATCCTCATTTTGGTGTACTTCATACTTTTCTCCAAGCCCCTGGTTTCTTTATCCGACTCTACTTGATTCTTCAAAATCTTCATCCATATCTGAGTACCCAACTTCAAAGTCAATAAGCATCGATCATTATAGGCTCAGTGGTCTCGAATTTTGAGAATACGTACGTCATCAGAAACATTGACATCCCCCTGGCAGTCTTAACTAACATAGTGTCTTTAGCTACTTTTGTTATAGTCTCAACCACTGAAAGGACTTCTACACTCCCTGCAACAGACTTAGCTATTGTTGGCTCTTCGATATTGACATTCTTCGAGGTCTCAACCTCTTGGATTACACTTCATGACCAGCAGTCTCAATTGCCATGGTTTTTTCCAATCCTTCATTTGCTTTAGTTACAGGAATTTGACCCTTTGTAACTTCATTTGCCTTTAATATTGTTTTGGCATCAGCAGTGATAGTCTTAACCATCACAACTTCATTAGCAACAACAATTTTCTATTAAGCTAACACACATTTGCCTCCTAACTTTGATATTTCTTGGTTCCCTGCAGCATCCTCTGACCTGGCTGCGTGTGAGCAGTTTCCCTTCACTGGGGTCAACTATCACCGGGGACTTGGCTGTTTCATATGACTGTTCAGCCAATTCTTGAGCTGTCTCAACAGCTTCCTTAGGGCGTGGCTCCATTGGGTTACCCTCTATAACATCTTCTACCCCATTATCATCGCCAACCTCACTTATGTCTTGTCCCTGAGAGTGAGCTGAGGCGGTGACCGCGGTTTAGTATCTCACCACATCTTGAATAATTGGAGTCGGATAGTGAACCAGGGTGATTCTCCAACACCCTTCAGCTTTTCTTGCCCGAGGAACTCACGATACTCTTGTAAGGCTTTCTTCAACTGAGTAGCTTCGATTGCATCAGCTCCTTCAATGGGTTCATCATCATCATTGCTGCTGTAGCAATCCGGGATTACAACATTAGTGAAGGGGCAAATATGAGGCTCATGAGCATTACCATTCTCAAAGGTGTTCGCCTTTTCTGCCTTTTTTTCTCAAAGAGGATTGTGCTGGTTTATACTTCATCAAGAGCCAACACAACAGTTGCATTGTCCAGAAAATCAAGAAGCCACTCTTCTTCTTCAATCATCTCAGGACTCAAACAGGACTATGCTGCTGCTCAATTTCCATAGCCTCCACAAACGCAGCATGGCCTCTATTTCAGGATAAATAGGGGATCCTAGTTCATTCAAGTCACAAAGGTTTTGGACAACATGCTCCTCTTCCACATGGAGTATGATGAAATCACCAACTCCAACAATTATCTTAACAGCTACCTTTTCAATAACATGAGCAGTTGCAAAAACTTGATCGCAAAAATCTTTTCACTATACTGCAAGTGTACAACGTAGTTTATAGAATAATGGCAAGTAAGGTAGTATTCATCAGGGATGAAATACGAAACACTTAGGCTATAATAACATCATATTCTAATTTTATTGAAGCTGCCGAAAATCACAAATTTTGTAAATCCTAAATTAACAAGTAAAAATAAAATATGTAAATTTATAAAACCCCGGACTCCACAAGTCTTTTATAAATCCTAGGAACATGATCTCAACATGCTTCATTAATATAAATGCAATTAATGTTTATCAAAACTAATTCATGTATTTCTATGGGTTCAATTCATATATTTGTTTATTCCCCCTCCCAAAGCAAATAAACAGTTGATTAACACCAATTACTAGCATCTCTGCTCAACAAATA
Organism: Rehmannia glutinosa; assembly: GCA_016081115.2. NCBI lineage: Eukaryota > Viridiplantae > Streptophyta > Magnoliopsida > Lamiales > Orobanchaceae > Rehmannia > Rehmannia glutinosa. Next base: position 40,225,066 of record CM071927.1, read on the forward strand.
ATATTAACCCCCAAAATATCTTTGAATTGAAGTACAACCCACAAATAGTTGTAGTCTCCCGATACATTACCCCTATTTATGTCTAAATCCGATTTTCGTTTGTTAGAACACATTTCCTGAATTATGATCTAACAAATATGACATGCAAATAATTGATCAGATAATGTACAAGAAATAAGCATTTGAATTCATATAATAGAACATGTTAAGAAAACAATCAATAAATATTTAATCCACAATTTTGATTAGGACCTAGGATCAGAATGATTAGACCAACATAATTGATGACAAATTCATAGAAAAACTTGAAATCAAATAGTTTTACATTGTTTAAATACAAACAAGAGATATAAACCAAGAAAGAAAAAACATTCTTGTCAGGATAGATCTTCTCACCAAGCCTTCGAATCCTTGTGCTTCCGTAGATGCGAAAGGCCTTGTGGTGCTCTTCGTAGATTAGCCCTCTTTTCTCGAAAGACTATTGATTTTTGTAACCCTAGTGTATTTTGTTGTATTTTTTGGTGTATAATGTTCTATGAAGTTGTAAATTCGTGCAAGGCCTTGGTCCCTTTATATAGGTATTTTGAGAGATCACTTGTAGAGTTTTGACGGGAAAAGGACACAAAAATCAGACGCAGACTAATTGCATGACCGTGTGCAGATCGCACGGCTAGGCCGTGTAAATGGTGTCTGTCTCTATTTTTGCTCTGAACACTTCACAAGGGAGTGTCACTTTCACACAGGTAGGTCGTGTAACATGTCTCTGAAATTCAAGTCGCACGAACGTGTAAAAATCACACAAAATCAACTCTCACGGTCGTGTGAGCTTCACACGGGCTGACCATGTGAGTGGTTTCCGTCCGTTTTCTTCGTTTATTCGATCTTCTCTTCGCATTATTCAATCTTGTCCGCGCCTCCCAACTGATATCTTTCCATTTAAGCTATGTTTCTTGTAGAAGTTTACAAAAATACGCATTATCATGCCCCTCTAAGGAAACAAAGTAAAATACACTAAATATACATGCAAATGCATCAATTATATATCAAAATAAACCTCTAAATGCACGTATATTTTACACATATCAAAATCCCCCAAACTTAAATCATTTATCGTCCTCGAGCAAGTTAAGAAAAATAATCTCAAGGGGTAAAAAGAACACATAAGAACACTATAAACATTCAATCTCATTTGACTCCATATCTTAGTAAACCATGCAATTTATTATCAAGAAATCATCTATCACAAGTTCGCATAATCAATACTGTTTCGGGTACTTGACAGCGCAACTCGAGAAGAAATAGTGTATCACTTAACTCTCAAAGTGTATGAGAAGTGTATGCACTCAAAATCAATTCAATAACGTAGAACTACCATAAGCTTGCAAATCGTCTAACATCTCTAACACTTTAGTGTGCATAACTTAAAAATCAAAAAAGACTTTCATTTGGTTGTAATCTAGGCTCTTTGGTAAGGGTAGGGAAATTTTGAATTAAGTGACTTGACTTGAGCAAATAGAATTTAAGTTCACAGACTTGCAATTCACTAATCCAATTTCATCATAAAATTCATTATTTTCAAGATATTTACTTTTTCAACTCAACTCCACCCTTTTCATCTCTTTTTCATTATTAGGACTTTTTCTTTCTTTCTTTTGTTTTGCCTTAAACTTTCAATTTCTCAATTTCCAGAATATTTCTTCTTTCTTTTCTTTTTTTCTTTACTCGATTTTTCTTTTTTTTTTTTTTTCCAGAAATTTTCTTTCTTTTTTGAGCTTCATTATTCTCTCATTTACTTAAGCATCTCATCTCTCGTACGTTTGCCAACTTTCTCTCTTTTTCAAAATTTCACCACATCTCCCCCAAACTATTCATTTTCTATAAACTCAAGTTTTAGGGATAAAAATATATTTTTCAATTTTAAAGATCAAAATGTGGCTAACAATAAAAAGTTTAGGCTCAAAAGGCTAACTAGATAATCATGAGTTCATAGGTAGATATTTTAGGCTAAGTAGGCTAAACAAAGATGGCCTTAAATCTTCTTCAAAAATCGCACACACACATGATTTCAATGAAAATACCAAAGCAAGTTCTAGAATTCTAATAATCATAAATGACACGCTCAAGAAAAAAATAAGACTACATAATATGAAAAGCAGTTAAAGGTTCAAAAGCTCACAAGCTTATTTTTCATCATGCTCAAATACCCAATTTTTTTAATCAATACCAAACATGCAAAAGACATCTTTTCAACAATTCACAAAAATATTTCATCACATGAAATCATGTGCTCATAATAAAATCATGCGGAAGCTTTTTGTACTTTTTTGAGATTTTGATCTTAAATTACACAAAAGAAATTAAACGTGCTAAAAAAAATTAAAAAAAATTGTTTTTTTTTTGCAAATTTTATATGCTTGCACATGCAATCCTAAATGCTAAGCAATATGCAACAATACTTATTTACGCATTTTTGACAACCCTTCCCCCCCAAAAAAAAAAAACTGAAAATATGATTCGTCCCGAACATATGAGAAAATTATCAAAAGAAAGAAGAATTCATAAAGAGTACTTACTTGGATAGTTCATATGACCCGTGTGCATTTCACACGGCCGGGTCGCAAAGCCCTGCTTGATGTCTATCCGTTGTTTGGTCCAACCACACGGTCGTGTGTAGTTCACACGACATGCCCATGTGGCTGGTCTCTGTGAAGCATATCGCATGGTCGTGTGAAATTTCACACGGTCGTGTGTTTTGATTTTTATTTTTTTAAAACCCGGAGTTTATCGCGACGCCTCCTGCACAACAACTCATAAAAACAAAGAAAACTAAAAAAATACGTTAATAAGAAATCAAAATCGAATTAAAACAAAATAAACGAAGGCGATCAAAATAAAATAAAAATAAATATAAATAAAAATAAACAGAAATAAAAATCAAAGTCAAAATAACTTGGGTTGCGTCCCACAATGCGCTAAATTTTACGTCTTTAGCCATACGTCAGATTTCTAACATCACTGTCCCTGAACTGTGTCATTTGAAATCTTTGAGCCCTCAATTCTGTACCATCCATTAGACAAATGGCATTGCACTTTTCTCTCGGATTAAGTTCAGTATCGCTTGGGAATTCGCTCTTTTGATTTTGACCTCCCACTGCAGTAACAATTTGGGCTACATGTGATTCCAAAGATTTCAGTCTCGCATTCAACAAAAAAAATATTAGAACCAAAGCAATAAAAAAAATATTTACAAAAGAAAAACAAATTCGAAAAATAAAAAAAATTACAAAAATCGGAAAAAACTAAAAAAACAATTTACAAAAATTTTGCTTTAATTATGATTGAACTACTTATTACTATATCTAAGTTGAACCTTTCAATCCCCGCCAACGGCGATAAAAACTTGATTGCGAAAATCTTTTCACTATACTGCAAGTGTACATCGTAGTTTATAGAATAATAACAAGCAATAATCAGGAATTAAATACGAAATACTTATGCTATAATAACATCATATTCTAATTTTATTGAAGTTGCCAAAAATCACAAGTTTTATAAATCCAAAATTAACAAGTAAAAATAAAATATGTAAATTTATAAAAACCCGAACTCCACAAGTCTTTTCAAGAAATACGAAAGCAACCCTAAGCACATAATCTCAATATGTTTCTTTAATATTAAATCCAATTAATGTTTATCAAAACCAATTCATGTGTTTCTATGGGTTCAATTCATATATTTGTTTATTCCCTCTCCCGAAGAAAATAAACAGTTAAATAATACCAATTGCTAGCATCCCTGCTCAACAAACAATATTAACTCGTAAAAGATCTTTGAATTGAACTACTCCCCACAAATAGTTGTAATCTCCCAATACATTACATCTATTTATGTCTGGGTTCGATTTTCGTTTGTTAGAACACATCTCCCGAATCATGAACTAACAAATACTACATGCAAATTAGTTATCACATAATCTACAAGAAATAAGCATTCAAATTCATATAATAGAACCCACAAATGAATTAAGAAAACAATCAATAAAGATTTAATCCACAGTTTTGATTATCCACTAGGATCAGAATGATTAACCCAACATAACTGATAACATATTCATAGACAAACTTGAAATCGAATAATTTGACATCGTTTAAGTACAAACAAGAGATCTATACTAAGAAACAAAAATCATTCTTGTCGGATGTATCTTTTCTCCGGCCTTCAACCCCTCGTAATTAGTAGATGCGAAAAGCTTTGTGGTGCTTTTCGTAGATTAGCCCTCCTCGCCGAAGTCTATTGATTTGTGTAACCCTAGTGTATTTTGTTGTATTGTTTTGGTGTTTAATGTTCTATGAAGTTGTAAATTCGTGCAAGGCCTTGGTCCCTTTATATTGGTGCTTTGAGAGGTCACTTTGTAGAGTTCGACGGAAAACGACATAAAAACGGATGCATACAGATTGTACGGCCGTTTGCGATCACACGGCCATATCATGTAAACAGTTTATGTCTCTATTTTTGCTTTGAACATTTCACACGGACGTGTCACTTTCACACAGGTAGGTCATGTAACATGTCTCTAAAATTCATGTCCCACAAATGTGTAAAAATCACGCGGAATCAACTCACACGGACATGTGAGCTTCACACGCGGACCCATGAGTAGCTTCATCCCATTTTCTTCGTTTATTCAATCTTCTCTTCGTATTCTTCAATCTTGTCCGGGCCTTCCAACTGTTATCTTTCCGTTTAAGCTCAATTTCTTATAAAACGTTACAAAAAATATGCATACAAATGCATCAGTTATATATCAAAAAAGCTCTTAAATGAACTTATATTTTACACATGTCAAGGTGCAGTTGTATCATCGACCTTTTCTACTACTTGCTCAGCTGCAGGGGGCATAGAAATAGTTTTGTTCGTTGTAGCCTTTTCAACAGGGGCTGCTGCAGTAGACTGCAATTCAGGTCGTCTCTTGGAGCACCTCTCCAAGGGGATTTCTTCTTCCTCTTTATCCGAAGAGTGGAGTAGAGGAATTACCCTATCCTCGAACCACTATAAATTGCTCTGTGTCTATTTACTTTATGTATATTTATTTCTTGCATATTTATATCTGCTGATTGATAAATTTGTTAAGTCAACTGATAATAACTTAACCTAAAACAAGTGTTTAAATATATATTTTAACAAAAGGATGTAAGACTTCCGCTGAAAACCAAGTTAGTTGATTTTATAAAAAGGTCACTTCACTCAGCAGAGTTATTCTATCAACAGCTCTATCAAGTCTGTTGAGTAGCTAACTCTACTTTTGAGGTTGAACTAAGTTTTCCCTCAAGGACTTAGCTGACTTATGATTAAAACTCGATTTAAAAGACAAAAATCGAAAATTGGTTAAGTCTATTCAACCCCCCTTCAAGAGTTGACACAAACACCCCTTGGGACCTATAGTCTAACTTGTGGATTTGTCATAACACTCACCCTTGGATGTAGCACAATAGTAAGCTAGATGAGTATGCCTCGTTAAAAACCTCGAGTAGTAAAACCCTATTGAAAAATTCTTACATAGGAAAAAAAGAGTATATTCTCAAAACCAGACTTTGTGCATAAGTTGCCTAAATAAAAACCTTAAGCTGGAAAAATCCAATGGGATAAAAACAGGCAAAAGTGAAAAAGAGTACACAACGCACAATATATTTGCTCCCCCTGAGATGAAGAATATCAGTTGCATAACTCATCAATCAATCTTGCTTCATTAATAACTCTTCTCATTCCAATGTTGAAAACTAATTTTTTGAATGTAAGTCGGCAAAGATTTTGTAAACAGATCGGCAAGATTGTAACAAGAGCGAATCTGTTGAACATCTATGTCTCCATTTTTTGGAGTTGTGTTGAAACTTTGGTGACATATGCTTGGTCTCATAACCTTTTATGTAACCACCTCTTATTTGTGCTATGCATGTTACATTATCCTTATTAATAATTGTAGGAGTATTTGTAACTACTTTCACATAAAAAGCATTTTGTATATGAACTATAATTGATCTTAACCAAACACACTCTTTGCCAGCTTCAGGAAGAGCAATTATCTCCGAGTGATTGGAAGAAGTAGCGACTAAAGTTTGTTTAGTAGGTCACCATGATATAGCTATATTGTTGTAACAAAAAAGTAACCAGATTGTGATTGAGCTTTGTGTGGATCATATATATATCCAACATTAGCATAACCAACTAACCCAGAGCTAGTGGATTCCTTGGAATAGTATAACCCCAAATCTAATATCTTCGGGTTGGCTTAGAGTTGTATCGTGCAAGAAGATTCACTACAAAAGAAATATTAGGTCTTGTACATTGTTCAAGATACATTAATGCACCAATAGCATTAAGGTAAGGCAGTTCAGGATCCAAAATTTCTTCATCAGATTCTTTTGGTTGGAATGCATCTTTCTCGGGATCTAAACTACGCACGACCATAGGGGTACTCAAGGATGAGTTTTTTCCAAGTTAAATCGATTGAGTAACCTTTTAGTACAAGCAGATTGGTGGATAAGTATTTTGTTATCCTTATGCTCAAGATCAAGACCAAAACAAAGTTTTGTTTTTCAAGATCTTTAAACTCAAATTATTTCTTTAGATATTCAGCAGGATTTGTTAATTCTTTAGGGGTGCCAATCAAATTCATGTCATCGACATATACTTCAATGATAGCAAACCCAATATCTGATCTTTTAATAAAAATGCATGGGCAAATGGTTTTATTTTGGTAACATTCCTTAGGCCAACTCCAACTCAACTTCAAATACCACACTATAACACCAAATATGCAAAAAAACATCTACAACCCAACTCTAAACACTACACCAAATTTGGTGTAGTGAATAATATTACACCAAATTTGGTGTAACACTATTCATTTACACCAAATTTGGTGAATACAATTGTTTGGAAATTTAGTGTGTAGATTTTGATGAATGCCATGTAAAACTTAAACTAGAAAGTTAGCACCCCATTTTCCTTGTAATTTGTATTATAATAGATAGAAATTGGAAAAGTCGAGTCGAGTCATATGCCTAGAAATACAAGAAGTCAATCAAGATCAATTGAAGATCTATGCTGCAAAGACAAATTTGAGTATGGCAAAGAAGAAAAGTCAAGAACTCGATCAAGGAGTATCGGTTGTGAAATATTTGTATGAAGAGTCTGTCAAGTCAACTCAAGAAGCCAAGTCTCAAGTTGAAGTGACAGATGAGTCATCCAAAGATTGGAAGCTAACTCAAGTCACCTGGGGAATAAAAGACTGTAGTCAAGTCAAGACAACTGAACGAGGTCCATTGATGAAAGCCAATAATGTTACTCAGAATGGTAACATGTTAAAGTTGTCAGAGATAAAGTGTTAGTTCCAGTTGTGTGCAAAAGGAACAAACCAATGGGAAGCACTGCACTTAGTATCGGATACGTTGCAATGCTGCAAGACATTAAATACGACGAAATGTCAACATCAAGGACTGCAACAAGACAAGCCAACAAACACAAGTAACTTTTGAAATTAGCCTATCTCTTCAACGGGCAAAATTTCAAAAATTCACTATAAAAGGCTGAGGAAACTCATTGAGAAAAGGTTACCTTACAAACCTGAACCACGAGAAATCAAGCAATATTCAAAGCTATTAACCTGCAAAATATTCTCAAGATATTCAAGCAAAAATCCTCAAGCCTAAAACTCGATGGAAATCAATCCAACACAAAGCTGTGAAGGAAAGACAACTTCAAAATGTTGAAGAGAAAACTTTTGAAGAATCAAAAGGGGTCTACTTTCCAAGGAGGATTGTAGGAAGGTTCAAGGTCGAACCAGTCTCAAGTTATTGGAGGGATTCATGATCAAATCCAAGAAGCTTGAGAAAGTGAGCTGATGTAGCAAGGCAGCTGCCATGTGAAGAAGCTGAGTCAGAGGAGAAGCCAACTGTGTGACCAAGGCATGTCTAGACTGTGTCCAAGGAGCAAGTCAACTGTGTGACCCAGACTTGTCTCTAGACTGATAACCACTTTGTGAACTGATCATTACTTAGTGGATTCCTCCAGGAGTTGGAGAAGAGAGAATTAGAAGAATTACCCCATCTTCAACCTCTATAAAAATCATCGAGTGTCATTTACGTTTCAAAGACTTTTATTTCTGCATACTTACTTATATCTGCTGATAATTTGCTATCCAACTGATCAATAACTAAGTGCTAAAATCAAGTGTTAATACAAGTTTAAATCATATTCAAGGGTGTTAAGTCTTCCGCTGATAAAATCAACACAACCTAGTTAAGGTTTAGGTTAAACAACTGAGTTATTCTATCAACAGCTCTATCGAGTCTGTTGAGTGGCTAACTCTGCTAAATAACTAACTTAGCTGTCCCTCAAGGACTTAGTTGTGTGAGTGTTAACTCTGTAAAATTTTAAAAGGACTAAAATCGAAAAGTTGGTAAGGTTTATTCAACCCCCCCTTCTAAACCTTACTCACATCCCTTGGGACCTACAAGTGGTATCAGAGCGGTTGGTTCATTGATCCTTCCACACTGGTTACTGAACTAGATCTCTATCTTTTTGAAAAGATTTTAAACACTTCCATTCTCAAAATCTTTCACTGTTAGCAAAGTTATTATCATTGAAGCAAATTTTACACGCATCCCTATGTTCACTGTTGAGGAATTTGATGACTGGAAAATTCGTATGCAGGCTCATCTATCTCGCTTTACATGATGAAATGTGGCTTGTGATAGAGGATGGGCCATCGCAAATCTGAAATTGAACACAAACAAGAAAGAGAGCAAATGCAAATTTGAAGGAGAAGAAGGCTGGCCGAGGCAAGACCAGCCATGGTTGAGAAACCAAGGACTAAGTGGACAAACGAGGACAAAAAATGATACAACTTGGACAATGTGGCCAAGGACATACTTTACAAAACTTTGGACAAAACAATGTTCAACAAAGTCAAATCTTGCCAATCTGCAAAAGAAATTTGGGATAAATTAACTTTAATTTGTGAAGGATCTGAGCAAATTAAAGAAAATAAATTGTCTGTTGTTGTACAGAAATTTGAAAATTTTAAAATGCTTGCAGGTGAAACCTTGGATCAGCTGGATGCCAGATTCACTGAAATCACAAATGAGCTATCAACACTTGGGAAAGAATATACACAAAAGGAATTGTGTATGAAGATTCTGAGAAGCCTCCCAGCTGAATGGGAAATGAAGATTATGGCCCTAAGACATTCAACGAACATCACAACAAACATCCGATCATGATCTGTTCTCAGATCTCAAAGCTTATGAGTTTGAACTGAGAAGAAATGAGCAAGAGTAAAAAGTTGTACCTAAGATACCGCTCTTATAGTCAAGTAGGAAAGAGATTTGAAGTCAAGGAAGCCATAGACCAAGAGAAGATTGTCCGATGGTTAAAAGATTTAACAAGTTCTTCAATACGAACTATAAAAGAAACAAGGGTGAATCCTGCAGGAGACATTCAGCTCCCTCCAAGTCAAAGGAAGACAGGCCACCCAAGAGAGCTGAGCATCAAAGGGTTGATTGTTCCTATCCACCACTCAACAAGTACAAGATTGAAGAAGAAAGAAAAGTCTCGAGAGAAAGAAGACAGAAAAAGAACAAAGTCATGTTGGTCTTGAGATTCTTTGAGACAAATAAGTCAAATGAAGCGGCGGACTCGAGTAGTAGTGAAGCCGACTACTCAAGTGATTTTGAAGAAGAAGCAATGATCGATCTTATGGATAAAGAACAAGATCAACCAGACCAAGAAGATGAGGTACACTCTAACTCATCTCATTCAGATTCAAGTGATAGTGATTGTGACACACACTTCATCACCCACTTTGATCTTTATGATTCATTAGGAAAAATGATGAAAGACTTTAAGCACGTAAAATCCTCACACACACTTATAAATGAAGAAAACGCAAAATGAAAACCAAAACTCACAAAATGACTAAGGAGGCTGAGTACTCTAAGTCACATAGCTGATGAGAACAAAGACCTAAAGGCTGAGAATGCTAAACTAATAGCATAGATAGCGGCTATAGAAAAGAGGGAAAATGATCTCAAAAATGTGATTGCCTCATTTACAAAAGCATCCAAATCATTGGATGATCTTATCATGAGTCAAAAAGAATGTGGAGATAAGACAGGCATAGGATTTAATTCCTTTGTGCACAGTCAAACTCCTAGAGTGACTTTGGAAAAGGGATCTTCAAGCAATGAAGCATCTAAAAAATCCAAGACACCAAAAGTTGCACCCACATTCATCCCAAAGAACAATCACAAACAAACTGGCCTTGGATATAAAGGAAAAGGAAAACAGCCAGTTAAGTATGCTGAGAGGACAGCTAAGAAGAAATCGAGCAGAGTTCCTCAGCAAACTCCAAATAGAAAGTACTGTGAAAAATAAACAGAGCTACCAAAAACCCTAAGTTTTACCAAAGAAACACATATGATGGGAATGGTAGAAACTACCCAAGCCAAGCTGATTGGAAAAATGTGAAAAATCAGCAAAGACCAATGGAATACAAGCCTAGATGGCAAAGACCTAGACCTCAGCAAAGGTCATTCCAAAGGCAAAAGTGCTATTATCAGCACACATATGCACCCAGGCACTACACTCAGAAATATCACAACTACCCAAAGACGGCAATTGCTAAAACGCATACACATGCATACAGACAAAAGAGACAGTTGTATGAACCTAAAGCCTCCAAGCAATTTTCCAAAGTGAATTATGATTATGGCACAGATAGATGACAACCTCTTAGAGTCAAATTATTTGGCTATAGGTTGGTTGGATCATCTTACAGCACTAACCCTTCAGACCCAGGCAAGTATGCGTACCTAAAAACTAATTTCCTTGATTGCAGGTTCAAGGAACAGCTGAGTGCCAAGGAACCTGGTACATGGATAGTGGCTGTTCCAGACATATGACAGGAAAAACAAGAAAAATATGTCAAGATTCAAGGAGATTAGAGGTGCAAAAGTCATATTTGGAGGAAATAAAGCTCCAGGTGAAGTAAAGGCACAAGATCCATCAAGGAGAATGGATTAGAGATCATAGATGTTGCATATGTTGAAGGTCTCAACTTCAACTCACAGTTAAGATCGCCAACTCGTGACAAAGGCTACATTGTATGTGCTAAATCGCTCATCTCTTGCCACACCAAGCACCTATCGTCATAGCAAAGAGCACAACCAATCAAGTTGGGTGTGGTAAAGAAGGCGTCATTCAACTTCAAGACAATCAACAAGCTTGCAAGGAGTCATCTTGTGGAAGGATTGCCCAATCGGTGTACAAGAAGGAAAGTGTATGTGATGCATGCCGGATAGAATCTTCCTTCAAGGAAAAGTCTAGTCCTTCTTCAACAATGATATTGCATCTTTGCATATGGACTTATTTGGTCCTGTAGAACCGATTAGCATAAGTGGAAAGAAATACACCTTAGTGGTGATTGATGATTATTCAAGATACACATGGACAATCTTCATGTGCAAAAAGAAGGAAACTTTTGGCAGTTACTTACCTGATGAGAAGAGTCCAAAATGAAAAGAATCAAACCATTATAAAGATAAGGTCCGATAGAGGAACCGAGTTTGTCAATGGGATAATAACACGATGATTGTGTTGAAAATGGTATTGCTCATGAGTTATCTCGCAACAAAACTCCACAGTGAGAATGGAGTAGCCGAAAGAAGGAACAGGACTCTCAAGGAAGCCGCAAGAACCATGTTAGTGCCGATTGGATTCTTAGAGAGATTTTGGGTCAAGCCATCAACACGCATGCTATACTCAAAATATATGCATGATAAATGTGCAATTGACCAAGACTCCTATGAGATATGGACTGGAGAAGCCAAAGATAATCTAAAGGCTTTTGATGCTAAAAGCCGATGAAGGAATCTTTTTTTGGGATACTCACCGAGAGCAAAGCCTATAGAGTGTTGAACAAGAGGACTTTGGTCACGAAGAGTCTGCTTCATGTGGTTTTTTATGAACCTAATGTGAATGGAGAAGACATTGAAGAGTTAGTGATAAGCGAGAATCAACCAACTATGCGAAAGAGTCCTTATGTTGAAGTCAAGTAAGAAAGCAACCAATCCAAATGAAGATGAGATAGCTGAATCTCAAAGACAATTTGGAAAATTTGCAATTTGAATGATGATGAAAGAGTTGCTCAAGACAACAAAGCTGCGAGACAGCTGAACCCAGTTGATTTGCTTCAACCTGATGTGAGATGGCTGAGAGACCATCCACCAGAGCTAGTCATTGGAGATGTTAGAGATGGTGTAAGAACCAGATCCAAAGCTCGGCCAAGAAGCAATGTTCACTTGTTTTATTTCCCAAATAGAGCCAAAAAGATGTGTCTCAATCGGATGATACACATTGGATTCAAGCCACGCAAAAGAGTCGAATCGGTTTGAAAGAAATAAAGTGTGGGAATTGGTGCAGAGACCAACCCATCAGAATGTCATTGGCACAAAATGGGTTTTCAGAAACAAGATGAATGAGGAAGGGTCTGTGGTAAGAAACAAAGCAAGATTGGTAGCCAAAGGGTATTGCCAAGAAGAGGGAATAGATTTTGATGAAACCTTTGCTCATGTTGCAAGATTAGAAGCAATAAGGATGTTTCTTGCCTATGCTGCTCACAAGAACTTCACTGTATATCAAATGGATGTGAAAAGTGCATTCTTAAATGGACTATTGGAGGAAAAAGTCTATGTTGAACAACCTCCAGGTTTTGAGCAGAAGACCATTGGGGATAAGGTGTACAAGCTCAAGAAAGCATTATATGGATTGAAACAGGCACCAATAGCATGGTTTGATACATTATCTCAATTTCTAACTGATAATGGATTCACCAAAGGCAAAGTGGACAGGACACTCTTTAGAATTCAAGATGGAGAGAGTATACTGCTTGTTCAAATATATGTGGATGATATCATTTTTGGATCCACAAACAAAGGGCTGTGTGATAAGTTCTCAAACCTCATGCAAGGCAAATTTGAAATGAGCATGATGGGAGAGCTAACTTTCTTCCTAGGACTTCAGGTTAAGCAATTGAAGGATGGAACTTTCATAAGTCAAACAAAGTATACCAGAGATTTAATGAAAAAAATTGGTATGGAAGAGAAGTCTTCTGTGAAAATACCAATGAACACATCAGTCAAGATGGACATGGATGCAGGTGGTAAAGTTGTAGATCAAATAAGATACGAGCACTTTATGGATCAACGCTTATTTAGCGACCATCGGACCCGACATCACCTTTGCAGAGGTGTATGTGCAAGATTTCAATCAAAGACCAAAGGATAGCCACATGACTGCAACTAAGAGAATCGCAAGATATTTGAAGGGATGTCAGGAAGTTGGCTTATGGTATCCAAAGGAAGGTGGATTCAAGCTTATTGGTTACTCAGACTCTGATTATGCTGGATGTAGAGTTGATAGGAAGAGTACTTCAGGTACATGTCAAATACTTGGAAACAGTTGGTTTCCCTGGTTTAGTAAGAAGCTTCTCAAAGCCACATCCACAATAGTGCGGGGAAGTTGTTGTGCCCAAGTCTTATGGATGAGACAAAGAAATGAGAGAGATTATGAAATTGAAGAAAAAGAGATTCCAATTATGTGTGATAACACAAGTCTTTATTGCAATCACTCGTAATCCAAGTGTTGCATTCAAGAACAAAGCACATTGATGTCGATATCATTTTATAAGAGATCATGTTGAAAAGAAAGACATCACTTTGGAATATATCTCAACTGATAAACAGTTAGCTGAAATATTCACCAAGCCCTTATGTGAATCAAGATTTGAAGAGCTTAAGCATGAGGTAGGGTTAATTGAGATGAGTTAACGCTCATAAGACTAAATGAGAAGAGATGGAAGATAGAAAGTGAGAAATGAACAAGGTTTTCACATAAGCCAAGTGAAATAAATTCCATATCGGAAAGTCACCAGATTGCTAGGTGACAAAGTCGCTTTAATGATAAGAGGTAAGAAGAGCTAAGTCATTTTTGAGATAAGGAGTCATTTATGAGCTAAGTGACAAAAATGCAGTCGCTTTTAAATGAGCAGAATGTTTTTAAGGATGACGTCGGTAATAATGACGGGCATACCAAAAGTCGCACGATAAACATATGATTGATATAAATGTTGCGCATTAAATGCGAGGAATTAAATGCGAAGACGTCGCAACCGAGCCGTTGATCTTGATCAAATTTCAATAATCAAAAAACATGTTCTTTCATAACCCTTATATACGCTTTTCAGTCTTCTCTCACACTTTATCAAACTGTTCATCTTTTCAAAGCAAAGGCAAAGCAAGTTTTCTCTCTCAAACCCTACGTGTTCTCAACCAGCTTCTTCAAGTTTTAATCGGTAAAAACTCCTAAAAATGGCACCAAAGTTTTATTTTGTCAAGTTATCAAAGCAAATCCACTTAGGATCATCCGTAGATTTTGAACGCATGGTGAAGTAGGGTTCGGATGAAACCCTAGTGAAGAAGATCGCACAATTGTTGGAAAAGTCCGGTGTTAAGTCTTTTCGGACTTTGGAGTACTACACGCACCTTGAAGAGGTGGCACAATTCTACGTAAATCCAGTGCGCAGGACGAGGGAATCAAGTCCTCTGTCCACTGCAAGGACATAATGATAACAGCCAAGGACCTTGCGGAGCACTGTTTGTTGCCGTCTGAGAGCATGAATGAGATTTATGAAGCAGATGTTGATTTGGCAGTTGCATGGAAAGATGTAGCCAAACCGAGTGTGTCACAAGGTGGTCTACACAACAGAAGAAATTCTCAAGGACGACTATCACAAGTTGATGGATGTCGTCTCCAAGTGTGTAGACATGAAGTTTGGCGGCTTCAATCACCGTCAAAGACTAAGCCGATCGTCATGGCCGCGATCATGTAAGTGCTGGATACCAATCAACCTGGTTGAAGTTCGTGTACAAACAGACTTCGCCATAATGTTGTGAATAAATCATACAAGGAAGACGGATCCTTTGGAGGATCTCACTACATGGCCTGTGATTGGCCACTGATGGGAAGTGAAGGGCATTCCTTCAACATGGAAAACCTTTCCATGTAACTAAAAGGATGTTCGGGGCAATCTCTTAGGAGCCAGGAAGAGCCCATGCAAAGAGGGCATACATGAGTGAGGGGGAATCACCAACCCGAGGACACAAACAAGTACCTTCCTCCCAGAAGAATGTAACGAAGAAGGCGCCCCTGCGTGAAAGAAACAGGATCCACCGCCTGCGTGGAGTCGCCGCCCGTGCGGTAGGTGTCTCCCGACCTACGGGGGTCGGTGTTTAAGCCCAAATCCCTTCTCCACCCATACGTAAGAAAAGGATTGCCAAGCCGGAAGGCAGCTCCATCGAAGAAGGATGCCCCGCCCCGCCGCTAATGAATCGTAGGAAGAAATGTAACTAAATTCCTCTGGTTAAAACCAAAAGAAGAAGGATTGTCAAGCTTTCAGAGCGTGAGAAGATAGCTGAATCTACCACTTAACTGGAGAAAGCTTCCTGCGACACTCGGGAAGTGGGCAGCTCTAAAGTAGTCGATAAAATCAAGTAAGTCTCCGAGGGTGATAGAGGCCCCGGAAGACCCAATCGGAGAGGATAACAGATAAAGAAGCGGAGACAATTGAATCTCCAGTTGAAAAAGTTGTCTCCCCCTTTTGCTACGGTTTTAAGCCAAGATGAAGAGTTAAACATCTTGCCTTCCATCCCATAAAAGAAAAGGACAAGAAGAAGATGATGATGATGTCGTCATGTACTCTCTCGTATACCCGAAATCCGGTAATACCGTTTACGAGAATGGAGGGCGTGGAAGTTAAGTCACTCCAGGGCACCATCTTGCCTTCCATCCTATAAAAGTTGTTGCAATTTCTCGGAGTAAACACGTAGCCGTGCCCTTGATAAAGATAATCACTGAATATCCTACAAATCTTCAAGGAGAATGAACAAGCTAAAGCGGCGAAGGAAGCGTAAGCTCATGAGAAAGCCAAGATATGCACGCCATCGAACTTCTAGAACACACTCACTCTCATCTTGATGTGTTTCTCGAGAGTGAAAGATATGGATCCCGTTCTTTTAATAGAGAAGTCGGATATGCAGCAAAAGCTCTGGGGAATCCGGGATGATGCGATAAGCAACAAATGTTCGAAGGACCAGGAGAGTCATCTCATCTCTCCTCTGAGGCGATCCTTTGGGAGTAGCACAAACATATTGCACTCGGTCGTTCAGCGCAACTCACGCCCCCGTCTGAGAATGGTTCCAAGGGAACCGGCGATGAACCGGGACTGGGCACCCAAGTTGAGCTAACCCCTCATCAAGGTGTTTTACCACCCGCCCCAACGGCCGAACACCTCAAATCGAACGTGACCGCGAGTGCGGAGAAGAGTGACCCTAACATCACCACTCACCGTGTGCCGCCTGGGAGGAAACTCACTCCACCGCAGGTAGGGTGGGAGGATGCTTTGCGATGACTCTTTTATCAAGAAAGGAGGCGAAGTGGAAACCAAGAAAGAACCCGGAGATTGACATTAACGAAGCTCGGACGGTTGAGTCTGTCGGCTAAAGTGTCACCGCTGCGGTCGAGGACACCGCTTATTGGCAATGAGGCACATGATGGAAATGCCCTCGGAGTTAACACTGGGAGTGAAAGTGCAATCCAAGGGGTTGAAACTCCTTCGGATTCCATGGTCCCCGAGACCCTAAGACAGTTGATCGTCAAAGCGAATGTTGAAGGCCTCTTCGAGCTTGAGACTGGCCGGAGGTGTTGAAGGCCCAAGGGAAGTTGAGACCTCTGGGTAAAGCTCAAGAAGTAAAGAACATCCCTCCCATTAACGCTGTTGAATCTGGAAGGAGATTAGTGCACTTCATGATTCCCAAAAACCACGACATATCATTTCTGGGTCCAAGATGAAGTTGAGTCCACACTGTTACACATTAAAAAGGACCAGTGAGGATGTTCTTCCGCAGATGAGTCACGAAGTTTCAAAGTTGCTCGTCAAACATTTAACTTTGATGATGAACCAAGCCCCAGGTTTCAAGATCATCCGATGACGCGATATTGCGGCAAATGGAGACCGGGAAGCGCTTAAGACAACTGGAAGCCGAGTCACCGTACAACCCACTCAAAAAGGGCCAGTCAGATCCGAGTAATCCACAGTTCCCACCTAAATGCAGAGTACCGACCACCAGATCATCACAGTACCTGGAACCGAAATTTCAAGAGCACCACAATACAATCGATTCGAGAAAATCCACCCTCATCCCTACCGAATCTATTATGCCAAAGAAACTTTGATTTTGATGTAGAATGGCCGACAAATTTGAATCGGGTGACAACCGAGATCCATGAAGTCTTCAAGATAATCTGTGCATAGATTGAAAAGATCGAACGACACCAGGCCTCACTAGATTTACACCCCGACAATAGAGATGCCACCTCACAAAGAGATTGGAGTGATAAAGTGGTAAGGATCGGGAGTGGTGTCAAAGAAGCAGAGTGCAATGCGATATGAGCAAGTTCGCTATTTCAAGGCATTGTACAATAAAATGCTAGTTTGGAGTGCCGACAATGCCGATATGGCGATGATGCAGCGATATGGGAGAGATTGTACGATGATGAAAGAAAAAGAAAAAGAATCGATGATGACAGGCTGAAAAGGAAAGAAGGAGGCAAATAAGATGATAATGTGTTGCTACGAACCCCTTCATGTATTTTACTCTTGTAAATACATTTTTTGTAAGTCATCCTGATATTCAATAAAGTGTTTTGTAATTTCTCACTTTATATTTGTATCTTAAAGATAAATGCTTGTAATTTGCTTAGATCTAAATATGCTCTCGATACACTTTGTAAACAAATTTGGCTGTAAAGGACAAGAATGCTTATGATCAATAAAATGATTGATTCTACGCATACATTCTTTTGTTTTACCGTATTGTCCGTATGTATCTTTGCTTTTTACATGTTTAATGTTTTTAAGTTTTGGCATCATCAAAAAGGGGGAAATTGTTGGGAAATTTATTGTGTAGATTTTGATGAATGCCATGTAAAACTTAAACTAGAAAGTTGGCACCACATTTTCCTTTTGTAATTTGTATTGTAATAGAGAGGGTTGTATAAGTTGAATCGAGTCACCTATGCCTAGAAATACAAGAAGTTAAATCAAGACTCGAAGTGAAGACTCCACGGCAAGACAACCGAGTATGGCAAAGAAGAAAAGTCAAGAACTCGGCCCGAAGGAGTATCAAATTTTATTAAAGCAGTGTATCAGTATCCAGATCAGTCTTCAAGAAGTCAGTCTCGAGTTGAGGTAGCGTATGAGTCATCGAAGATTGGAAGCTAA